>JAQMYF010000012.1:7146275-7158324 GCA_030014195.1 Neosilurus mollespiculum | reverse complement strand
GCAACGGGCCATCATATATGCACTCCATGGCAACGGGCCATCATATATGCACTCCATGGCAACGGGCCATCATATATTCACTCCATAGCAACGGGCCATCATATATTCACCTCATAGCAGCGGGCCATATATGCACTCCATGGCAACGGGCCATCATATATTCACTCCATAGCAACGGGCCATCATATATTCACTCCATAGCAGCTTGCCATATATGCACTCCATGGCAACGGGCCATCATATATGCACGCCATAGCAATGGGCCATCATAACAGGCGCTCCATGCTAATGGTGTTTTATAAAGATATTACAGTCTGAAGTTAAAAAAGCACTGACACTGGAGGCACCTTCCATATATGGTCAGTAAATGCAGTTTTCCTTAAATAAATATTTTATTCTGCCATCTCTCTTTCTTTGATTGAACCTTCCAACCAATCAGATTCAATAATTCAATAGCAGTAAATTTTTAGCAGTCAGGGTCACTGATAGCATGTGTGTGTGTGTGTGTGTGTGTGTGTGTGTGTGTGTGTGTGTGTGTGTGTGTGTGTTAGATGGCATATTGCCAGCACATAGGTGTGGAGTTCATGTTCATTAACGATCTGGAGCAGTGCCAGTGGATCCGTCAGAAGTTTGAGACGCCCGGTGTCATGCAGTTCAGCCTGGAGGAGAAACGAACCCTTCTGGCTCGCATGGTCCGCTCCACCAGGTATGCGCTCACAAACGCGTGTGTACGGCTTCTCATTAGTAAACATCCAGCAGTGCAATCGCTCTGAACGGTGTATGTGGTGACGCTGCAGGTTTGAAGAGTTCCTGCAGAGGAAGTGGTCCTCGGAGAAACGGTTTGGCCTGGAGGGCTGCGAGAGTCTCATCCCCGCTCTCAAAACCATCATCGACCAATCAAGCGCCTGCGGCGTAGACACCGTCATCATGGGAATGCCGCACAGGTGACAACCCACGATGCATTTCTGCTGAAAATTTCTGTGGTGTTGGTGGATATTTGATAGTTTGTTTGTTTTGGAGGGTTTTTTTTCTCAAATAAAAGGTTAGTGATAACTTGTGTGTGTGTGTGTGTAGAGGGCGCCTGAACGTGCTGGCCAACGTAATCAGGAAGGAGCTGGAGCAGATCTTCTGCCAGTTCGACTCCAAGCTGGAGGCTGCAGATGAGGTGAGGGATGGAATATGTGGAAAACGTGTGGAAAATAAAAACTTGTGACTCATCCAGAGGGACTGCTTGTGTGTGACAGGGTTCGGGAGATGTCAAGTACCACTTGGGTATGTATCACAGGAGGATAAACCGTGTGACGGACAGGAACATCACGCTGTCTCTGGTGGCCAATCCGTCTCATCTGGAGGCCGTGAACCCAGTGGTGCAGGGCAAGACCAAGGCCGAGCAGTTTTACTGCGGAGACACAGAGGGCAACCGGGTCAGACACACACACTTCACACACACAGTATCAATCCTTGTATTGGCCTTGAAACAAATCTGTATTTCAGTACTGTGTGTGTGTGTGTGTACACTTTTAGGTGATGTCCATTCTCCTCCACGGTGACGCTGCATTTGCCGGCCAGGGTATCGTCTATGAAACCTTCCATTTGAGCGACCTGCCGTCTTACACCACACACGGGACAGTGCACGTCGTCGTCAACAACCAGGTACACACACATTCCCGTGATGCTATCTTTGTGGGGATAATTTCATTAATGTAATGCATTCCGTAGCCCCGTACCCTACTCTTAACCATTTAAACTAAATGCCTGACACTCTCCCTTAACTCTAACTTAAAGCTAATTCTCACCTGAACCCTAAAACCAAATCTTATGAAGAAATGACGACCAGCCAAAATATCCTCACTTCCCAAAAGTGACCTCTCTCTGTTGCTTGAAAAGTGTTCTGGTCCTCAAAATGTAGCAAGTACATATGCACACACTTCGGAACAATCATCATGCAATTTCTTTCCGCGTGTAAGATCGGCTTCACCACTGATCCCCGCATGGCTCGCTCCTCTCCGTACCCCACCGACGTAGCGCGCGTGGTCAACGCTCCCATCTTCCACGTTAACGCGGACGACCCGGAAGCCGTCATGTACGTGTGCAACGTCGCTGCCGAATGGAGATCCACCTTCCACAAAGATGTTGTGGTCGACCTGGTGAGGGCGTTTTCCTGCTAGCATCATCCTGAAATGACAGTGTGTGTGAGAAATCTGCTGTTATGATGTGTGTGTGTGTGTGTGTGTTTATCCATCCCGGTCTGCTGTGGTGTAGGTGTGTTATCGGCGTAACGGCCATAACGAGATGGATGAGCCCATGTTCACTCAGCCACTGATGTACAAGCAGATCAAGAAGCAGAAACCGGTGCTGCAGAAATATGCAGAGAAACTGATTGCTGAGGGAGTCGTCACACGCCAGGAGTATGAGGTCAGAAAACACACACACACACACACACACACACACACACACACACACAAGATCTGGTCCTTTTCATTTTTATGAATTAAAGGTTCTGTTGTTTTCAGGTTAAGTTGGACATAATAAACACTGAACTGTGTGTGTGTGTGTGTGCGTGCGTGCGTGTGCAGGAGGAGATTGCCAAATATGACAGGATCTGTGAGGAGGCTTATGCTCGCTCCAAGGATGAGAAAATCCTTCACATCAAACATTGGCTGGATTCCCCTTGGCCTGGTGTGTGCATGTCTGTGCGTCTGTCTGTCGGTCTGTCTGTCTGTCTGTGTGTGTGTGTGTGTGTGTGTGTGTGTGTGTGTGTGTGTGTATGCATGCATGCAGCTGGCAAGCTGACCTCCTTGAAATATATTAAGAAGATGTCCTTGACCGTGTGTGTGTGTGTGTGTGTGTGTGTGTGTGTGTAGGTTTTTTCACACTGGACGGTCAGCCCAAAAGCATGACATGTCCTTCTACTGGACTGACGGAGGAGGAGCTTACACATGTAGGACAGGTGGCATCCTCTGTACCTGTGGAAGACTTCACCATTCATGGGGGTGTGTATACACACAGAGATGCACATTCACAGGCTGTATACTGATAGCTGATTCTTTTATTCTTTTTTTAACAGAATTTGCCTAACTGGTGGTGAATACTAGCTGACTAGCTCACTAGTATAATTGAATAGCATGCTTGCTAGCTAGATTACGTTTATGCATGATATATTACCTAGCATTCAACTCTCTCTCTCTCTCTCTCTCAATCTGTGTGTCAGGTCTGAGTCGAATCCTGAAGGCTCGTGGTGAGATGATCCGGAACCGGACAGTGGACTGGGCCCTAGGAGAGTACATGGCCTTCGGTTCTCTGCTCAAAGAAGGGATCCATGTTCGTCTTAGTGGCCAGGATGTAGAGAGAGGAACCTTCAGGTACCTTTATAACATTTCAGCTTTGTTATTAGCAACCTGGGCGATGTGGTGTAGGGGTTAGCACGTCCGCCTCACAGCAGAAAGGTCCCGGGCTCTCAGGAAGGGTGTTTCTGTGTGGAGTTTGCATGTTCTCCCAGTCCTTGTGTGGGCTTCCTCCGGGTACTCTGGTTTCCTCCTGAAGTCCAAAGACATGCACATTACGCCAAATGGCTTCTAGGTGTGTGTGTGTGTGTGTGTGTGTGTGTTTCTGGTGAGCTGTTCAGGGGGTACCCTGCCTTCCCCCAGTGTCAGCCTAGTTGGGCACCAGCCTCCCCGGGACTCTAGTAGGATTCAGCAGTTTGGCAAATGAGTGATGAGAGTGAGTATTAGTGAGCCCATTAGCTATTATTTGGGATAGAAAAACACGTCTACAGAGTGCTAGCTAGCAACGTTGCTAATGTATCACGCAATCGGTAAAATCAGTAAGCTAGTTTAGCTAGCGATCGCAATAGCTTGTGTGATTTGCAAGTATTTTTGTAATACGATCCTTTTCTTTATTTTAGTCACCGTCACCATGTGCTCCACGACCAGAACGTGGATAAGAGGACATGTATTCCCATGAACCACATGTCACCAAACCAGGCTCCCTACACCGTCTGCAACAGCTCGTTGTCCGAGTACGGCGTGCTGGGTGTGTATACTTCACTCGTTACAAACACACTGATTGCCTTTGGTGCAACCCAGGTTCAGGTTTCAAGTTTTGTCATATACAGGTAACATTGGAACATCGCTACCGGCAATGAAATTCTTGGACTCAGAGCCCCCTCAACATTGCACTTAAGAAATAAATATTGCACATAAAATAACATTCAGATAAAATATAGAGTAAAAAATCAAAACTATATAAATAAAAGAAATAAAAATATAAACAAAAAAAATGAAGTTTAAGCAGGATAAATACAGAATACTAAAAAGAAATACTGTAGTGCAGAGGTGATAGTGTGTACATGTACAGTTCAGTAGCCAGTAGTGGCTTGTGGGTAGAAACTTGCCCCTGAACCTCCTGGTGTGAGTCCGTATGCTCCTGTACCATCTGCCTGATGGCGGGAGTGTGTAGCTGGGGTGGCTGGGATCAGAGAGGATCCGCTGGGCCTTCCTCCTGCAGCACTGTGTGTAGAGGTCCTGGATGGCTGGCGCTGATCTGACCACCCTCTGTAGGGCTTTGCGGTTACAACTCCTGTACCAGGTCATGATGCAGCCAGACAGAATACTCTCAATGGTGCATCAGTAGAAGTTGGTGAGTATTCTGGAGTCCATGCCAAACCTCCTCATCCACCGAAGAAAGAAGAGCCGTTGTCTCGCTGCTTTTGTGATCACACCCGCGTGATGTAACCAGCTCAGATCCTCACTGATGTTGATCCCCAGGAACCTGAAGCATCTAACTCTTTGGATTTGGACGCCCTTCACCCTGCAGTCTCCTGTAGTCCACGATGAGCTCCTTGATCTTGCTGATGTTGAGCAGCAGGTTGTTGTCCCTGCACCATGATGACAGGGCTCTCACCTCTGCTCTGTAAGCAGACTTGTCTCCATCTAAAATGTGGACGACGATGGTGGTGTCGTCGGCAAATTTGATGACATGGTTGGAGCTGTGTGTGGGAGGACGTCACACTGCCGATCCGCCCTACCTTGTGGTCTGCCTGTCAAACTACTCATCCCATTTGTATAAAACTTGGTGGAAGGGTGTCGCATGGGCCAAGGATGTACCCGAGCCGAACCCAGGTCATGGGGCAGATCCACAGATTTGGTTTCACCTTTAACAGTACGGGATATGGCATACTGGCGTGGAGGAATCTACAGTTAATGCTGTAGTACATCTTAATCTCCAGTAGATGGCAGTAAAATATAAATCATAGCCTGTGTAGAAATACATGACATTGTAAAGCATATATGTAGTGGTTAGGGGTGCAGATTTGTACATCGCAAATGGAGTGGAATGTTTTTGTCGTGGACGTCTGCGCTCTTGAGTGCCTTATTTCTGTCACATTCTGTTTACCCGTTCTCAGGTTTCGAGTTGGGATTCGCCATGGCAAGTCCTAATGCTCTGGTTCTGTGGGAGGCCCAGTTTGGAGACTTTCACAACACGGCCCAGTGTATAATCGACCAGTTCATCTGCCCCGGACAGGCCAAGTGGGTCCGTCAGAACGGTATAGTCCTGCTTCTGCCACATGGCATGGAGGGCATGGTGAGGCTCCATTACCCACATTACACCTGCATGTTTGATATCCACATCCTGCTTTCTACGGGTGCCGGAAAAAAATTGATTCACGTCTGAATCGTGATTCTTATTAGCATTATGAATCAATTCAAATTTTCAAGAATCGATTTTTAAGGTCACATGTTTTTAAGAATTTCCAACCTTACTCACAACGCGTACGCTTTGTCCACACTCGGCCTCCGTCGTGAATTGTTCCAGTGAGTGGCGGCTCCAGAACTAGTGTGTTTCCCCGATAATAAGACCTACCCTTTCTTCTGCAGAATAGTCCAAAATAAGCCCTACCCCGAAAATAAGACCTAGCTAAATCCATATTTCGTCCGCACCCTCCCTTCATTTACTGTGAACGCACACGCGCCAGCACCATTTACAGCAACGCCGCGGAGGAGAGACAGAAAAAGAGGAAGTTAAGGAAAAAAAACCCGGTAAGTAAAGTATTGTAAAGCAGGACTGAGGGACATGATGGGGATAAAAGCAGGACTGGGGGAGCATAACGCTCATCATTTTATTTACCGGTGTTATCGTCTATCTTCTTCCTATTATCTAGGTTTTGTGTTCACACTCACCTGTTTATTGAAATTGCTGTTAATGTTAATTAAAATAACACCTACCCCCAAAATAAGCCCTATCGTGTTTTTTGAACCGAAAAAAACCCCCCAAAAAGACAGTGTCTTATTATTGGGGAAGCACGGTAGCGTTTAGCCTAGCTTTGACATGGATGAGGAAAAAGAAATACAGCCAGCGTCGTCTTCGCTGAAGGAAAATGTTTGCACTGCGGATTTTCCGGGTAAGAAGGAGCTTGACATGACATGCTGTGTGCAAAATGTACAAAATAAAAGTCAAGTATTTTGGGAACACTTCACATCCCCAAGCCCAGATCTTACACCATCACCCGGAGCTAAAAGAACCGGAGCAGCAGCACAACCAACTCCTGACCAACACACACTCCATCACTTCACTAAACTCCCAACCATCTCTGAATGAGCAAAGTGGAACAGTACATCTACAAAACCAGTTGTGTAGTAATATCATTTCTTTCTTTCTTATAGAAGAGTCGTTACTAGCTTATATAAGAATGTAGTTACTCATGAAATTCGCTCCCTTTGTTTGTAATGGTTATGAATCAAACATCGGTTTGAATCGAGAATCAATTTTGAATCGATTCGTCACCCCAGAAATCTGAATCGAATTGAATCGTGAGTTGTTGTTAGATTCACATCCCTACTGCTTTCAGAGCTTTAGGAATTGAATGTTGTGCTGTAATGAGTGTAATTGTGTGACATTAGATAATCCAGGCAAAACAGGAAGTTTAGGCATGGGAGGACTTTTATTTTAATGTACCATTCTGATATTATTATTATTGTCATCAAACTGAAAATCAATACTCAGACTGATTTCCAATAACAGTGTCCAAACAAGATATATCAGTCATGATATATTATTCTCTCTCTCTCTCTCTCTTCCTTCCTCTCCCTCTAGGGTCCCGAGCATTCATCAGCTCGCCCGGAGCGCTTCCTGCAAATGTGCAATGACGATCCAGATGTTTTCCCTGTAAGGCAGCTGTTTTTTATTATTATTATTATTATTTACATTGTGATTAGGAGATGTAGATCTTCACACACTCTGACCAGTCGGTTAGTGGTTCCACCGGTAATCGCTCTCTCTCACTCCTGGAGGGTTCAATGTAGACGTGCAAGAATTGTCATTTTAATCTTCTTTAAAATCGACAGCGATCAGTTTTCACCCTGTTGCTGATTTGCCTGAAATACTGAAACGGCATGCTGGCGAAACTGGCAGCAGATGAAAGCAGTGCGTGCACATTCTCATTCTCATGCAGGATGTTAAACACAAACACTCCTGTGAGGGCGCGTGGAAACGTAAAAGGGTCTGATCTAAAAACATTAAGAGAAGAGTTTAGAGTACAGGTGTCAAACTCAAGGCCTGTGGGCCAAATCCGGCCCGTCAACTCATTTTATGTGGCCCACAAGAGCTTTTAAAGAATATGATTATCGTACATTGTTTGCATCGACCATTACCATGAAACGTAATTCATCATCCTTCCACTAGGTGGCAGCAGCCTATTTCAAGTAAACAGCTAGTCATTCATGACTCAAGAAAGTTTACAAGCTAGCTAATCGCTGTCGAATGATGTGAGGAAAGAAAAGTGAAAAAGGAAAAGAGAATAAATACCCAAACAAATCATTTAACCATGCAGATTTCTTTTCATGGCCTTTCTGAAATGGATGCTCAGTGATTATTCGTCCCTTGGTTACCTAGAAATTTTGTAATGTGGCCCTCGGTAAAAATGAGTTTGACGCCCCTGGTTTAGAGTATCTTGTTTCAGCTCACCTGAGTGACACAGACTCCTTCGGGTTTGTGTGGACAAGTAGGAAGTGTAACAGGAAGTTATTCCTACTGTAAATAAATGAATCTGATTCTGACGTGTAGAAAATCACAGACGACTTCGAGGTGCATCAGCTGTATGACTGTAACTGGATCGTGGTGAACTGCTCCACTCCAGCCAACTACTTCCACGTGATGAGGAGGCAAATCCTACTGCCCTTCAGGAAGCCTGTGAGTTGAAACATGAATGCAAACACACACACACACACACACACAGATTGATGAACCTGACTCTCTGTGTCTTCTCCAGCTCATCATTTTCACTCCCAAATCATTGCTGCGTCACCCAGAAGCCAAGTCCAACTTTGACCTGATGCTGCCTGGTTAGTCATGTGACCAGATTTCATGTGTTTAAGGGTCTCTGCTTTGTTTTCGAAGCCGGTGTCTATCTGATTTTTGTCTTTGTAGACCTGCTGTTATATTTTTCTCTCTGGCTCTCTGTCCATCCTCTCCATTTGCAATATATTTTTCTTTGTCTATACTCATCTGTCTGGCCATCTTTTTTCTCTGTGTCTGTTACCTGTCTGTCCTCCTCCTTCCCCTGTCTGTCTTGTTTATCTTTGTCTGTCTAACTGTTTTGTTTCACTGTCTGTTTATCCTTCTCTTTATTTTTTTCTGTACCTGTGTGTCTGTCTGTCCTTTTGTTTATCTTTGTCTGCTAGTGACCTGTCTTTCTCCCCTGTCTTAGAATTCTTTTTTTTTTAGTTTTTAATAGTGTGTGTGTGTGTGTGTGTGTGTAGGCACACATTTCCAGCGTCTGATCCCAGAGGAAGGTCCTGCAGCCCAGAACCCAGCCGGAGTGAAGCGTGTGATCTTCTGCACAGGAAAAGTTTACTATGATCTCACACGCGAACGCAAAGCTCGCGACATGGAGAACATCGTGGCGATTGCACGTATTGAGCAGGTACAACACACACACTGTATTTCAAGTAAGTTTACATTTGTATTCCTTTAAAATTTTTTAGCTGCTGAGGCAATTTTAGGTGTTTTGAATGCAGGACAAATGTGATTGGTCGATGATGTAACCTCTGACTCCTCCCCTTTTCCTGTAGCTCTCTCCTTTCCCCTTTGACCTGGTCAAGGCCGAGACCGAGAAATATCCCAACGCCGACCTGGTGTGGTGTCAGGAGGAGCACAAGAACCAGGGATACTACGACTATGTGAAGCCTCGCATGCGCACCACCATCAACCGCGCCAAGCCCATCTGGTACACACACACACACACGCACGCGCATGCATTCTGTGCTGCTTCATTACACCACACAAGCTTTAAATAAACCACAAACGCACCTTTAATTCTATCTTCCGACATTCTACAGCGACAGAACAGGAGTTGTATAAGCAGTGTCCATGCAGTGTATAGGCTCTCTGTTATCTGTAGCTAGGAATAATTAACCAAACACACAACCTAAGGTTTAAAGTGCATCCTGGGAGATCACTAGCTAATCACCCGATAAGCTTCCTGAGTTCAACGCCTGCTTAATTCCCTCACACCCTGTTGCACTTGACGTCTTTATGGCTTTAAAAATAAAAAAGGAAATCTCATTTTATTAGGAACGATGTAGCATCTGTTTGTAACACCGTGAACAGCTCGCCAGACCATCACAGGGCAACACACACAACCATTCACACTGACATCCACACCTAGGGGCAATCTGGAACAGCCACTTAGCCTAATGTGCATGTCTATAATGCTTATATATGTATAAATAAACAGATGGGACATGTCCCCGAATTACTTCCTGTTTGCTATCTATGCTCCCTACGCATCACACGGGAACAACATTGTGGTGTTTTAGGATAGGAAGTGATCTAATGTTATTTAAATGGTGCATACTGATGAGTTTGGAATCATGTGTTGTAATCTATACTCTGTGTGTGTGTGTTTAGGTATGCTGGTCGTGGTTCTGCCGCTGCTCCAGCCACTGGCAGCAAGAACTCCCACCTCCTGGAGCTGAAGCGCTTCCTGGACACCAGCTTCAACCTGGATGCCTTCAAAGATCACATCTAATCATCACCCACCGGGGGGGGGGGCAAAACGCTTCGGTTATCCCATCTGCTCCAAAAAAACGTATCCAGTCAGGTCTCGCTACTGCGCCAAACGCTGCTTTCTCAATCACCTACATCCTCACATGCACTCTTCATCCGCCACACACAACCTAGCAACAAACTCTAGTTCTCTAAGTGCACTGAGCATGCTTGCTTCTTTCCGTCCTCCACACACACACACACACACACACACACACACACACACACACACACACACACACACACTACCATTCTGGATTTCTTGAACATCAAGGTTTTCATTCTTATATTTAAATTCCTGTTTAAACAGTGTTTCTGTTTAAAAAAGGCACTAAATAACAGCACAAAGCAGACACGCAAACAGCTACCAGGCGAGCGAAGCACAGCTCTCGGGACAGATTGCAGGATTTTTTATTTTTTTTTAGTAGAAAGGTGGAGGTGGTGCCGGTTCGTGGTCCCTGTGGCATTTTATTCATCAGAAGAGTTATTGTTTTATGGAGTAAATGCTTTTTTTTTTTCTTTCTAGTTTTTATACAAGTTTTGGCTGATAATAGATAATAATGTCGCCGACTGTAAGACTTCGAAGGCGGATTGTGTGAGTACGATGGAAGGGAGGAATGAAAGAAAGAAAGCGATTCATCAGCACCTTATGCGTTCGCCTTCATGTCACACATCAGAACACACACACAGAACATCGGATTGTAAAATCCGCTGATTGATCCAACGCTCACGCTATCAGATCGGGTAATCAGATACCAATGATCTGAGTATGTAGATCCCTGTGATCACCGTGCTCCTGTATAAACGATGTAAATTGCTTTTTGCTGCTTAGGTTTTTGCGCTTGCGCCAAGCTACTGACATCCAGACATGCTTATATATTATTTCCTCCCTCTGAAAGGCTTTAAGTAATGTTTTATTTACTGCCTCTGTGGTTTTATTTCTGCTCTAACAGTCCTCTCACGGGCGCGCTGTCGACTCATCCGAACGTGGTTTGTGTCGGCGATGTTGCACAACAAC
This sequence comes from Neosilurus mollespiculum, assembly GCA_030014195.1. Taxonomy (NCBI): domain Eukaryota; kingdom Metazoa; phylum Chordata; class Actinopteri; order Siluriformes; family Plotosidae; genus Neosilurus; species Neosilurus mollespiculum. The sequence continues at coordinate 7,147,262 of JAQMYF010000012.1, read as the reverse complement.
CGGGTCGCCATTGTTTCCTGAAGCTTCTTTTTAAGTTGAATGATTGTATTTATAATAAACATGTCCGCACAAAACACGATGAGGCTCATGAAACATGGTTAAAATGATACGCACACACACACACATACATATATATATATATAAAATAAGTATATGTATGTCATCCCATAGAGATCATCACGAGAGTTGCCTCGTCTTGTTTCAGCGTGCTCTCTCAGGTGTGCACGCTAAAACCCTTTCAGAATAAAAATCAAAACCTCCGTTGATGGCACTGTACTTCATCTGTACACCCACCCTCACCCCAACCATGTGCCAAAAAAAACCTACACAAAACAAAAAAAATCCTGATCGGATGGGCTAAAGAAGTCGCCAGGAATTTTGTTAGCGTGGAATCGTTCTGTGAGGAAATGCACGCCTGTCGTTTGAGGAAGCAGATAATTTTATTTATTTTCATTTTAGAGATTTGAGAATCCTGTCCTTGTTTATCTTCATTCAATAAACACATTATCTTCTCAGAGCTGTGCTTGCCTGGTTTTTATTCACCAACCTGCTTTATCTTGAAGTTATCACTTACAGCGATGACCTGCCCAATCATGGGTGTCTGTGATCTCATTTATACAAATGTTAAGTATGAAGCTGCTCCTGCATGCGCAGCAGTTCATAAAGATGCAGGAGGCATGATGTGTCATTGGGGGGGCTTGTATGTTAGCTTCTTGGAATCCCAAACAAATGATGGTGCCGAAAAGAAACTTCATGGTAAATGCATGCAGGCTTCAGAAACTCCAATGCTTGCCTTTTTTCCTACAGATGGTTGTTCACCTGCACAGCTAATGTAACGGGCATATTATCAAGCACATTCACAGCCACATTTATACAGAGACCCCCAGTGCAGCTAACTGGGTTATCAAATGCCGGCCATGTCTCTCACTGTCTATGGTCAGAGGCATGTAAAAGAACCATTGCTGATTTTCGTCAAGAGTAGGCTGC
>JAQMYF010000012.1:7109074-7110644 GCA_030014195.1 Neosilurus mollespiculum | reverse complement strand
ATTCAGCCTTCCTGGAAAAATGCATCATTGACACTGGAGACTCCTTACATAACAGTTTACTGAATATCTCCCTGAAATGTCAGTAAACATCACCGTGTAAAGGATTATTTATATCCTTTTTCTTTGTTGGATATGGAGCGTCCGTGTGTACACTAAGCAGTTAGTATGTAGGATGTGGTAGAATAGTCTCTGTGATGGAGCACCGCGAGGATTATTTAATTCAGTGATTATTTAACTCACTGTGCCTGAGGTGAATAATTGTTTATACTACATGGGAACAGGGCGGGACAGTGGCGTAGTGGTTATTACATCTGCCTCACTGCAAGAAGGTCCTGGGTTTGAGTCCTGGGTTTGGCTCGGTAAGGGCGTTTCTGTGTGGAGTTTGCATGTTATTCCCCGTGCTTGTGTGGGTTTCCTCCTGGTACTCCGGTTTCCTCCTAGACATGCACATTCATCTAATTGGCTGTTCCCTTGGTGTGAGTGTGAGTGTGAACAGTTGTGTATGTCGGCCCTTCGGTGGTCTGGCAAGTTGTTCAGGGTGGACAACACCTACGCCCAGTGCCAGCTGAGACAGACACCAGCTGATTTTATGGTACAGTTTTTTTCATTTTTGAAGCATAACAGTGATCTCACACACACACACACACAAACGCACACACACACACACACACACACACACACCCCCTTCATTATGGCATCTTTTGAAACTTATTAAAAATTGTATTTAATTATTATTATTTTATTTTTATTTTTTTACCTTGAATAAACAAAGACGATTCTAGACACATTTCTTAGTATTTTTTTGGGGCAGCCCTTTGTTGAATTTCTAGGATTCGAATGTTATCCCTGGGTTCGCAAGGTGGATAACGTCCATCACCCTGAGATAGTGAACCAATCAGATTACACTGTTCCTGAGTCGTACATATACTAAAATATATTAGTGATAGAACACCTTCTGAGCAATCAGAATTGAGTTTTTAATAAGGATGTGGTATGATGGGAGTTGTTATGTTGTATTTCACTTTACTGGATGGCCATGATTTAAATAAACTCTTTGCTTGACTGTAATAAACTGTTGTTGTTGTTGTTGTTTTTACAAATCTATAAAAATAAAAATATATACTGTAGATTTATTAAAGAGGCATGGTGGTGTAGTGATTAGAAAGCAGAAAGGTCCTGGGTTCAAGTCCCAGGCTCAGCAAGGGTGTTTCTGTGTGGAGTTTGCAAGTCTCATGCATGGGTTTCCTCTGGGTGCTCAGGTTTCTTCCCACAGTCCAAAGACAGTACAGCACAGTAGGCTAATTTGCTTTTCCAAATGTGTAAATGTGTGAATGGTTGTATGTGCGTTGGCCCTGCGATGGACTGGTAAGCTGTTTAGAGTGCACCTCACCTTTACCCAGAGTCGGCTGAGATAGGCTCCAGCCTCCCCATGACACTAGTAAGATTAAACAGTTCAGAAAATGAACGAATGAAAATAGATCTTCATCAAGTAATCAAGGACATTGTTTAAATATCTCAAATACTCAACCAGCTGTGTCAGATGTAATGGCTGGTGGACTTATCTGCTATG
>JAQMYF010000012.1:7091574-7106574 GCA_030014195.1 Neosilurus mollespiculum | reverse complement strand
GAAGAAGAGGAGGAAGAAGAAGAAGAGGAGGAAGAAGAAGAGGAAGAAGAAGAGGAGGAGGAGGAAGAAGAAGAGGAAGAAGAAGAGGAGGATGAGGAAGAAGAGGTAGAAGAAGAGGAGGAGGAAGAAGAAGAGGAGGATGAGGAAGAAGAGGAGGAAGAAGAAGAGGAAGAAGAAGAAGTGGAGAAAGAAGAAGAAGAGGAAGAATAAGAAGAAGAGGAGGAGGAAGAAGAAGAGGAGGATTAGGAAGAAGAGGAAGAGGAAGAAGAGGAAGAGGAAAAAAGAGGAAGAGGAAGAGGAGGAGGAAGAAGAAGAAGAAGAGGATGAGGAAGAAGAGGTAGAAGAAGAAGAGGAGGAAGAAGAAGAGGAGGAGGAGGAGGAAGAAGAGGAAGAGGAAGAAGAGGAGGAGGAAGAAGAGGAAGAGGAAGAAGAGGAGGAGGAAAAAGAAGAGGAAGAGGAAGAAGAGGAGGAAGAAGAGGAGGAAGAAGAAGAAGAGGAGGAAGAAGAGGAAGAAGAAGAGGAAGAAGAAGAAGAGGAAGAGGAATTGTTACAAACTAAATGAACAAGTATTTTGTGCCCTGTTCTGTCATCAGTATCACAGCTTTGTCCCAAAAGATCCCGCCTCCTGTGTTGGGATTGGTCTATAATAGCATCCAGTCAGCCAAATTATCCAATCAGAGCACGGTTTATGAAACGTATTGGCGAATTGCAGAGCAGAAGGCGCGACATATGACATGTAACGACACGTCATCTTCCTGCGACAAAACAACCGCTAGTTTTTACCCCCGACTGCTGTTTGTAACGAATAAATAATAATAATAAATGCCCAAATACACTACAGATGCATTTGGAACGCCTTCTTCGTGACTTGAGTATCAAGTGTGAAAGTGAGGATGTTAATGTTATTTCCGTTTTACATGAAATCCGCGAACTCTTCGAGGAAAGAGATTCAGACAAGCCGAGCGTCCTGCGTCGCACCGCCGAGGTGTTCAGGACCAGCCCCGTGTCCTGGCTCTTCCCGGAGTTCAGCCCACGGTTACAGACTTCATATGCAGAGCTGGTAAACTCCTGGACTCAACACGCCGGTTTGCCTTTATGTGACTCGGACAGTGGGTCTTTACAGCCCACCTGCTATGAGGGGATCCCAGGCAAGGCCGTGGCAGTCGGGGAGACTCTGCTGGCTCTGACCGCTCGGCTCGGAGAAGCGGTGGAATGTGGAGAAGGTTCAGGAGCGAAGGCTCTCATTCACACACTCACTCCTGTCCTGTGCGTCTTCTCCATAACACACCTGCAGAAGCAGCCGTGGACTGATGAGGCGTCCAGGAAGTGTGGCCTGGGGCTGCTGGACTGTGCTGTCACAGCCAGTAGAAGCTCATCAGTGCAGGAGCTGCTGTGTGGAGGTGATGGAGGAGCCAACACGGGGATCCTGGGACCCATCCTGGACATCCTGCTGCCTTGCATGACAAAGTGAGCGGGATTTCCTCAGTAAAAAGTCAAGACGCACTTGGGCGCTGTAGATAGGACAAGCAAAGCATGTTCACATTTACATTATTTGGCGGACGCTCTTATCCAGAGCGATTATCATTTTTATACAGCCGAGCAGTTGGGGGTTAAGGGCCTTGCTCAAGGGCGCAACAGCGGTGATCGTGGGGATTGAACCGCTGACCTTCAGATCAGAGGCCCATCACCTTAACCACTAATCCACCACTGTCCAATGGTCTCATTACATCAACCAGATGTGTAATAATCAAAGGCAACAAAAAAGATATCAAGTATTTATAAAAAAAAAAGTTTTGGGGCGGTTTATCATTCATTCTGTTATTCTATTCATTCATTTTCTGAACCGCTTAATCCTAATTAGGGTCGCGGGGAAGCTGGCGCCCATCTCAGCCGACTCCAGGCGAGGGCAGAGTACACCCTGGACAGCTCGCCAGGCCATCGCAGGGCAGAAACACGCTGACGGCTATGCAGCTACTCTTGACGAAAGTCAGTAATGGTTCTTTTACACGCCTCTCACCACAGACAGTGAGAAACATGGCCGGCATTTGATTAACCCTGTTGGCTGCAATGGGGGCAGTTGATCATGATTTTGATATTGCATAGTCATATCTCTCAGCCAGGACGACTTTTATGTTCATGGAAATTTGCCTGAAAAGCAGCCTGTCGTCTGTTAGTGTTGTTACTCCTTTATGAACAGTACATTTTGCCCTCACGGCATCTTCCATCTCCTCATTATCCCCAGTCACACTTTTATACCTTTCTCTTCATGTTCAAACTTTTTCCTTAAGCTGTTCATGAAATGTAGGAGGCCCACTTTATTCCACCGTCATGCGTTCGGTAATTATTTGCCTTTAGGGAAACCTGGAAGCGCAATGAAGCAGTGAAACACGTCTTCTCGTGGCTGCTGGTGCAGGTCGGTCGTCCCTACTTAGCCGACTACTTGGACAAGGTCTTCCCGCCGTCTCTTCTCATATCAGATGATTACCGGATGGAGAATAAAGTCCTCGGAGTGCACTGCCTTCGTCACATCATCCTTCATGTGGTCAGATAGAATTTTTTTAATAATAAGTTCTCCCCCCCATCCTAAATATTAGTACACGAGTGTACTTGATTATCTTTGTGTCCAGCCTGCTGCTGACCTGAGGCAGTTTAACCGAGCTCAGGTGCTCTACGACGCCCTCTACAATCACCTGTATACGTCTGAAGCTCCAGTCATACAGGTACTGTACATATGTGCAACATACAGCACCTTGATTTATGTTTAACCCATGATTATCGATGGGCAGCATGTTTAAATGTGACTTGAACCAAAACGTGACTTCTAATCCTAACACTTCAGTAAAACCATTCATAAGTATTTGTACCATGACTCAATTTTTGTAATTTTGTTCTCCTACACTGCTACAATGGGTTTGAAAGAAAGAAGTCAAGATATGATTAAAGTGTAGACGTTTAGCTTGAATTCAAGGCAAATAAAATGTGCTAGAAGGTTGAACTATGAAGTGTATAGAGTGTATATACTCTCTGCTCAGATTCAGTCACATGCTGCAAAACAGATTGGACAGTACTTCAGAATACAGATCATTACTGACCCCAAACTTGACACAAAAGCAAGCATCGAGTCAATCCTCAGCTGAATATTATTGTCAATTACTGAAGACAAAACTGAAGAGGGAAAAACCCACCAACAAGCAGTGACTGAAGGCGGCTATAGAAAAGAAAGGTTTTTACAAAGTAGCTTGAGATGAGATGAGATGGTGATACGATGTTATATGATGAGTGTTAGTGTTAAACTCATTGCTTAAAATCATACACGAGTCACATTCCAGGTAAACCCAAGCTGGTAGAACGCTGGCATGAAAAAGTTTAGAGTTCCGTGTAAATGCTCGACTGTTTCTTGTTGCAGGTGGTTCTGCCGTGTCTTATAGATTTACTCTCGGTCCTTGAGAAGCCTGTGAGTCGCGCGGGACTACCCCGGACTCCGAACCGCTACGACAGCGTTCTCCGCCTCATTTTAACACACATGGAAATGGAGCACAAGCTCGCACTGCGCCGGATCTATGCCAGCAACCTCCTGGCGTTCATCGAAACGTGAGTTCCGCATCACGTTGCACATCGTCTAACTCGTGTTGGCTTGAAGGCATTCCGGAATGAAAGCCGTACGATTTGTGTTAAGCTGGGGTTGATCTTACAGGATGGGTATCGGCATCGCTCGGCATCTGAAGAGGCTGGAGAGGGTGATTGTAGGATATCTCCAGGTCTCAGATGGTCCCGACGAGAAAGCCAGGCTCAGCGTACTGGAGGTGCTTGAGAGGACGATACAGGTCGCCTGGCCGAGGTACTCGTATTCAGTTTTTTAAAAAGATGCAAATGGGATGAAGATTTAAATAAGTGGTGATATAGCTGCAGGTGGTTTTCATCAGGGCAAAGTTAACATAGTAAAGAAGTAAAACTTGCAGTAAAAATTATTTTACTGAAATAAAAATGACAGTTTAATAAAAACTGCATTGAACAGAAACTAAAACAAGACAGAATTGCAGGAAAAAACAGCTTTGCTTTCATTTTTGTTAGTTTTTTGACCCCAGGGGTATTGCTGTTGCCTTTGGTGTCTGTCTGTGCATGCGTCTGTCTGCGCATCTGTCTGTCTGTCTGTCTGCGCGTCCATTGTGGCATCACGACAACTTCTAATAATTAACCGATCGTTTTGAATTTAGGTTGCCAGATGTATCTTTGCAGCCTCCAGACGCCTATTTTAAATGAACTATATGGGTTAATTATTACAGTATTTATAACACTTTAATTAATTACTATTAATAGTTACGTTTGCATCCAGTAACAAGATAGTGTACTGCATTAGCAGTGTGCACTCCCTTTGTGCTCCTGTCATGTTTGCATTGTGTTTCTCCAGATGTGCTCCTCCAGCAGTGCTCTCACTATGTGCTCCTCTTGTACGTTTACCATTTAGGGCATTTGGCAGACACCCTCATCCAGAGTGACTTACATTAATCTTTTTACACAACTGAGCCATTAAGGGTTAAGGGCCTCGCTCAGGGACCCAACAGTGCCAGCTTGGTGGTACAGGAGCTTGAACCACCAACCTTCGGATCAGTAACCCAGAACCTTAACCGCTGAGCCACCACTTTTCTTGTATATATGTATTTGTATTACTTTAAGTAACAAGATTAAGCACACAAGATGAAGATGCATCGATACACCTGAAGGGTTTCACGTGGTCACACGGGTGTTTTTTTTCAATAGTGGTTTGCATTGTGGTTGCTACACCGCTTCGAGTCAGTAACAGACTTGTTCCAGCAGGTGGCGGTAGTTTGCAGTGACGTTAAAACTAAGATTAACAGTAAAAATAAATAAAAACAAAACTAAAACGTCCTCGAAATAAAACTAAAATTACTTCTACACCTGTTGAACAATCAATCAACAAACTGAAAGATTAAAAATAATAAAAATCAAAAACTATAAGAGCTCAGAACCGGGATGCAAGCACTGCTTCACTCACTCACTCGTTTGCCAAACCACTTATTCCTACTCGGGTCCCCGGGAGGCTCCAGCCTATCCCAGCCGACACTGGCCGAAGTTGGGGGTACACACTGAACAGCTCGCCAGACCATCGCAGAGCAACACAACCATCCACACTCACACTCGCACATTTAGCCAAGTGTGCAAGTCTTTGGGCTGTAAGAGGAAACCACTGTACCTGGAGGAAACCCACATGAGCATGTGGAGAACCTCACACAGAAGCACCCTCGCTGAGCCCTGGACCTTGCTGTGAGGCGGACATGCTAAGCACTACACCGCCGTGTTCCGTTATGTACAGTATATTTGTAAAACAGATGTTCAGGCTTTGTAATCGTTAGTTAAAAGTTTGGTTCTTAACGCATCGCTTCGGGGGAGGAGCCTCTGGCTGGCTGATCTGTAGATCTTTTTTTTTTTTTTACCCATTTTTCTCCCTAATTTAGTCGTATCCAATTCCCACCTATCAAGTATTGCCTTCCCTATCACACGACCACCACCAACCAGGGAGGGGCGTAAGCATGCACACGCCCCCTCCATGACATGTGATGCCTCCACCCGCATTTTTTTTATTTTTTTTTTTCGAACTGTTGCGCATGCGTATTTGGGGGCGGCCTAACACACTCGGAGGGAAAGCGCTATCCGCCCCCTCGTACGAATGAGCTCACAGACGCCCATGATTGGCTGCTGATCGCTGTGAGTGACAGGGAAGTGAGGCGTATGCCATCCATCCAAGCTCCTATGGACTCCCGGTCACGGATGGCAGTGGCATCTATCCGGACTCGTACTTGCGATCTCCGGGTTGATAGTCGCGCACCTTGTGGATGCGCCACTCTGGAGCCCTGAAGCTCTAATAAACATATGCATAAGATATGTCCGTGTGATTATCCACAAGGGACGGTGTATAATACTGTTATGCCGTCGTAACACTTACTTACTTACGGAAATGTGTTCCATATTTAAACTTAAAATATTGTATTTCACACTGTGTGTGTGTGTGTGTGTGTGTAGGATGGAGTGCAGGCTGGGTGTCCTGGCCAGGAGCTTGCTCAGGTTCCTGGTGGATATCTCCACAGAGTCCCTGTCTCCGGAGCTCTACGAGGAGCTGTCGAACAGAGCGTCACGCTGCCTGCTGCTGCTAGACCACTGCTCACACGGCACACTAAGGGTACGTACCATGAGGCACGGCGTGACGGCGGAACAGGCAGGGAAAGTGTGTTGGTGTCTTTTGAAACCTGGTGAACGTGGCGGTGCTGACAGTTCGATCTGTTTGTCCAGGAGGAGCTGAAGGCCGTGGACAGCAGCTGTGTGTGTGAGCGAGTGTTAAAGCGCATACAGGACGTCGTTCGTGCAGATCCCGCGCGTGCGAGTTGAGCGTATTGGATCACTGGCGCTGCTCACGCCGCCCCGTGGATCGGAAGTCAGTGAGGAGCACCATTGTAGGGTTTTTTGGGTTTTTTCAGTACATGACGTATATTTTTTTATGAATGGATGAATAAAGTAAATCGATGTCTAAGGCTGATTTGTCCCTGATGAGAGTTCCGGAAGGTCTGGACAAGTAGCGAATGTTCTGGAATATGGACGCAGGACAAGAAGGTGCTGTCTGTCGTCCTGAGAGTGTTATTGGTCACAGTGATGTTACAGGGTGATCTGAGAGTGGATTTTGTTTCCTTTCCGCTAGAACCCAAAACCCATAAATTCCCGCCCCACCCTGATCCTATTAGAACTAAATGTTTATGATTACTGCTATGGTCAGGTTTTTTTTTCTTCTTTGTACCTCCACCAAATGTCATGTTCTTGACAGCAATTGTTTGTTTGCACTTTTCTGCAAAAAGCTACATCCAGATTTTACTGAATTGTTTCAGAGGGCTGGAGTTTGGCCTAAGTATGAATTTTGGAGATGATCCGGATTAGGTTCTGAATTCAGGAATTTTTAAAAAATTCTTTAACTTTGTGAGATACACTGCCCTGCCAAAAAAAATTCAGCATGTAATCTCCATGGCATTGTTGCTCCAGTTGTTCCGGTCGAGGCTCAGCAACATTAATGTGGCAATAAAATGGAGTCAGCTGATGATCTGAATGTAGTGAATGAGCAGGTTATCACATCAATGCACTTTTTCTTCCCTGATGGCACGGATATAAAATGAGCGAGTGGTTCAGGGAGCACGAGGAATCATTTTCACATATGTATCGGCACCCCAGAGTCCTGATCTTAACCCTATTGAAAGTTTTCGGGATGTGCCGGAGAAGACTTCATGGAGTGGATCAGTTTTTCCCTCATCGATTCAAGACGTCGGTGAGAAACGAACCCGACACTGGATGGGAATAAATTTTTTATGTTTTTGTTCTGGAGGAGAAAGTAAAGTTTGTTGAGACAAAGTCACGCTGATCCTGGAACACCACATTCACGTGTGCAACGTTTTTGGGTTTTTTTTTGGTTTTTTTGGCTGGGCAGTGCAGGATTACAGCAGGCCCTGTAGGTATTTTTCCAGCTTGGCTGAGGTTTGCGCACTCCAAGTGCCTCTAGTTTTATTTATTTATTTCCTCTGACATGGTGGTTGTGTTCTACCTGTGGTTGGTTAGTTTGTTAGCAGGATTACTTCAAACATTATATCCATGAAATGTCTTCCAGAGGCGGGGCCTCGGATCAGGATGAGTCCATTAGATCTTGGAGATCATCCGGATCAAATTCTGGATCCAGGAAGTCTTTATTTATCATCGTGAGATGAGTTTTTACATTTTGGTTATTAGCTGAGCTTGGTGGAGGTTTGTGCTCTCTGGGTGCTCTTGGTTTTGGTCTGATTCGGATACGGGGCGTCGCTATTAAGAAGTTCAAGGACGACATTTAGGTTCATGTGAAAAGGTTTCCATCTGTTGAGAAATACACACAAGTCTAAAATCGTTCTGTATAATAAAACTACACACAGACCAAATCTAGATTTGAATAAAAATGATTTTATGGTAAATAATTTGCAGCTTCATAAACAAAAACAACTGGTTCTGAACTGGTCTCCACACTGGTCAGACGGGAGAGACTCAACTGTCCGTGTGTGTGTGTGTGTGTGTGGTCTCTACGACGCCTTGCTCTTCGTCGCCGGTTCCGTCTCTTGTTCGTACTCGATCTCCACGTACGCGCGCTTCTTCCTCACTGGTCCTTTAAGCGGAGTTTTCCCTTTCGACGTGGCTCTCGACTCCTGTTCGACTTCTTGCTCCATTTCCTCCTCCGATTCTTCCTCCTCCTCCTCACTTGATTCATCTTCCTCTTCCTCCTCATCGCTCGCCTTCAAGTTGTTCATATCCTGTGGGTCAGAGTGGGATAAATAGGAGATCCGACGTAAACAATCTCTAAACCATAAACAACAATAATAAAAACACGACTCTCACCTCAAAATCACTGACATCACTTTCATCAAAGTTCTCGTCTGCGACAAATTCCCTCTTCCCTTCATCCTACACACACACACACACACACAGGATTAGTTCCATTAATCTCAAAGTGCATTAAATAAGAATTGATTACGATATCAGTGTTACTGAACTCCAGAACTGCTTGTGCTCACCTCATCCTCCTCCTCTTCCTCCTCCTCCTCCTCCTCTTCTGTCTCGCTCTCCGCATCCTGTTTCTCCAGAGCTTTATCAAAGGCGTGGATGGGGAAGTTGTAGATGTCTCCGTACTGAAATCATATATATAATAAAACACACACACTGGGCTCTGGATGTTGTACAGAAGGGCGTGATGTGATGCTCACCGCGCCCTGTTTTAACCTCTCCAGCAGCTCTTTCTCGATGGCGTTCTCCACCTGCGCAGCGACCAGGGCCTTTTCCTTTAATAATTAAAAAAAAAAACAAATCAAGTCAATAAATAACTTGATACCTGGACAGATAGATAGATAAATATACAAATCAGCTAAAATTAAACACCACCCGGGTGTGGTTAGCACGTCGGCCTCACAGCAAGGCGGCGCTGGGTTCGATTCCTGGGCTTGGCTCGGGGCGTTTCTGTGTGGGGTTTGCATGTTCTCCCTGTGCTGGCGTGGGTTTTCTTCCGGGTACTCCGGTTTCCTCCCACAGTCCAAAAACATGCACATTAGGCTAAGAGGCTGCTTGAAATTGTCCCTAGGTGTGCGTGAATGATGGCTGTGTGTGTGTTTGCCCTGCGATGGTCTGGCAAGCGGTGTCGCTTGAGATATGCTCCATCCTCTCCATGACCCTAGTAGGATTAAGCGGTCCGGCAAGCGACTGAGTAAGAGAGAGTAAACCCCACCCCTTTTACATGTGTGTGACATCCGAAATGTTGGGAATAAACCAGGTTAGAGTTGCCCTCTGGTGGATAAACTATGCAATGACAGAACTGATAACAGTTGGACAAAAAAGAAAAAAAAATCATCTCAGTTCCGTTTTTAACTAAATTATTTGATATGATAAAAACCGATAAAGTTGCAGTGGTGGCCTGGTGGTAAGGTGCTGGATTGCTGATCCCAAGGTCGGGGGTTCAAGCCCCACTGTCAGCGGGTTGTCACTGCTGTCCCCCCCAGTGCAGCTAACTGGGTTATCAAAGGGCGGCCATGTCTCTCACTGTCTGTAGTGAGAGGCATGTAAAAGAACCATTGCTGACGAGCTGTCCAGGGTGTACTCTGCCCTCGCCCAGAGTCGGCTGAGATGGGCGCCAGCCTCCCAGCGACCCTAACTAGGATTAAGCGGTTCCGAAAATGAATGAATGAATGAATGAATGAATGAAAAACCGATAAAGATTCATGAGCGATTAGCTCCCATTAGCTGATTTATTAAATATCTTCCTCACATTGACACGAGATGAGCACAATAATCAGGCAGCCGTAGCCTTAGAGAAGCGGCTTTGGGACCGAACGGTCGCTGGTTGGATTCCCGAACCAGCAGGAAAAATGTGTGGCGGTGGGTGGAGTGAGCGGCTCCGTTTCAAACTGATCGATAACACAATTCACTTTCTTAAAAAGTGTCGTTCTGTGAATTTTCTTCAATCATTACTCAAAATGGATTTATATGTAACTGATACACATGGACACTGATAACACTGAAACGTCCTAGTTACACACCTCCCTCCTTCGTTCTCTCCTCTCCACCTTCCGGCTGAGTGGAACAAGTTTCCTCCTGTGAACAAATTACACCGCTGTGTCATTGAAACATAAGACGGCAATGGCGTCCGGTTATCTGGATTCTATGGCTTATAATCCGAGATGAGAGGAGGTATAGAGAGAGAGGGTGTAGGATGGCGTGTGGCGTGTACTCACTGTCTCTTCAGGGTGAGTTTGCGGATGCGGATGAGGTACTGCGTGATTTTGGTGAAGCGCTGTTTGCACTTGTGTCGGATGTAGCGCGGCCAGTAGATGAGGTTCTCGTCGATCTCCTGCAGGGCCTTCTCGTAGTTCTGATTCAGCTTCACCTGGAGGGGAAAACGTATACAAACAGGACACAGACGCTAAAAGAGTGGCTCATGTTGTCGGGATTAAAACCAGGCTCTCGAATGATATCACACAAGAGTGATATCAGGAGTGTATCTACCTTCTCCCACATGCGTGCTGGAAAAGCTGCTCTCTCGATCACCTTCATGTAGAGGAAACACCGACCTGAGGAACATACCGCAGTCAGATTTACGCCAGCACAACTCACTGACAGCCCTGTAAACTGATCACTCGTTCAAATTCGAGCTCAAAAGTACCCTTTTCCTCTCTGACGGTGGCGTACTGGCTGTTAGCCAGGGGACACGACTGGCGGTTGCACAGACCCGTGATGTTGTACTCATTCCGGCAGAAATTCTTCGTTTTTGTTCTGGAGGAGAAAACAAACAAACAGTGGCGCGATCCATCAGATTTCAAGCTCAATTCATCACAGCACTGTTGTAGCCTCTGATTGGTCAGAAAATTCTGAACCGGCAGCTCTGACTGTGGTGCAGCTACAACTCGGTTATTTTCATTAATTTGTTTATTTAAGTAGTAAAAGCATTGGTGCTCATTCAGAGTGTGGAGAAGTGAAGGCGAGAGTGCAGGCAGGGCGGAACGAGTGGAGAGGAGGGATGAAGGGAATATTGGTCGAAGAATGTTGAGGATGGAACTGCTGGATGGGAGGTGAAGAGGAAGGATAAAGAGATTCATGGGTGTGGTGAGAGAGGACACGCAGGATGATGGGAGACTGAGGTAGAGATCGGAGTGAGATGAGAAGGATGATCCGCTGTGGCGAGCCCTAAAGAGAGCAATGGAAAGACAACGACTTGTGCTCCTTCAGAGAGGCTGATACAGTACAGGCGCCCCATAGACCAAAAAAATTATTCATTTATTATAAAAACTCCCTACACTGATGGCTTCTCTCACTTTTTTAAATTTATTTATTTATTTAATTTGAATGAGGGTGTCACGGAGCCACAGTGGCTGGCATGTTCGCTTCACAGCAAGGAGGTCAATGAGGGCGTTTCTATCTGGAGTTTGCATGTTCTCCTCATGATTTTCTGGATTTTTTTTCCCCGGTACGTCAGTTTTCTCCATCCACGGTCCAAAGACAAAAAGGTGTGAGTGTGAATAAGTGTTCAGGATCAGCAGCGTAGAGCTTGCTCGAGGTGTCGGGCTGGGCGCGTTACTGAGCTGACTCGGGTAATTTCTGATTTAAAGAGAACCGTTTTCCGCGCAAATGAATGCCACGCATGCACATCATGCCGGCAAGTGAGCCGAAACACACAGATGTAAAGGTGACGATTGTTTATTTATTTATTTTTTCGATAGCGACTCGGGTCACGATATTTGCGCTTGATATATTTGGAAATGGCTCTCGCCGATAAAATGCTCAAGCTTTGGCTTGATCGTCTCAACGCTAGTGGAAATGTTTGTGTGTGAGAGCGCGCGTGTGCGTGCTCGTGTGTTGCCCTGCAATGGACAGGCCAGCTGTTCAGGGCGTGCCCTGTCTTCGCCCGGAGTTGGCCGAGATAGGCTCCGGCCTCCCCACAACCCACGCAGAGTTAAGCGGTTCGGGAAACGAAAGGAGTAAAGAAAAAGGAGAGATTGTTTATGGTGGATATACAGTAACAGAAGCGATATGAGAAACCAACTAGTTTGCGAATCCTCCTTATAATTAGTGTTAACATTAATAAGAAGTTTATTAAACCATAAAAAGATTAAAAGAAGCATGTGCCACTTTATAATAAATAAAACAGCTGTGAAGTCCTAACTCTGGGCTGGTGGTATGTGAATTCTATATTATCCTCCTCACATCACACATGGAGTATTTTACTCCTCTGAGACCTCAGGAAACCGGGTGGGCTTTAAAGTGCTGTGTGCTGACAGAGATCCACTTACTTCACTTTATAAGAACAAAACTGCTTGTTTCCCACCAGATCCCATATTACCTGGAAAGAGAGGAAGATGAACATATCTGTCATCCTAAAATATTCTAAACACGAACTATTAACACACACACACGGCTTTAAAGGTATTAAAAGGTTGGTTACTGGTTAGCTTTAGCCAGGCAGCCTGTTCACGACCACCCCAGCATTTCATCACTACTTACATCATCGTGTTGCATTGTGGGTCCTTCTGTTCGATCCTGGTTAAGCTCTAATGTGTAATTTAATAAACCACAACCTGGAGTTTTACTTAATTATACACCAAACCTTCCTCACACAGAGATTTCTCAAAGTATACAAATAATACCGCATGTAAGATTTAGGGAGCCGCCATGTTGTCCACGCTGCAACGCAAAGTCTCGCGATATTTTGGTGAATCCGAGATCTATAATAAAAGTCCTTAACGAGAAGCAGCTTTAGATGCGGTCAAGAACAGAAAAGGGATCATTGTAAAAGATTAAGTGAACTTAACACACACACACACACACACACACACACACACAAAAAAGAGAGAAAACTGGGCTTAAATAAAAAATATTTTAAAAACAACCAGTCTACCAATCAATCAATCAATCAATCAATCAATCAATCATTACAGACTCATGGTCCAAATAAAAGACAAGATATAACATAGAGTCAAGGACACACAAACGCACAAGAAAGATCATAGTAACAAAAAACATAAACCTATGCTTGGATTTCCTCCAAGTACTCTGGTTTCCTCCCATGGGTCCATTTCTGTGTTCCCCAGTGCCTCTGTTCCGCACGAACTGTAACCCTGACCCTAATATTCCATAAATTGTTACTTTGATGAGTATGTCTGATTTTGCTTCATCATACTTCTTCTACAATATGGATCTATTATCGATCTACAGTCGTTGTAACTTACTTCTATGAAGTACACAATACAATGGAAGATCCATTAAATTAATAGGGACCGGGGAACATAGGGACAGGGGAACATAGGTCAAGTCCTGTGGATGGCTTATGGTTAATAATTACAATGTTTTTGTTTCTTTTGTATTTGGTGTGTACATGTCTGTATGTTATGTTTGCCAGTCATGTTGGAATTTCTTATTCTTCTTGGCAAATATATTTTGTATATAAAGTTACATTTATAAAGAAAGGAAAAATGTAGTTTTCCCTGTAAAGAAAATGGTAATTTATAATGTTTTTAATTGTGCTTCAATGCACCTGCATCACCAACGCGGTGTGTTAGTCTGTACGTGGCGTTAACGTGCAGCTCAGCCTTTTGACAGAAGAGGGCGAAAGGACAGAGAGCGCTTCGTGGGCATGGCGGGAGCTGAGGAAGACCTGTTGGGCAGCTGTGTGGTACCTCACTGACCTACTTTGCAAGTGGTATGTGGTGGCTAAAGCAGAAGTCATCGGGATGTGGCTCTGGACTGCTGGTGGAACCTGAGTGAGTCCCTCAGGATAATTTATTAACCTTTTTTCTTTCTCATTTTGATTTTGCCCCTATGTGTGGATGTCAGTGTGAATGGTTGTGTGTATGTTGGTCTGGCTTGCTGTTCAGGGTGTACCTTGCTTTCTCCCAGTGTTGGCTGAGATAGGCTCCAGCATCCCTGCAACCCAAGTAGGATCAACAAATGAATGAATGAATGAGGGAACAAATGAACAATACTAATGTTTGAGCATCATATGAGTTCAGAAGGCAATTTTTGGTGGAATAACCGTGACATTCTTATCACAGCTTTCCTATGCTCTTGACCAGTTAAAGGGCCACAGTCAAGGAACCAACAGTGGCAAATTGGTGGGACCAGGCATCAACCAGCTGAGCTGGGAGATGAGGCTTACCCGGAAGTCTCTTAAAGTGCACCACCGGGATCCGCTAGGGACTGGCTACAGAAAAAAATACTTAATACTTAAAATACTGAGTCAATGGATTTTTCTCCACAAATCGTTTTGGTTAATTTATTAATTATATCCTTCTTATCGATGCTGTGTGTTTTTTTTCTTCTGATAGTCCTACGGTATGATATTAGACCCATGTGTTTGCATATTTTTGGGGTTGTGTCTGGCTTTTATTGACATCCCTGGAATGAAGTGAGTG
This sequence comes from Neosilurus mollespiculum, assembly GCA_030014195.1. Classification (NCBI taxonomy): domain Eukaryota; kingdom Metazoa; phylum Chordata; class Actinopteri; order Siluriformes; family Plotosidae; genus Neosilurus; species Neosilurus mollespiculum. Next base: position 7,092,109 of record JAQMYF010000012.1, on the reverse strand, counting down.
ACAATGATGGACTTTCAGTAAACAAACCAGAAAATGCTTGCAATATTATTAGCTGTTCAGTGGGTCGAAAACACAAGACCATTAAAATCAGTAATTTGTTCAGATTCGAGTTCATCAGTAATGAGCTTACAACACAACCATTCACACAGCAGACCAGACATCTTAATAGAAATTCGACAAACATTACACAGAATAAGAATGATGGGGATAACGGTAAATTTTTATGGATACCAGCACATTATGGGGTTAAAGGAAATGAAATGGCAGATAAAGCTGCAAAGGAGGCCTCTGAAACTTTTCTGGTAGAATTAGTTATCAACTTCAGTAAAGCAGAAATAAAGAACTTAATAAAACAGAAAATTCAATTAAATTCAGTTTTATTTGTATAGCGCTTTTTACAATTGACATTGTCGCTAAACATAGTAAAATTAATTTAAGGAGTAATTTAAACATTTTTTTACAACCCCCTACACATCCCTAATGAGCAAGCCCGTGGTGACAGTGGCAAGGAAAAACTCCCTCAGTTGACACGAGG
>JAQMYF010000012.1:7066862-7088898 GCA_030014195.1 Neosilurus mollespiculum | reverse complement strand
ATGTATATATATATATATAAATAATATATAACTATATGAATATATTATATTATTATTATTTTATATTATATTTAATATTTGTGCTATTCTCATTAAGGTTTCATAATAGTACGGAAGCCGACTAGGGACAAATAATGGTGGTTTTTTGAGAGCGTGCAGGAGAGAGAGAGAGAGAGAGAGAGAGAGAGAGAGTCTTTATTAATCCCCTGAAAGAAATTTAACCCAACTCTGAAATATAGCTTAATAAACACCAATTTTGACAATACTGCCCTTAAACTCAGATGTTACCTCTTAATTTTTTACTCAGAAATCATTTCTCACTCATTCATTTGCCAAACAGCTTAATCCTACCAGGGTCTTATGGAGGCCGGAGCCTATCTCAGCCGACACCGGGTGAAGGAGCGGTACACCCTGAACAGCTCGCCAGGCCATCGCAGGGCAACACATACACAACCATTCACACTCACTCTAAGAAGCAATTTGGAACAGCCTCAGGGTGGACTCATGTAAGCGATAAAGCCGTGACGTAGGGCGAAATAGTGCAACTTTTTTTTTTCGGTTGTTTTCGGTATTGGCTGGCCGAAAAAATGTGCGGTCTCATCGAAAACCTTCAATATAGATCATCAATGAGGATCCGTGACCCTGCACTGGATGTGTGTCAAGTACTGTATTGAACCTGCCCTTAAAATGTAAATAAAACAAATCCAAGCGCTTTCTTTCTTGACGACTTTTTGCACTTTTTTTTCTCTGTATATTTTCATGTAACCTCCATTTGATGTCTCGCGTCCAGTGGGCCTGGTTGAATTAGTTGTGTATTCCAGCATGAGCTGCTCAGCTTTAGCTTATGGGACAGCCTGCAGTAAAAACCTGCAGTTCCCCCCGCAATGCGTTTATTTCATGTCAGATCAGAGCATAATTGAATAATTAAGCCTGAGGTTTTATAATTTATTTTGGACACGCATAACAGACTAGATCAGCTTTCCAACTTGCGCTGATAAGCAAAAATCCCGCATTATATCAGAGGAGAGATAATGTGGGAAATATTAAACTAGTGATTCCAGGTAAGTAAATAAAAAAAAATACAGCAGTAAATTACTGCAAAGCCTATATATATTTCCCATATGTCCCTGGTAATACATCCCAAAGAATCACATCATAGTGCAAATGGAACAGATCTGAGATGCGCTTTCCTCTGTCTATTGTGAAAAGCAGCTTGAGCAGTAAGTACACTGACACCGGAACAACCATTTATATTTAGAAATAATACTATATTTTTATAAAACTTGTGTGAGATGGCAAGAGGCACGTTACATGTAGGAAATATGCAGATTTTAAATTTTTTTTGAAAACAAATGTATAAATAGTGAACATGAAGAGAGCAGTGAAGGTGCTTGTGAACGAGAAGAGGGCAGTGAATGTGATTGTGAACATGAAGAGGGCAGTGAAGGTGCTTGTGAACATGAAGAGAGCAGTGAAGGTGCTTGTGAACATGAAGAGAGCAGTGAAGGTGCTTGTGAACATGAAGAGGGCAGTGAAGGTGCTTGTGAATGTGAAGAAGGCAGTAAAGGTGCTTGTGAATGTGAAGAGGGCAGTGAAGGTGCTTGTTAACATGAAGAGGGCAGTGAAGGTGCTTGTGAATGTGAAGAGGTCAGTGAATGTGCTTGTGAACATGAAGAGGGCAGTGAATGTGATTGTAAACATGAAGAGGGCAGTGAATGTGCTTGTGAACGAGAAGAGGGCAGTGAATGTGATTGTAAACATGAAGAGGGCAGTGAATGTGCTTGTGAACGAGAAGAGGGCAGTGAATGTGATTGTGAACATGAAGAGGGCAGTGAATGTTCTTGTGAACGAGAAGCAATGGAAAAGTATGTTCCTACAGTGGATATTTTTGAATGACTCACTTGGGTTGGGTCCAGCCACATTCTCCTCATTATTTTCATGCAAAGCACGAAAATGCCTCAGCATGGATGAAGAGTTGTTGTTGTACCCCAATTCTTTAGCACACAACAAACACTTCACCTTGGATTAAAAGAAGACAGAGGGAAAAATATAGTACATTGCATAACAAACATAAAACACGTAATAATGTTACTGAAAGTGTACTTTTATTGGGAGAGATTTGATCAAAATGTTCCCACACAGGGGAAAACTTTCTCTTTCTCACAGGCTCCATCAAAATAAGCAGCAGTATAACAAAATGCATCTCTGTATCACACACAAACCAACAAATCTCCAACTCTAACCCATGAAGAGTGAGCGGATCCATTGCGGTATATATTGCAATCTCCTTGGACTCTGTGATCTCTCCTTCAGTCACTGCACCAAGCCTTGGAGTAACCATGGACAATTGCCTGTCCTTCTCTTCTCATATCACTAATCTTTCTCGATCATGTCGATTTCTCCTTTTTAACATCCGAAGGATTCGCCCATTTCTTTCCACTGAGGCCACTCAGATACGTGTTCAGTTCCTTATCATCTCAAGACTAGACTACTGCAACTCACTCCTGGCAGGTCTACATCTGAGCGCAATTCGACCTCTGCAACTGATCCAGAATGCAGCTGCACTGCTTGTTTTCAACCTTCCCAAATGTTTCCACACCACTCCACTGCTATGATCTCTCCATTGGCTTCCTGTAGCTGCTCGCATTAGATTTAAAACATCAATGCTTGCCTACAAAGCCAAAAATGGACCTGCACCCTCCTACCTCAAAGCACTTATCACACCCCACACTGCACCGTGTTCTCTCAGGTCCTCTAGCACTGCTGGACTGGTCCCTCCTACTACCAAGGGACAAGAAAAATACATGTAAACTCTTCTCTGTTCTGGATCCAAGGTGGTGGAATGAACTTCCTCTGGAGTCACTGGGTGTCTTCAAATGATGGCAGAAAACCTACCTTTCCCGGCAATACTTAGATTAGCACTGTTTTACACACACAACAACAACAAAACTCCTGCACACAACAACAAAACACCTGCACACAACAACAAAACACCTCCACACAACAACACACCAGCACACAACAATAACAAAACCTGCACACAACAACACACCTGCACACAACAACAAAACACCCGCACACAACAACAAAACACCTGCACACAACAACAAAACACCTGCACACAACACATCTGCACACAACAAAACACCTGCACACAACAACAAAACACCTGCACACAACAACAGAACACCTGCACACATCTGCACACAACAAAGCACCTGCACACAACAACAAAACACCTGCACACAACAACAAAACACCTGCACACAACAAAACACCTGCACACAACAAAACACCTGCACACAACAACAGAACACCTGCACACAACAACAAAACAAGAGCACACAACAAAAAACACCTGCACACAACACCTATCCACTGAGCTCTTGACTGATGGTATACTTAGTCTGTGTCCTGACAAACCAGTATAAGAATATATTCACTGATAGTGACTTTAAAGCACTTCTGTAAGTCGCTAAATGCTGTAAATGTAAATACATGTTCATAAATGGCGGTTTCTAACGTCATCAGTGACATCACTCGCCCTAAACGACACAACGCGCGTCATCACTTCCGGGATTTCTCGACACAAACTCCGAAGCATCAGCACGGTACGTCCCATCACTGGTATTAAATATTATCTGTTTACAGACACAGAAATGTGTGAATTTTATCACGGTACATCACTACAACATGACTACAAAGCTCCCAGTTGACCTAGCTATGTTAGCGCTACTTTATGCTAATGTTTTGATAGCCTCGGCTTCTTGTTTTGTAGTCCACTTAAAAGAAATACATTTCCCATAAACCCCCACTAAGAACTAATCAGATGTAGTGGTGCCGACATTTGCTGTCTTTCTTTTAATAATGTTGTTGTGTCCCCTTTTCTTCTTGTGTTTATAAAAAGTGACTGAAACGAAGAGGCAGGTTTACTTCCGGGTTCCTGTGTGACGTCAACCCCCTACTTGGTTCCAGCCTCCAGTAAGCAGTATGGACTCTGTGGATGAGGAGGTGGAGAGGATGCTGAGTGGAGAAGGCCTGGAGGTTGTAGACTTTGACTGCACACCTGGTCACGTTCAGCCTGTAACCCTGAGTAAAAACGTGTGCTATATTGTGAGCGCCGTCATTTTCAACGCTGAGGTGAGGATTGGTAATGCACACTGATGGAGAACTTAATGTTATAAGATATATACATTGCAGTGCACTGACTGCGTGTGTTTGATGTAGGGCGAAGTGCTGATGGTGCAAGAGGCGAAGAGCGAGTGCCACGGCCGCTGGTACCTCCCCGCGGGCCGCATGGAGGCGGGCGAGAGCATCCACCAAGCTCTGCGCAGGGAGGTGAGAGAAGAGGCGGGGTTCGAGTGTGAACCCATCACCATGCTGCTGGTGCAGGAAAAGGGGCAGCAGTGGATCCGTTTCACCTTCCTCGCCGAGGTCACAGGTCAGCGCTTTATTGTTGTATTATTGCTCATCATCAACATATTATATATATTTTTAGGATTTAAATGTAAGCATGTAAAGCTGATGTTAATCATTTACCACTTTTTTCTGCTCACTACTTCTCCCGGGTGGTACGGTGGCGTAGGGGTTAGCATGTCCTCCCCACAGCAAAAAGGCCCTGGATTCGAGTCCCGGGCTCAGCGAGGGCGCTACTCAGTCCAAAGACATACACATTAGGCTAATTGGCTGTTCCAGATTTGCCTCTAGGAGTGAGTGTGAACGGTTGTGTGTGTGTGTGTTGCCATGCAATGGACTGGCGACCTGTTCAGGGTGTACCCCGCCTTCTCTCAGAATCAGCTGAAATAGGCTCCAGCCTCCCCGTGCTACTACTTCTTCATAGACCTAGGCCACCCCATTTGCTTTTAGAATAAAAAACAAGATAAGAAATTATATATTTCATGTAAACATTCTCCACTTTCATGGAAAATATAAAAGTAGTTATTTAATAGTTTTCTGAGAGCACTAAGCAAGGCAGTGCTTGAAGATGGTGTAATAGTAAACACTTCCTCTGTTCGTCCACTAGGGGGCAGCCTGAAGACACGGTCCGAGGCTGATTCGGAGTCACTGCAGGCTCAGTGGTGGGATCGAGAGTCTCCTCTTCCTCTGCGCAGCTGGGACATTGTGTGTCTCATCAACGCAGGTCTGAAGTATCGTCAGAAGCCTTGTTTTCCTGTTTCTCATCCTGTGAACCTGCCTTGTTCTGTGGTGTGTCAGAGACTTCTCCTCATCTTCAGCTGCAAGGAGCAACTCTGGCTCCTTCTTGTTCATCATACAGCCAGTCCTGAGACACACACTCGCTTTCCTGTGACCGTCTCAGAGAAGGGGTATTCTGTCACACAGGCGGCGCATAGGCTCATCCAGGAGTGCATGCGAGTGCCGAATGACAGGCTGCAAGTGAACACGTGCGGCATTCTGGGAGTGCAGCACGACGGCAGAGTCCAGGGCCAGTCAGATGGGATCTGTTTCAACACACTCGTGACTCTGGAGCATTCAGAAGATGGGGTGGTGCTCAACAGCCCGCCACCTTTAAACAGCGAGAGATATAACTGGCACGAAGTGACCAGCCAGTGTGTGAAAGCGAAGATACTGGAGAGGCTAAAGGACAGATCGCTGGTACCCATGCACAGTCTTTAACGATTGGCTTTGACTGACTAACTACAACAGATTTAAGCGAATGACCGGTTTTATGCTGCTCTCTGACACGCTGTAGCACGTCTTTACAGTCATCTGTGTGCTTCAGCTGTTTCTGATGTGCCATTACTTTCTCACGCCTATGCCTTTTGGTCCAAATACTGTGTCGCTGTGTATGGCGTACACTTCATGTTAGAGAATTATGAGAATAATGGTAGTATCACTCCAGAGAACTTTTATTAATGGTTAGTTTAATATCCTGAAGGTCTGGGCCAGAAATGGTACAAAATACAGTACATCAGATTGTGTTTTGTGGGCGGAGCATGTCCGGCTGAGATAACTTATAACAAATTTTAGTATATACTAAACGGGAATGTCACAATCTGACTGGTTCACTGTCTGGGGATAATAGACATTATTATATTTTATATCCACACCACTGGATATGAGCAATCACAAGTTCTGATTGGCTGCTTTACTACATTAAAGCTTATGGCATTTGCCAGATGCCCTTATCCAAAGCGGGGGCTTACATTTATTATTTGTGTACAGGGCCTTGTTCAAGGGCCCAACAGTGGCAGCATGGTGGCACTGGGGATTGAACCCCCAACCTTAAGCTTAGTAACCACACTACACTCACCAAGATATCAGCCTGAACACAACCCCCCCCTAAAAACAAAAAAACAAAAAAAAAAAACCCAAGTAAATTAAACATGCACTCAAAGAGTGCAGTCCTCCACCAAGGTAGTGCAATCTCATCTTTACATGGGTTATAGTGACAGATTATTTAGGATTACGGTGCCCTCTTGTGGCCTGCTCAGCAATTATTTTTGATATATATTTTTTTACACACGCGTTCTGGGTGATTTCTACCTCCTTGCCCTATCACACAATGTTAAAAAATCCTTCAAATCCCTTCTGGATGTGGATCCATATCACACCCCCCACCCCCTTTTGGTGGATGTTTAAAAAAAGACAACTGTTGCTGTCTGCTTGCCAGTTTGTTTGGGTTTATTTAGCTTAATTATTCACCTCACCTTGAGTAAATAATTGTTACATATACATCTTGAGGTCTTTATAGTCTGAAACTTGATGTATTAAATGCGAATCATGTTTCTGATGTTTAACCTGATCTGAAACTTCATAGGTATCTCTATTATTCTATGAACTGCACTGCTGCTACTTGACTGGCTAATTAGTGTTGATGTTGTTCAAAGGTACTACCAATGTTTTGGATAGAGATCCGGATTAGAAATGCTTTCAGGGTTTGCTTTAATGCTTGTGGATGCATGGGGAGAAAAATGGATCACATATCAGGCATAAGATACAGTACAGTACAGTACACTTGGAATAAATCAGTTTACTGATACAGCACGGATTTCTCCATGTTTACACAGATCACACTCTCTCACCCAATTCATTAAAGGCACATAGCTTGCACACGATGCAAGTTAATGTCACAGAGTAACAACTGACTCGTTAAGGAAAAAAGAACACAGTCAGAAAGAAATCAGATGACGGGCAGACACTTATTCTTTTGGTTCATTAACTAAAACTACCATGAACACACATCTCCATCTGTTAAATATCACTTAGTAAAGCTGATAGGAATCTTTTTCCATACTTATTTTAAAGCCTATAATAATACTATAATATAAATAATAACATAAAAGTAATGTGCAGAAAATGGCTTGAGTCTCCTAAATATGTGGCTGTAATTTGTACATTTTAAGCATTAAAAGTGTTAACTATGAGATAAAAGCAAGACGTCTGCCATCAGAATGGCAAAGGTGAAATGAGAGATGTGCGATGGCTCAGAATCCTCCAAACTCAGGTTCATCTGCAAAGTGGTGCTGTGCTGTTTAGAGTCCAGACAGATCAAGAATTTTTGTGTTGATTCTCAAACAGCACCAAAAATTAATTTTCTGGACTAAAAACCCAACATAAAGATCTTCTATCTCATGCTAAAGTCAAAGGTTCAAAGTTGTAGAAATCCGTCAGATTTGATCTCACATGTAGTTCGCTAACTAACCAGACATGTGACAATCAGTTATCCCATATAGCTTAATATTCAACATGCAAAAGTTCAGCATGAACACTCCGATTCAGTACCGTCGCCACCCGTGCCCATTCTTTACTCTTTGGGTTTAGGCTGAATAAGTAAAGCATTATTTGTGCAGAGCCGATTAAGTGTATGTCTTATCTCTATCACACTGGATTACTGCTGTATTTCAGCTAAATACTCCAAGTACCGCTTTGCTTCAGACCCAAAACCTGGACGGTGAAGGTAGACCTGATCCAGCTCCTCCTACCTAGATAGAATTGAGTGAAAAGTACAAGGGGTGGAGTCAGACCATGATCTAGCTCCTCCTACCATGAAAGATTTTAATCCAAATCCCGGGAGGTGGAGTCAGACTTGATTCAGCACCTCCTACCTAGACAAATTTAAATCAGAATTCCAGGGGGTGGAGTTATACCTCAGTCAGCTCCACCTGCCTAGAAAGAATTTAGCCCCTCCTACCTGCATAAAATTGAATTAAAAACACAGGGGGTGGAGTCAGACTATGAGCTGGCTCCAGTTACCATAAAAGGTTTGAATCAAAATTCCAGGGGGGTGGAGTTATACCGAATTTAGCTCCTCCTACATACACAGTCCTGAACAAAATATCCAGGAGGTGGAGTTAAAGCCTCCAGCTCCTCCTACCTGGGTATACCAAAGTAAAACAGCCTTTCAGGCTGGATGAGTGTGTTGTTGTTTTGTGTTGGCTCTTGGGTTAGGATAAGGGCTTATAGGAGGGCTTGGATCAGGTCCAGCTCCATCCTGTGGGTGTTTGGTTCAGCAGTGAGGATTATCTTGACCATGCTGTTGAAGTTTCTATGATAAATGTGCATTCATCAGAATAATTATAAAACCTGACTAAAAAAAACAGAAAAGTTTTTCATGATTTGTGTATAAAAATACACAATATAAATACTAGATAAGGCCACTGCATCTTCCTCACATTTGCTTGATATTAAATAACTTTGGAGTCATTTGTCTCAGTTTTAGTGTTATTAGGAGGAAGAATCATTTTCATCACTTTAAATTTTTTTTTTTTTTTACTAAGGCACCACATCTCAATCTTCAAAAGGCTGGTAAAAAGCAGTCAGACCCTGAGGCAACGGTACCGACCCTTACCATACCCACGAGTCCGCAAGGTGACCCATGCCAGTGTATATTACCCTGCAGTAACAGCCCTGCCTTCCTCTGTGTAAACACATGAACTCTGAAGCAGCTGAAGTGTCCGTCCTGGCTTAATTTAAGGGATTGTGAGATGCTCCTGATCAACTACAGGGAGTTTGACGAAAGCGATGGCTGCCAGCTCCTTGCAGAACTCCTCCAGTACAATCACGCCCTTTAGCAGCGTGCCATGATCCACCCTGGAAGTCAGAGATCGCATTGTTAAGGGTTTCACAGTGTGCGACTCTCACTGAGCGCACACCGCGTTGACCAGTTAAACAAAAAAGGAGACCATCATCTCTGATAGGACTCACCAACTGAAATGCCATGTAATTAACTACATTTACACTAAGCTGGATTCTTGATTCTGCCACGAATGGGGTTTTTTTTGGACTACAGAAAAACTAAACACAGGGTCTTACACAGGCTCCTCCTCGAGGCCCATGAGCTGTTTCCTGACACTGATGAGTCTCTGGGTGAAGTTTGGGATGTTCTGGATCCTCTGCATCAGGTCGCCGATCACCTACAGGAAGCATGCCCAGAGAAGAGAAATGATTTTTTGTTATCAGGCTGAGAATGTACAGTGAAGCATCTAAGTAGCAATCCTAATTAGGGTCGCGCATAGGCTGGCGCCCATCTTTGCCGACTCTGGGCGAGGGCACAGTACACCCTGGACAGCTCGCCAGGCCATCGCAGGGCACAAACACGCTGACGGCTATGCAGCCTACTCTTGTCGAAAATTAGCAATGGTTCTTTTACACGCCTCTCACCACAGACAGTGAGAGACATGGCCGGCCTTTGATAACCCAGTTAGCTGCACTGGGGGGACAGCAGTGACAACCCGTTGATAATGGCGCTTGAACCCCCGACCTTGGTATCAGTAATCCAGCACCTTACCACTGGGCCACCACTGCCCTGTACAGTATAGTATATTATTAGTAAATTATTATTATTATTGTCAATCATCATCAAGCTGACAAGGCTAATCTAACTAACTTAATACGCACTTAGATGTTTACGCAGACACAACATACGTTCTGATACAGAGAAAAGAAGAAAAAAACGCTCACTCGGACGAGTGTCGAGAAAAGTGAGCGAGTGCCAGGGCTCAGGCTAACATAAGGGTCCAGCAGGTACTCATGAAGATGAGGATGAGGAAACACGGCTAGCCGAGACAGTACCGATGTCACCTGCAGGTTGAGTTCATACGGCTACCACCCCACACACACACACACACACACACACACACACACACACACACACAGAGAGTAGGAAAGGCTGATGAGAAAGGTTGGGTGCTGTATAAAGAACATGAAGATTATTTCATCTGGATAAACAGGATGCAGTAATAAAGCGGTTACCTGCTCGAGTATGCGTGCTATTCGATCCAACAGCACTTTGAGGAAGTACCCTTCGTAAAAATCTGCAATGCTGGAGTGGACTTCAATGGGTTTTGGGGCGTCCGGCCAACCCCAGTCCGAAGACACATCCAAACAGTCTTTCATCTAAAAAGGGAGGGAGAGAAAGAGTGAGAGAGATCCTGAAGACATTATATATAATTTATACTTAATAATAAATTGTATTTTGTATGTAAAATTACTTATTATTGTGTGTGTGTGTGTGTGTGTATGTATATATGTTGTTTTTTTGCACTGTAGACAAATAACTCATTAATTATGATTATTTCTAAGAAAGTGGTGAAATATCACTACAGTATAGGGCTGGACAATATGAGCAAAAAATTGTATCATGATATTTTCGAACCATTTTTTTTACAATAACGATATTTATTACAATATCTTATGACATTAAAAAATTTTCAGAGATAAAAGTACATGGCAGAACATGCAGACTGTTAGTAAGTATACAAACACCAAGGGGCGCTGACCATTAACCTGCTCTTCTGCACACCTGAGCTCCATTACACTGCTTGTACGGTTTCTTTTTTCCACCCTTGAAGCGTCTCTGCTCCCCCATCTCCCGCTACTGCCCATTTATCAAACATCATATCATATAATAAGCCTAATATTTATTAAACTAGTTTACCATATCATGCTGCGTCTTACATACAGATTCTTTATTAATGTGTCCAGCGGGAACCCTGTTAATTAAAACCTGTTCATTAAAATTTCCACTACATAACGATACTGACGATATACTGCTGGCCGATGGTACGAATGCTCATATCACGATAACGATAATTTATCATGTGATGCACAATTATTTACCATGTGTTACACAATTTCCTCCAGGATCAAAAAAGTACTCTGAATCTCAATCATCGATATATCGCACTGCCCTTCTTCTGTACCATACAGCATACATGCTGTAAATGTGTAATATAAGTCGTACCGATTTCAGAGCATCATGGACATATGTGTCGTATCCCGCTCCCTGTACATGCTGGGACGTTTTTGCCTCTTGCGGAACTAAACAGAGGAAACTGGTGGGAAGAAATGGGATGATGAAAACTAATCAACATCAATAAAACACAGAAAACACAAGATATATGATGCAAGTGGCAGAGAGGAGAGTGAAGTCAAATCCAAGCCCGATGTACCTGTTAACAGTTTCAGCGATCTGTGTTTGTGTGCTGGACTTCCTCTCTTCCCTGGACAAGGACAGCAAATGCTCCGAGCCACTGAACTCACTGTCCGTGAAGAAAGGATCTTCTTCCATCTCTCTGTAAAAGAGAATAATCACAGTAAGAGAGGATCCATCAACCTTTAGTGATGACTTAGACTGCTTAATTTTATTCCATCCTCTCACTCTGACTCTTCCAGGAACTCAGGTTCAGCTCCTAGTCTCTCGTCTCCGCCCCCTGAAGCTGGCAACCTATAGGAGCGAGTCTCAAGGTTTCGCAGTACCAGGTTGGTCAGGATGTGTTTATTGGGCTTTTTCAGGAGTTCCTCAAACAGTCGTAAGGTAGTGATGCTAATCTAGAGTTTCACAATAAGAGGCGCGTTAGGATGCAACAGAGAATAATGCAGGAAAAAAAATAACGCTATAATAATTATCAGACACCTCGTCTGAGATGTGGTCGCAGTGGTTGATGAGATGGTAGCGTAGCATGTGGGTGTGGGCAGGTGAGGCGGTCAGCTGCTCCTGGTGGGTGTCGTCGCCCAGCAGGAAGTGCACCAGCTCGTTCAGCAGGACGGCGGACTGGGTGAAACGGACGCAGCGTGACAGGAGAGCCGTATGAACCAAAACACCAGCTTCCGACCTGCACATTACCATTTTTATAAAAATTGTTTTATGGGTTAAAAATGACCTAAAACACCACCTAATGGTTAAAATCATCCTAAACCTTGAAAGGCCCATGTGGACGTAGAGGTGACTGTTTGGTATTTCTCCACAAAAAAAAACTATGAGTAAATGTGGACCTGCTGAAAGCTCCTATGAATTTAAGCGCTCAGCTTCATTCTGGAAAAAAAAATCAAAAATAGATTCAAAAAATGTGCAAAAACATTGCTCCCCTGATAAAATACTGGGAATTTCATTCAAATTGGATCAAATTGGGTCAGACCGAATCAAAGTACATATTGAATTAAATCAAACTGACTCAGACCGAATCAAGCTACATTTTGAATTAAATCAAATTGACTAAGACCGAATCAAACTACATATTGAATTTAATAAAATTGACTCAGACTGAATCAAACTACATTTTGAATTGTATCAAATTGACTCAGACTGAATCAAACTACATATTGAATTGAATCAAATTGATTTAGACTGAATCAGAATACATATTGAATTGAATTGACTCAGACTGAATCAAACTACATTTTGAATTAAATCGAACTGACTCAGACTGATTTAAAATACTTATTGAATTGAATTGACTAAGACTGCACCAAAATAAATATTGAATTGTATCGAATTGACTCAGATTGAATCAAGCTACATAGTGAACTGAATCGAATTGACTCAGACCGAACCAAACTACATATTGAATTGAATCAAACTGACTCAAACTGAATCAAACTACATATCAAATTGAATCGCACTGACTCAAACTGAATCAAAGTACATATTGAATTAAATCAAATTGATTCAGACTAAATCAAACTACATATCATATTGAATCAAATTGACAAACTGAATCAAACTACACAATGAACTGAATCGAATTGACTCAGACTGAATCAAACTACATACTGAATCGTATCAAATTGACTCAGACTGAATCAAACTACACATTGAATTGAATTGACTCAAACTAAATCAAACTACATGTTGAATTAAATCAAATTGACTCAGACTGAATCAAACTACATACTGAATCAAACTACATATTGAATTGACTCAAACTAAATCAAACTACATACTGAATTGAATCGAATTGACTCAGACCGAACCAAACTACAAATTGAATTGAATCAAACTGACTCAAACTGAATTAAATTACATATTGAATTGAATCAAATTGATTCAGACTGAATCAAACTACATATTGTATTGAATCAAATTCACAAACTGAATCAAACTACATATTGAATTGAATTGAACTGACTCAAACTACATATCTAATTGAATTGATTCAGACTGACTCAAACTACATATTGAATTGAATCAAATTGACTCAGATTGAATCAAACTATATATTAAATTGAATTGAATTGATTCAGAGTGAATCAAACTAAATATTGGAATGAAATGAATCAGACTGAATCAAACTACACATTGAATTGAATCGAATTGAGTCAGACTGAGGGACGTCTGGACCTCAATGCTTAGGCTGCGGCCCCTGCAACCCGACCCCGGAACAAGTGGAAGATGATGGATGAATGAATGAATGAATGAAACTACATATTAAATTAAATAAATTTGACTCAGACCGAATCAAACTACATATTGAATGGAATCAAATTGGCTCAGACAGAATCAAACTACATATTGAATTGAATCAAAATGACTCAGACTGAATCAATCTATATATTAAATTGAATTGATTCAGACTGAAACAAACTAAATATTGGAATGAAATGAATCAGACTGAATCAAACTACACATTGAATTGAATCAAATTGAGTCAGACTGAATCAAACTACCTTAAAAGACAGCCACAGTAATAATATAATGAAATACATAAAATGATTCAATAGTCAATATTACATATCAGTGTTATATATGTAACAGCAAATCTTTTGCACAGCAGCACAGGTTAGTTCACTCACATCTGTAGCAACTGAGGCTGAATGACTCCAATAAACCACTGCTGGTGAAGAGCTCTGGCAAGTTTAACAGCAAGCACCTGAACACACACAGAGAGAGGGAGGGAGAGAGAGAGAGAGAGAGAGAGAGAGAGAGAGAGAGAGAGAGAATGACGTGAGATAAAAAGGAAAGGAAGAAAAAGGGAGAGGAAGGGAGTGAGAATTGGTAGAGACAAAGAGTGAAAAAGACAGAGAGAGAGAAGGGGGAAGAGGGAGACAGAGATTGAAAGAGAGGAGAGAAAGAGAGGGTAGAAAGGATATAGGAGGAGAAAGAAATAGGGCATGGAGAGAGAGGATGATGGACAGAGAGGGAGTGAGAGAGAGGAAGACAGAAAATAAGGGGGAGGGAGGGAGAGAGAAAGAGGAAGACAGACAGAGAATGGAAGATAGACACAAAGAGAGAGGAAGATAGAGAGAAATGGGGGAAAGAAAGAAAGAGGAAGATAGAGAGAGAGAGAGAGACAGACAGAGAGGGGGAGAGGTGATATATTTCCTGTACAGATGATGAATGTAGTGTAAAATACCCGCAGTGTAAAATGATAATGTTGTTATGTGATTTATTACCTCTGGTGCATCTGTAATAAGCTGGTCACAGAAGTCGAGCCAGCAGAAGAACCTGTCCATGTTCTCCTGCGCTGGAAACGACTGCGTTTCCTCCACAGTGACTGGAGATAGCTGAGTCCTGCCCAAAAACACCATGTACTAATCAATACTTTTTACCAAAGTGAAGAGGAGCAGGATCCACACGTCATTTTACAGATATTTTATCAGCAGTCGAAGTAATAAATAAAACACTAGGAGTCACACTGTCTCAGGAAAATAATCAACAGTGAAGGGGTGAGAGGCTGGGTTAATGTAGTTAACGAAAACTGTTAACAGAAATAAAAACTACGGAAGCCCTAAGTGGACATTCATTCACACATTTCCCCCCTTCGTTTTCTCTGAATAACAAAGGCTGGTTTCTTGTGATAACGAGTTAATTCTTCTGTTTTCCTGTGATCTCGAGTTATTTATGTCGTTTAATCGGGATAACATTAATGAGTTAATTCCATTTGTCTTCTTGTGATGACAAGTTGTTTATAGTAAGCATAAAGTTTCTTCAGCCTGTTCAAGGACCGGACTGCACAGAAATGTGAAGTGGCGAACTATACACCTGCTCCTCTGACATGTCGCTGTGTAATTTTTCTGCCTCCTAGTGGATGGATGATGAATTACGTTTCATGGTAATGGTCGATGCAAATAATGTACGATAAACATATTCTTGGAAAGCTCTTGTGGGCCACAAAAAGTAAGTTCGCAGGCTGGATTCGGCCCACGGCCCTTGAGTTTGACACCTGTGGCTCAGGGTTTCCATTAAAAAAAAAAAACATCACACCAAAAACTAATTAACGATTACAATGTGAAGTAGAAATAGAACTGCAGGTACAATCAGCTCAGTTTATTTTCATTTCGATCTCGAGTTGGACTGTGGTTGCTACACCACTTTCAAGTTGAAGATGTAAACGAGAGAGTAACAAGCTTGTTCCAGAAGATGGCAGTAATGTACAGTAAACACTAAATCTAATACTAAAACTAAACAAAAATTTAATTAGTTCTCAAAATAAAATTACTACTAAATCTAACAAACTAAACTAAAAGGCTGCATAAAAATAAAAACTATTTTAAAAGTATGAAAAATCCAATGTGATGATGTAGAGCACTCTGATGCTAAATTTTATTTTCCTATAATGGTGTTTTATTGCTCTTTTATTCCAATTTTATCAGTTAAAGAACAGTGCTACGTACTTTTATCCGTTTATAGCTACATTTAATATCCACAAATCAAGTTAGTTCCTTTCCTTATTCATGTTACATTACCAGTACCGCCATTGCACCAATTATTTTTCTATAACAGCACAACCCTGAGCATGTTACTTTATACTCCTAACTGTATAATATAAAATCATATAGTTATTTATTCATTTAAAAAACTATCATAACTATTGTGTGACTTGGTACGACAGCCGGGACGGGTACCTCCACTGTTTGAAGGTGTAGCTGTGTATGTCCTCAACATGGAGGGTGGTGGGGATAGCGCCGTAGAGCTCACACACCCTCTGCACCAGAAGGTCACACAGTGGAGTTTGCTCTGCTAGAAGCTTGACAGTGTCCTCCTGAGGAATGCTGGTCAGGAGCAGCATGCTGTCCATCGCACGCAGTGCAACACGGTTTTTCTGACACACACACACACAAATTTCCCTGTAACTCTTTATTTATTTATTTATTTATTTTTTCTATAATAATAAAATTATTTTCCTTGTAAAGTTTTTCTTCTAAAATTTTAATTATTGTTCTTTTGTCTTGCTGCTTGATAGTTTATTCTTTACATTTGGACAGTCGTACTAAGCATTTCACTACATATTGTACTGTGTATAATTTGTATGTGACAATAAAACTTGAATTGAATTGAATTTGTACCATCTAAGCACAAATTCTTCACTGAGCTGGAAATGAGAACACTTGGAGGCTCACCTGTCTTTTCCCAAGATGCACTAGGATCTGGATGAAGCCTGTATCTGGCTGGCTCGGGTTCTCCGGATCGGATCCTCCACTGGCGCCTTCTAAACCTTCATCTGATGCAGAGCTACATCTCGGACGCTGCACTTCTTTATTAGTCTGTGTTGATTAATTAACTCGATTAAAATATGTATCTTTCTCTGTTTTCAAATAAAAGGAGAAGCAAAGATCTCAGTCACCTCTAGGATGTAGTTCAGAACGTATGGGTCTTTCTTCACACGAGAACAAACGGAAAAGAGAAACAGTGACACCTCCTTCTCTGATTGTGAGTCAGGGAGCCCACACAGACGAATCAGCTTCTGTAGCGTAACACCAACACATAAAAGAACAAATACACCTGTAGCTCAAATAAGGTTCGAATCTTGGAAGGTTTGCAGTTCTTGGGACTTGTGCATGTCAAGCTCAGTGAAGGAGGCGTGGCCTGTGTGTATGTCACACCCAGTGAAGGAGGCGTGGCCTCTGCTCATGTCAGATTTTAAAATCTCCTGATGCCAACTTCTTTTTAACGTCTTCCATCATTGCGCTTCCACATGTAGCCTAATATGCACATGTTTTGTTGTCACAGCTACATAAACAAATTTCCGCACACGGGAAGACGGATGCTAGGGTAATATTTTACATTTATTTTAATCACAAAAACGAAACTTTGCATCAAGTAAAACAGGGCCATTGGCTACCTACATAATAAGCTGTTTTAAATTTAAAATGTTCAATGCCTTATGGTGCTGATGTGACCCAGCTCGACCCGAACCGAACCCGAGCATCATTTTCTAAATATCTGTCCCAAGTTCCGAACCCAGCCCGACCCGTTCGGGTATCCACTTAATAGTAAGTATCCACTTACTAGTTGGTACATAGCAATCTCTCACCTGTACAGGTCGATACACGTTAATCATGTGCAGCATGGGCTTCTGGATCTGCGCCAAGAGTTTGGAGAAAAACAGCAGGACCTGCTGGCTCATTCCGGGAGGATACTGTCCAAAAAAAGACAACAGGGATGTTCACTTTGAAGAACAAAGACAGACACCAAGCTGACATACACATGCGTGCGTATGTGTGTGTTATACCTGAGCCTTTCCCAGCGTGCACAGAGTCTCCAGCAGTTTGTGCTGGAGCAGGTACTCCATGCAGGGTCCCGTCTCCTCCACCTCCTGCTGTCTCTCCTCAAACACTAGGATATCCAGCATCTGCTTTAGTCTCCATGGGATGTCTGTCTGCTTCACCGGCTGTGCCTCATCTATCGTATACAACACAAAAAAAAAGAACCACCAACTCAATCTGCGTGTTGTTCCAAAGGAAGGATCAAAGGTAAAGGTGTTTTAATGGTAAATAATAAATATATAATACGTTACTGTGATTTATAACACTTGCGCTTTTGAATTCGCAAACCTGATTGGTGTTTCTATGGTAATGATCCTCCACAGATTATAATGTCTGATATGTGTATTATATGTATTCAACACTCACTGAAGGAGTCTCCAGTGTCAGAGTGTTTAGGGACAAGTTTGTATTTAAGTTGCCTCTTTACCCCGAGTGTCTCTGGGGTTCTCTCTCGAACCTCACCTGTGGTTTCTATGTAGTAGTTGGTTATTCCTTTCCAATGATCGACAAAAGACTCGAGCAGATTTAAGGAAGGCTCTCTCTGAAACAAGACAAACAACAGCATTGAATTCTCAGTCCTGATTGGTCATGAGGTGTTTATTAATTTTCTTTAACAGCAGTTCTGACAGTAGCGAAGCTGCTAATCAGAGTTTTAGATTAATGCGCTCATTCTATCACAGCATCGTTTGCTAAATCAGCTACATGCTATTAATTAATAAAACTAATGGAATAACTGATGGAGCCTCCATTGTCAGCACACTGTAATGAATTTCCACAACAGCGATGTCTTTTGAGGAGATTATGCCATTTGGTTTTTTGCCATTTTATAATCAGGAACTTACTTGTTTAGCTATCCTGGTTAATAGAATTACTTACACCACCACCACCATCACTAATGACTAACTGCTATTAATACTAGAAGCGGAGCTCCTGAGCGGAGCACCATAGGCATGGGACACGAACCGGATGTCAAGTCCATGTGTGCCCGCCACAGAAAACCCAATAAGGCTACCGCCTCGCCAAGTAACATCTGATTGGCTGTTATGTATCACTGACTTGCATCATGATGGGCAGCAATAAAAAGAATAAACAGATTTATTATTAATAACAAAACCGAAATCCTAAAAATAGAGGCTCATGTACCACCATTCAGACACTCAGAGTTCGCCAAGCAAAACAACACCCAGCATAAACGGGAGCACGGAACATGAACTCATTAAACGGATAACTATACTAAAAAGACTGGTGATACAAATGAACACGGAAATCAGCGAGTGAAAAGCAGTGAAAAGAAAACCCAGCGTTAACCTTACATACTGGGTCTGAGTCCCAGGCTTGAGTATTTCTGTGTGGAGTTTGCACAGATTTCCTCCAGGTACTCGGGTTTTCTCCCACAGTCCAAGGCCATGCACATTAGGCTAGCTGGCTATTCCACATTGCCCCAAGGTGTGAGAGTATTGACCCTGCAATGGTCTGACGAGCCATGGTCACCCGGTGCTGGCTGAGATAGTCGTCAGCCTCCCCGCGACCCTCATAGGATTAGGAAGTTCAACAAATGAGTGAGTGAGTGAGTGCAGCGAAAGCTATCATCTTCCAGGACGGTAACCATAATGATGCTTCACACTGTTGATTATTTTTCTATAACAGCATGACACGTAGTGTGTGTCAAATGTGTTTCAGCCAGACTTATAAACAGGTAAGAACTCCAAGCATGAGATCAGGGAAGGAAGATGCCCTTGTGGTGTTAGATCTTTGCCCTGAGGTGTTGAGACTTGTAAGACCTGATCCTGAACACATTCCTCATGTTGTTTAGTGCAGTAGTTAATACAGCAAAGACAAACAAAACCTATTTGAATAAATCGAGTTGGGAAATAAAGCAGACATGTACGCATCACATTACTGACTTTAATGTTTTACACAGAGACTAACAGCTGTGTTGACTATAAAGTCACCTAGCTAGCTTACTAGCAATGCAATAAACAGCCTTTAAAGTCTTTTAACTAGCATTAAACAACAACACAACTCAAATATGCTCCTTATCTTCTTGTCGACGAGTTATTCGCCTTGTTAAACTTGTCAAACATGTTCTTTACACACTTCTCCGACTCTCCACAATATGGCTAATCAGCCACTAGCAACATGCTAGCACCCAAAAATTATCAAAAGCTGGACCACATTATCGTTATATAACTTACTGTTTCCAGGGCCTGCTGGAAAAGAGTCGTTAATTTATTAAACATTTCCATCGTAGGATGTTGCTTTTGTTATCGCTATACACGAAAAAACGACGAGAAACACATTATATAACTTTTATTTGGAGCTAAGCTGAGCTTAGCCAGTTTGTTTGGATACATTTCCTTCAACACGTCACTTTGCTTTTTTCTCCTCAGTGGCTGAATCTCAAACGTCAGCATCCTGACTCCTGCTGTACACTACTCAGAGCACGTGCACCCTGGATTATACCCCCTATGAAGTGCACTATTTGTTCATATGTAGCTATTTGGGATGGATCTTTTTTCATGGCCGTGTTGTATTGAAGAGGTGTCCGAGCCAATCAAATCGCGCCCTTGACGTCTAGTATATACAATAATAAACTTTAATTAATTAATTCATTAATTCATTAATTCATTTTCTAAGCTGCTTAATCCTAATTAGGGTCCCTGGGCGAGGGCGGGGTACACCCTGAACAGCCCACCAGGCCCACCTGTCACCAGTTTTGACGGGTGTAAGGACTGGTACCATATTGTAACTAGTAAAAAAAATAAATAAATAAAAGAAAGATATATTTTTAAGATATATAATTTCCTGTTGACTAGTGCAGTTATTGGTATTGAACCAATATAAAAAATTTTAGATTTAAAACAAAACCAAACTTAACTGCTCTCTTTTTCCTTATGTATGAGCCATGTCACTTATTTTGACAGGTATAGAAAAAAGGAGAAATACATACCATCTAGAAGTAAACACTGCATCTGAAGTCTTGTGATTATTTTTAAATGTTTATTGATTGAAGAATGGGAACAGTCAAACAAAATATGTATGTACATATATACAATTTTTCTGTACTATTTTTTTACTCCATAATCTTGCACCCCATCATTTGGATGACAGGGGCAGTAGGATATGTAATGTTTTTTTTTTTGTTTGTTTGTTTTTGTTTAAACAAATATATTCAAACACAGGAAAACCGACAATTTTAAGGTTGGGTACACCCCCCCACCTTGCATTAGCCAATGTAAAATGTCAATTAAAAATAAGAACAAGCATGACTTTGTTCGTATATAACAAAGTA
Source organism: Neosilurus mollespiculum (assembly GCA_030014195.1). Lineage (NCBI taxonomy): Eukaryota > Metazoa > Chordata > Actinopteri > Siluriformes > Plotosidae > Neosilurus > Neosilurus mollespiculum. The sequence goes on along the minus strand of JAQMYF010000012.1, from coordinate 7,067,882 downwards.
AATAATTGGCTGGAGCAAATGAGAGTGATGTCAAAGTTGACAGCAGGTTGTGAATTTTCATTCATTCCCAAAAATACACTTGACAAATTTACCATAGCAAAAAGCCTCCATTTTGATAAATAATAAGAAAAGTAAGGTATTTACCTGTTTAAGCATTTTCTTTTTCTTTGATGAGCTGAAAGTGAGATCAGCTTCCTTACAAACAATCTAGAACGATTTGATGACGTCATGACCTAGAAACTACAAAAGCGCATGGGCACCGGAAGTTGATCCGTCGAAACGGGGAGTCTGTAGAAATAGGGTACGCAACACTACAACTATTCACACTCACATCCCTAGGGGCAATTTGGAACCACCATTTAGCCCAATGTGCTTGTTTTTGGACTGTGGGACGAAACCGGTAATACCCGGAGGAAACCTAGACAAGCACAGAGAACATGCAAACTCCACACAAAAATGCCCTGAGTCTGGGAATCAAACCTGGGACCTTCTTGCTGTGAGGCAGATGTGCTACCCACTGCGCCACCGTGCCGCCATAATAAATATTATATGTCAAACATATAAATATCTGAGATATCAAACGAGTAGTGTGTAGCACTTCTGCCTCACAGCAAGAAGATCTTGGGTACAAGCCCCAAGTACTGTATGGGATAGGTTCCAGCTACCCATGATCTAAAAGACAGGGTACACCATAAACAGGTAATGAGACCATCACAGGACAATACAGACTCACAACCATTCACACTTGCATTCACACCTAGGGGCAATCAAGAATAACCAATTAGCTTAATGTGCATGTTTTGGACTGTGGGAGGAAACTGAAGCAGATAGAAATCCATTGACCGGGACCATTGGAGGCACGGCAGTGGGGGTGTTGAGGACATGACAACTCAAACAGTTTTTTTAAAATTATTATTACATTTATTGTAATAATATTATTATTATTGATTCATTCATTTTCTAAGCCGCTTAATCCTAATTAGGGTCGCAGGGAGGCTGGCGCCCATCTCAGCCGACTCT
>JAQMYF010000012.1:7034063-7066762 GCA_030014195.1 Neosilurus mollespiculum | reverse complement strand
TATTTTTTTTATTCATTCATTCATTCATTTTCTGAACCGCTTAATCCTAAATAGGGTCGCAGGGAGGCTGGCGCCTATCTCAGCCGACTCTGTAGGGCGGGGTACACCCTGGTCCGCTGTATTATTATTATTATTATTGTTCTTTTTCCTCTTATTATTGTTATTATTATTATTAATTATAGGCTCCCTGGTGGTCTAGTTGCTAGGATTCAGCGCTTTCGCCGCTGTGGCCCGAGTTCTGGTTATTATTATTATTATTAGTAATAATAATAATAATAAATTAACTGCTTAACCCTACTAGGTTCACGGGGAGGCTGAAGCCTATCTCACCTGACTCTAGGCAGGGTACATCCTAAACAGCTTCCCAATCCATTGCAGGGCAACACACACAGGTCATTTCTGTATGATGTTTGCATGTTCTCCCGTGCTTATGTGGGTTTTCTCCAGGTACTCCAGTTTCCTCCTACAGTCCAAAGACATGCACGTCAGGCTAATTGCCACTAGGTGTGAGTGTGAATGGTTGTGTGTGTGCATGTGTGTTGTCCCTGCAATGGCCTGGCAAGCTGTTCAGGGTGTACCCCACTTTGACCCAGGGTCGGCTGAGATAGGCTCCAGCCTCCCTGTCACCCTAACTGGAGTAAGTGGTTTGGCAAATAAGTGAATGAGTGAGAGAATTTGTAGCATTGGCTAATGGAGTGGCTAACAAATATCATTTTGCTTTACAGAACCGACAGGCTACCCTCTCTGATCCATTTCATCTCTCACACTCACAAGAGTCCCCGATACACTGCAACGCTTTTAAACTGTAATGCATATGAAAAAAAAATAATTTTAACGTTTCTGAAATCGTCATAACTCACTTAAGCTTAGAAAGGGAAAAATCACATTTCTTCACACACTCATTTCCAGAAAATGGTATGATATAATATGTTTTGTGTATTGATGCTTAAATACTTTGGAGTTGCTAATCTTACCTCATTCCTCTATAAATAGAATGGATCGATGTACTGCACCTCATGCTAATATGATCTACTGTATAACGATATTTGTGCTTGGCACTGAAACTTTGCCATGAAATTCAATATAGATCCAAACAGCACATATGAGAACATCTTTCAGTGTTAAGTCACACTTCAGTGGATGTTTTCATTCAAAGTGACTTTCGATGACTGAGTGACAAAAACAGGTCCATAACTGTCTAGGGGAAAACAGAATACAGTCCAAATGCTTAAAAAAAACTACCAAAAATCCTCCGATCCATCCGGAATTCCAAAATACATAATTAAAAATAAGTGCTGCTGAATTCTGGATTCTGATTGGTCAGAAGGAAAGCCTCGCCTAATTTTATAATGGCGTCATCTGATTGGCCGTTTTCCCACTATCGTGCCAAAGCCAAGTGAGATAGGACATTCTATTGGCACTCCCAGGTCTTGACTGCATTCAGTAGGGTCCATTTCAAGGCTACTTTAATGATAACCCATGGGCCAGACTGGGCGTAAGGCCAGACTGGGCGTTTAGCTCCATAGTATCTTTATAATTTGTGTCCAGATATGTATTGTAAAATATGCTAAGCACTAGCCAGTTAAGCTAATCTAACCTGCTAATTGACCAGAACTAGTTCGGTTCAGCTAATCATGTTTGGTTCAGTTAATCATTATTGGTGCATAAAAAATGTGCACGTGGGGTGTTATAAAATTGTCTTAGTTGTATTTTATTTAGTTTCCTCTTTTGTCTTTTTAGTAGTTCTCCGCTGTCAGAACCGTCCCTGTGTGAGGCTTGCTTTAGGCAGGGTGGGTGGTGTAGTAACTACTGGGCTGTATGTGCAATGGTAGAAATGTAAACAGGTTTTGGGTGGCACAGTGGCTTAATGGTTAATATTTCCACCTAACAGCACAAAGGTCCTGGGTTCGAGTCTCAGGCTCGGACGTTTCTGCGTGGAGTTTGCATGCACTCTCCGTGCCTGCGTGGCTTTCCCACGGGTACTAAAGTTTCCTCCCACAATCCAAAGACATACACGTTAGGTTAACTGGCTGTTCCAAATTGCACCTAGGTCTGAGTGAAAGTGTGAATGGTTGTGTAAGTTTTGGCCCTGCAGTGGTCTGGCAAGCTGTTCAGGGTGTACAATGCCTTAGCCCATTGTTGGCTGAGAAAGGCTCCAGCCTCCATGAGACCCTGATAGGATTAAGCAGTTGAGCAAATGAGTGTATGAGTGTGAGTTTTCAGCTTGAGGATTAAACCAAAGCTATAAGCCCTGCGTACCCTTGAGATCACCTTGGCTTGTGGGTTCAGGACTAACTGGATAGCCGTGGCTTGTAGGATAGCAGTTAATGATTGTCTATCTTGGGTATATGACCAATTCTCCTCCAGATATCCACCCAATCAGAATACACTATTTCTGTGCGGCATATATAGTCATGTCAGTTATCACAATTTTGGAAGAATTAAACAGACTTCATGTTGTTTTTGTGTTTAGCCACCATTTCATTAAAAACACGTCTTAAAATATCCTTAAGGGGTTAAGGGCTGAACAGCAATGGCAAAGTTAACCAAAAAACACAGCAGAGCCTGTTTCACCCCAGGCAAAAAAGAAGACTGCACTGAGAGAAAAAAATGAGGAGGAGGATTGTGACAGCGACGGGCAGGTCACATCACTGGCACCAGGCATGAAGCATTGAACAACCATGCGAGTGATTCTGAGATATTGGAGGCTGCTAAAAATAGCTGTACAGAATGGTTTCCTGCAGTGGGTTATGTAGGGCAAAGCCTCGTATGAACTTTCTGATAAACGCTGAGCACCAGCATGAGCTCTGCGGAAAAAAGGGAATCTGTAATTTCTAATAAATCTTTAACATCTATGACGTTTATTCCCAACTCTTTTTTTTTTTTTGAAAAGACATGCTCCAATTGTTACAATAAACCCATCACATAAAAAACTTCTCGATTTTTTTAATGCTTGTGAGTACATACATGTATAGCATTGTCATGTGACCAAACTTGATAGTCTGTAGTCTGCACTATGAATGAATACTGTTGCTATAGTAACATAATTCACAGGATTTGCTGGATTATTCACACAATTCTAGACCTATAATATATAGATGATATTTTTTAAACAAGAAGGAGAAGTTTGTGGACATTTCACAACTTTAATTATAGATATAAATGGATAAAATGTAAAGTATTTCATTCTTTACATTTTCAGCATTTGTCAGATTCAACCCTTCTCCAGAACAACTTAAATGTTTATACAACTGAGCATTAGGGGCCTTGCTCAAGGGCCAACAGTGACAGCATGGTGGTACTGGGGCTTGAACCTCTGACCTTCAAATCAGTAACCAAGAGCCTTACCCACTGAGCCAGTACTCTCCTCTTTAATAAGAATTGACGGATTTGATTGTATAAGATAAATAAAATATTTTAGGAAATGCTTTTAGTGTTTTAAGAAAAGAATAATCAGCATTAAAGTGGAAACAGTAATTCTGTACCACAACAATCACACCCTATTTTTGATAAGTAATCTCTAACTACATGAGCAGAGTGTTTAAAAAATAAAGCAGGGTGGTTTAGAAATTAAACAGTGAAAAATCAGCAGGGTGTTTTTTCTAGTGAGTATTTATTATGATTTTTTTTTGTTATTTAAAATTTATTCATCACAGAATTTAGCACAATGTTTCTTTTTAAAAAAATCTATTATAAAATATATATATAATTCAGTACTTTAGCCATCCATCCATCCATCCATCCATTCATCTTCTTCCGTTTGTTCCTGGGTCAGTTCGCGGGGGCAGCAGCCTAAGCAGTGAGGTCCAGACATTCCTCTCCCCAGTCACTTCCTCCAGCTCTTCCGGGGCGACGCCAAGGTGTTCCCAGACCAGCCAAGAGACGTAGTCCCTCTAGTGTGTTCTGGGTCGGCCCCGAGGTCTCTTCCCGGTTGGACATGCCCGAAACACCACACCAGGGAGGCGATAAATTCTGATGTATTCTAATCAGATGCCCGAGCCTCCTCAACTGGCTCCTCTCAATGCGGAGTTATCTCCGAGATTTTCCTGGATGACATAACGGTTCACCCTATCTCTAAGGGAGAGCCCTGCCACCCTGGACGGAAGCTCATTTCAGCCACTTGTATTCGCGATCTTGTTCTTTCGGTCACTACCCAAAGCTCGTGACCATAGATGAGGGTAGGAACGTAAATCGACTGGTAAATTGAGAGCTTTGCCTTCCGGCTCAGCTCCCGCTTCACCACGACAGACTGGTATAAGCTCTGGTTGACAGCAGAGCCTGCACCAATCCGCCTGTCGATCTCCTGCTCCATCCTTCCCTCACTCGTGAACAAGACCCCGAGATACTCAAACTCCTCCAATTGGGGCAGGACCTCATTCCAGACCTGGAGGGTGCATTCCACCTTTTTCCAGCTGAGAACCATGACCTTGGACTTGGAGGTGCTGATTCTCATCCCGGTTGCTTCACACTCAGCTGCGAATCGCTCCAGTGAGAGCTGAAGGTCCTGGCTCAATGAAGCCTAGAGGACAACGTCATCTGCAAAAAGCAGAGACGAGATCCTATGGCCACCAAACCAGAAGCTCTGAACACCTTGGCTGCGCCTAGAAATTCTATCCATAAAAACTATGGACAGAACCGGTGACAAAGGGCAGCCTTGGTGGAGTCCAGCTCCCACTGGAAACGAATTCGACATGTTGTTACCAATGCGGACCAAGCTCTGGCTCCAGAAATACAGAGACCGAACGGCCCATTGCAACGGGTCCGGTACACCATATTCCCGGAGCACACCCCACAAGATAGCCCAAGGGACAAGGTCGAGAGCCTTCTCCAAGTCCACAAAACATATGTGGACAGGTTGGGCAAACTCCGAGGTTCAACCATCGGCCAGATCCTCCTCTCTAGTAGTCCTGAATAGACTTTCCCGGCTAGGTTGAGGAGTGTGATTCCATGATATTTGGAACACACCCTTTTGGTCCCCTTTTTTAAAAAGGGGAACTACCACCCTGGTTTGCCAATCCAGAGGTATGGCCCCCCGATGACCACGCGATGTTGTAAAGATGTGTCAACCAAGACAGTCCTACTACATCCAGAGCCTTGAGGTATTCAGGCCAGATCTCGTCCACCCACGGAGCCCGGCCACCGAGCAGCTTTTTAACTACCTCAGCGACCTCAGCCCCAGTGATAGGCAGACCCCCCTCTGAACCCCCAGGGTCTTCCTCTTCCACAGAGGGCATGTTGGTGGGATTGAGGAGGTCCTCGAAGTATTCCTTTCACCTCCTGACATCATCCCCATTCGAGGTGAGCAGCTCTCCACTTCCACTGTAAACAGTGTTTGTGGAGTACTGCTTCCCCCTCCTGAGGCGCTGGATGGTGGTCCAGAAACTTTTTCCAGGCACTCACTGAAGTCCTCCCATACCTGAGATTTTGCATCTGCGGCAGCCTGGGCTGCAACATGTTCGACCTGTCGATACCTGTCCGTTGCCTCAGGAGTCCCACAGGCCAAAAGGACCTGATAGGCCTCCTTCTTCAGCTTGACAGCCCCCGTCTCCGCAGGTGTCCACCACCTGGTTCGGGGGTCGCCCCCACGACAGGCACCGATGACCTTCCAGCCCTAGCTCTGGGCTGCCGCCTCAATAATGGAGACACAGAATATGGCCTATTTGGACTCTATTGGGATGTGGTTGTAGCTCTGCCGGAGGTGGGAGTTGAAGGCCCTTCTGACAGGAGACTCTGCCAAACCTTCCCAGGAGACCCTAACTACACGCTTGGGTCTCCCAGGCCTGGAGGGTAGCCCCCCCCTCGCCATCTGAGCCAGCTCATAACCAGGTGGTGATCGATCCTGGTGCCATGTGCACTTATGGACACCTTTATGTTCGACATGGTGTTCGTGATGGACAAACCGTGACAAGCACAGAAGTCCAACAATGAAACACCATTCGTGTTCAGATCGGAGAGGCCGTACCTACCAATCACACCCTTCCAGGTCATTCGGCTCACATTGCACCAGACCCTTATTGCCCCTCCCACAGGTGGTGGGTCCATGGGAGGGCGCACCCATGTCTCCTCTTCGGGCTGGGCCTGGCCGAGCTCCATGGGCAGAAGCCTGACCACCAGGCGCTCGCCTTCGAGCCCCTTCCCCAGGCCTGGCTCCAGGGGGGGGACCTCGGTAACCTGCATATGGGCAAGGGAAACTGTGTCCCTGAAATTATGCTCATAGAGGTCTTCTGAACCGTGCTTAGTCTGGACCTTCACCTAGAACCAGTTTGCCTTGGGTGACCCTACCAGGGGCATAATGCCCCCGACAACATAGCTCCCAGGATAATTAGGACACCAAACCCCTCCACCACAATAAGGTGGTGATTTAAGGAGGGGCAGTACTGTAAGTCATATTACAATTTAGTATGAATCCTCAATTCTGATTGGTCAGTTACCTTATAAAATATTTCTTTATAACAGACCATTGCTAAGTAATATAAGCTTTAGGCACTGCCTAAAAGCGGAGCTACAACAAAATAACTTCTCCTTTTAAAAAAAGGTTTCAATGTGAATTATTTTTTGAATTCTTGATGATGCCGTCGATGATGTAATGTCATGTGACCATCACGTTATCATCACCCCTCCCTAAAGTTTTGATATTGTCTGAAAGTGTTACACTATTGAGATAAGATTTCTTTAGTGAAAACCAATTATCACAACAGGGTAGCAATCCAGTATCACTTCCGTAAGCACGTTATACATCGTCATGCGCTTCCTCCATGTGATTGGGTTAAAAGCCTTTCTATTCAAATGAGTAATAGATTGCGCACCAGTAATAGTTTTTTACCCAGCTAAAAAAAATTATGATACCTACTGCATATGGCTTATAGAATTCTGTTTACGTTGTAAAAAAAAAAAGTGTATTTTACTTTATTTTAAAAAGTGTATTTTATTTTATGGTATGAAACAAGTAACAGTTTGGAGGGGAAGACGGAGAAAAAGTAGTTACCATCACTTACATTAATTTCCATTTCCACAGGTATATTCCACACCTGTTATATTTTCCAAAAGTTTCCAAAGTAAGTTGATAACATGATGCTTTTTCTTTATCAACAGACCATTGTTTGGAAATGGCTCATGACCACATCCAATAATATACATTTAAAAATAATTATCAAACCACTAAAATATTTAAAACCAATAAAACCTTTTTGAAATAAATATTTTATAAGTAGCCCTATAATAAGTGTAATAATATACAGCGAGCTGGTCATTATCACAGAAGTAACATCTTCAGGGTAATGCTAGACCTGAGCGCTGTGAGTCAGGGTCTTGATCTCACTGTCTGTGTTTATTCTGAGATAATGACCAGTAGGTGGTACGTTACAGCCACTAACTTATAAAGCCTGTTATTATATCATTATTATAAAGGCTATGGGTTGGGTTCTAGGTCGAGGGGATTTTATTCAATTGGAATAAAATCTAATCCAATCCTGTTGTACCAGTAATCATGAGATTAGGTTTGTGGCTGAAAAGATTATGAGATTAATAACCCGGTATGCAGGGGAAGGAGATCTCTGGATGACCATCGGATCAAATCAAGACCCATACCCAGAGTTTTCTTAAAGAGAAAGGAAATAATACTTCCGGTTAGCCTGAACACAAGCATCCCATCAAACCCCAGGACCGTGTCTGTCACTGCGGTTTTATTTGACCAGCATTTCTCTGTCGACTGAACGCCGCTTTACCACTTACTCTCACTCTGTCCTCTGAGCTGCCCTCTGAATAATTAAAGACATAGAAAGAAAAAAATAAAAGTGCCCTTCCCATGACAGAGACATGGCGCAACTGCGGCTGCCGGTATGGTGGGTGTGCCTGTCAGACGTCAGAAGGGGGCCTCGTCTCTCTCTGCTGCACCATCATCTATTTTTAATTACAATGCACCACTCATCATTTACCTCTAGTTTATATTTATAAAACCTCTTATTTTAAAATACACGCATACCTGCACACAAAAGAGAAAAACACATTTTAAATCTTTTTTTTTTAATTATAATTATAAATATCTTATAGGCCTATATCTGCACATTTTCTGAACCTTTAATTGATTATAACTGTTGTTGTTTGTATTGTATATGTGTGCCATTTTTTAAAATAATTTAAAAATATAATGTCTTCTTGCTCCTGGAGGTATTTATTTTAAGTTTACAGTTAATTTTAGCATTGGCCTAAATAGCATTTTCATCATTGTGTATGATTGACATTTTAGGATTTGAACCAAAAATATATATTTTTAAATGCTTTAGCCTATTACAATTATTACAATTATTACAATTATTATTATTATTATTATTATTATTATTATTATTATTATTATTATTATCATTATTATTATTATTTATTATTATTATTAATATTATCATTAATATTATCATTCTTATTGTTATTGTTTTAGTTCTCTCTTTCCTTTTCACTTTCACTCACCCTCCTCCCACTATCACCACACACACACACACACACACACACACACAAAGTTAAAGCTTAAAAAGCTTCACTGCTCACAGGGTGCTATAAATAGCCTGATCCATTCAGCTGGAGTCTGGAGTCATCCCCTGCGCACCTTCTTCATATTCTTCTCTGTGAATTCCTGCTCTCTCGCTCTCTCTCTCTCTCTCTCTCTCTCTCTCTCTCTCTCTCTCTCTCTCTGTTAATCCCTCTTTTCCCCTCACTTTATTAAACCAGTACAGCATCAGTCATCAGTCCTTCTTAGCAATCATCTCCAGGGCTACAAAATGGCTCCCACACCCCTCATCTTCTGCGTTATCCCTTCTGCTCTTATTGCTATCATAACTTCTTTATTACTTCCTTTTCTGTTGCTTTGTTTAGCACATAAAAGCATCTCTCTTTCTCTCTCTCTTTCTCTCTCCTTTATGATTTAGTTCACTTTCTTTGATTCAATTTGATTCATCATCCATTCATTCTTCCATTTATCTTCAGAGGGATTGGAACACTGGGCGAAAGGTGCTCATTCACAGTTGGAGCGTTTTGTAGATGTCTTTCCACCTGTCAGTATGTTTTTTAAGGGGGAAGAAAGAGAACCACAGAACATAGAAGAAATGCACAGGGACACGAGGAGAACATGTGAAATACAAACAGTAATCCAGACTCAGGATTCAGTGACATCGCAAAAAAAAAAAACAAAGTACAGTGCATTTCTTTTTATCTTTATTATAATTTAATTTGTAATTTATTCACTTTGCTTTAATTTGTTTTTATATTAATAATCAGGAAGCAATAGAATTTTATTATAATATTTATTTTAGAATTTATATAATATTTATCATAAAAGTTTATTTTTATTTTAACAGCAAGAAAACAAGAGATTTTAAAAAAAAGTTTTATCCATGGAACTGGATGAAAGTGTAGTGGTTAGGGTGCTGGGCTCATGATCAAGGGGTCAAATCCCTGTTTGACCCCCACCCTGCTAAGACCCCTGGGTAAGGTCTTAACCATAAGTGTGCCTCTGTCCATAAAGTAATATAAATGGGTACCAGTAAATATATACTGGGAAGGAAACCTGTGATGGGCTAACGTCTCATCCAGGAGGATTTGAACTCCTAGTTGTTTGTACTTGTTTTTGTTGTTGGGTGTAAAACCCATCATACTCTACTTAATGCATACTTGCCATTGGATGAGAGACATGACATCATATTAAACAAACAAACCAACAAACAAACAAACAAACAAACAAATAAATAAATAAATAAAAGATCACTCTCTATTGTACACACATGCTACATAAAGTACATCCTGCAAATTTGCTACTGTAAGAAATTTATATTTTTAAACATAAATGTGAAAACAGCATTTAAATAAGCAGAAATTTTTCCAAAAGAAAATCCATCAATTACTTTAATCACAGAATTAATAAATCAGAGTTTTGTTATTTCATAATAATAATTTTAGAATTAATATGAATATATATATATTTTTTTCTTTGTTAGTTACTTTAAAAAAAACCTAAAAAAACAAATATCTGATCCACTCAGTCTGTAGGCAGTTTTAAGGGTATAATATATATTTTTTAATGTTTTTACACACACCCCCCCTTCCCCCTCCTGCATAGCCGTCAGCGTGTTTCTGCCCTGCGATGGCCTGGTGAGCTGTCCAGGGTGTGCTCTGCCCTCGCCCAGAGTCGGCTGATATGGGTGCCAGCCTCCCCGCGACCCTAATTAGGGTTAAGCGGTTCAGAAATGAATGAATGAATGAATAAATGTTTTTGTTTCATTTCATCCTCCTGTTTTCTTCTTTTTCCTTTACCAGGAACAATCTTTATTCGAACCCCCTGATCAAATTCTAATCCCTTGATTCACTGAGGATGTTTTTTTTGTGAAAGATTAGAGCACAGCTTTTGGGATTTTACCCGCTCACTCATTATAATCTGTATTACTGTCTCACGAATTCAGACAAATGTAGCCTCGCTGCTCATAATCGTGTTCAGCCATTTTGTTTGTGTAAAGCCCAAAAAAACATTAAACAACATCATATTCTTACACTACTCTACTATATACACTAGCTTTGCTCAAGTTAACTCAAGTAGTTGATAAGCCAAGAAATGCCTTTGCCAAGCCCAGAACTTGAATCCAGGATCTTTAAATAAATTAACATATTAAAATATTTTAAAGTGGGCTAGGTGGGTATTCAGCAACATTGACCGAGCCTGAGGCGCATAATTGTTTTAGTTTATATTTCCTGAGTATTACATGAGCAAAAAAGCACTAAAATGGGATTTGTTTTGGTTTGTTTCTTTAAAAAAATTAAATCATGGCAGATATCGGTGTGCTCGAGGTGTACGCATGAGCAGGTGCAAGTTGAACTTTGTTTTAGGGTGTAAGTATATACTACGCAGTAATATAAAAAAGCTAACTAAAATGAGATTTTTATAGTTTATTTTTGATGTATTTTAAACATTACAGAAGCAGGGCAGGTGAGCTCTGAGCATTTATTTATTCAATTATTTATTTATTTATCTATCTATCTATCTATCTATCTATCTATCTATTTATTTATTTATGGGGGTTATATCAGCTAATAATATAATTATTGTTGCTAAAAATGCGTCAAATACCAAAAACATTTTTTAATATACTGTTTTAATCCTGCGAGGGAAATTATTGCCTCTGTATTTAACCCATCCAAAATGAGCATGCACACATACATACATACAGTAAACAGTGAGCACACACACTCGGAGCAGTGGGGCTGCCACACACTGGGGCACCCGGAGAACAGTTAGCTGCCTTGCTCAAGGGCACTTCAGCCATGAAGGTGGAGGAAGGCAATGTGCAGCTCACCCCGTCATGAACCAGCGAGCTTTCAGTCCCAAAGCCACTTCTCTAACCATTAGGCTACGGACCCCTTTGTTTGTCGACTGATGATGTTGTTGTCAGAATTCTTGCAATGCACAACACAATAAAACTGTAGCCTATTCATTCATTTATTTTCTGAACCGTTAGTTCATTGTTTATTTTCTGAAGTGCTTAATCCTAATTAGAGTCGCGGGGAGCTTGGCGCCCATCTCAGCCGACTCTGGGCGAGGGACTCCCTGGACGGCTCGCCAGGCCATCGCAGGGCATAAAACTGTAGCCTATTTATTTTAAATTTCAGTATACCTTTCAGCCTTGTATTTAATTTATCTTTGAATTACATGATTACTGTTATATCCTTCAAAACTATTACAGCTCACTTGTAAACTGCCCTACCTTTTAACCTTACAGCAAGCACAAATAAATCTGACTGAATAATAAAAATAAGCTGACTATCTCAGAGCTGTTATTCTTTACCTTTCCATTCAAACAAGACAAAGAGGTGCCTTTATTTTTTTTTAAGTGCCTCATAAATTATCCATTTGGTCTCCCTGGAAACTACTCATCTACTTTCATATGCTTTTGTGTGTTTATTATTAACAACAAATATGATTCATGAAAAATGAAAAGCACTTGCACTGATGCACTTAATCTTTTCGTGACAATTTATGGAAATGTAATGAATGAATGTGTCTAGATGTATAATGTTTAATGTTAATTCAGTTAGTTAGTTTTTGTTTTCTGGTATCATGTGCTTTTGTTTTGATTGTCCCCTTTTGGCTTTCCGCATGCTCATTATTGCGCTCACCTGTGTTTTCTTGCCTGCATTACTAGTCTGTCTATTTAAGCCCAGCATTTCCCCACAGGTATTGCCATATCGTGCCAGCATTTTCTCCTGTGCCTTTGTAGTGTTGGTACACTGTTGCCTTGCAGTGGTTTCTTTTTTTTTTTTTTTTTTTGGACCTTTCCTGTTCCTAGACCTTTCGTGTTAGTCTTTTATTATTTTTGCATACCTCTGCCTCATACTCTGTTTTGACTTCTTGGGTATCTCTGACCATTGCCTGTGTTTTGACCACAGGTTTGCCTGCCATCTTGGATTGTTGTCCTGTCTATTAAACTTTGTACTCTCCACCACTTCTGTCTGCATGTGGATCCTGTTCCTTCTGTAAAACCCTGACAGTATAATATGATTTTATTTCACTGAGCTGACTGCATTATAAATTTTTTAATTCTTTGGTGAATATTCAGGAATATTTTAACTTCAAGAGAAAAAGAAATATGCTTTGGGGTTGAGTTTTGCAGTGTAAACTATGTATAAGTCTTATATATATATTTATAAAACCATCTTTAAAATCAGCCTCAGTTCTCGCCTTAGTATCTCTATACTGTACATTCTTGTATATGTTGGGTCATGATCTTTAAAGAAGTAGGAAGCTGATCAACCCCCCCCCCCCCCCCAGTTGCTCGTGTGCAAAAAAATTACCCTGTTTCAAAAACAAAAATATTAAGTGACTGTTTTATTCTGACACAAGACACTATTTCTCTGCTGTGCTTTAAATAAACCGGGTTTTATAGATTGATTTAGATCCTACTGATTGTATTAAAAGGAAAAGAAAAAATTAGACAACGTCCGCTGAAGCTCGCTGAATTTAACATTTCAGTACATACTACCATCTGTGCTAGCTGTGAGTGAGTTGTCAGTGGATTATGATCTAATGAGGGTGTCCGGAAAAAAGCACATCATAGCCACTGCGAGTCAGCAACAAGTACCGCGTGCTGTTCTGTTAATGCAGTTTTCGATTCATGCTTGACAAATTCCATGAAAAGCAACAAGATATGCCATTTACGTATTTGATGGTAAGGACACATTTTTTTAGTTCCAAGATTTAAACTTTTTTTCCACCATACACGACTTTATCGGTTTGTTGCAAGGAACAGGCCTCTAGCGAGGTAGTTATGGTAAAAGTAAGTGATTCAGATTAATATGACCTAATGAAGGTGTTAAAGCCGGTGTGAGTCAGTCAAGTACTGCTAGCTAGTTAGCATGCTAACGTCATTTCTGATTCACTCTGGACAAATTCCATGAAAAGAGAAAACAAATAATGAAATTAAAGTTTTTCACTATAATATATATATGTTCCAGTGTAGCATACTCTTAGGTGAAAGTGGGTACACACTATTTCTTTTCTTTTCTTTATGTAAACCAGCCAAATCAGGCATCCTACAGAGTGAATGCATTGTAACTAGCCACGCCTCTTCTGATGTAGACACTATCTAGCCTATCCTGTGTGAACTACATGTAGCACTTCCTTTGAACTGACCAATCCAGCGTTGCATTACCCCAGTGAATGTGTATAAAAGTCTGAAGAATCATAAAATAAAAAGAGAACATTGTCAACCACAAAATATCTGATGTATGTTAATGTCCGAGTGGGGGGTGGGGGTGTATAAAACTGAGCATATGGGAATTAAAGTGTTTGAACTGCAATGCAATCGTTTCTTTTTCTCTCAGGCTCATTAGATATCGGTGGGGCCGGTGGCGTAGCGGTTAGGGTGCTGGTCTCACGATCAAGAAATCGTGGGTTGGAATCCCTGTTGGACCCCCACCATGCTAAGACCCCTGGGCAAGGTCTTAACCACAAGTGTGCCTCTGTCCACTCAGCAGTATAAATGGGTACCAATAAAAATACTGGAAAGGTAACGTGCGATGGACGAGCGTCCAATCAAGGAGGAGTTGAACTCCCAGTCGCTTCACGCTACAGAAACTGGGGATAAGCACCGGCCTGATGAGCCACTAGCCTCGGGTGTAAAAGCCCAACAGACTTACCTCAGTAGATATCGCAGAATAGTCCTATAGCAAGTCATCACAGCGAACAGTTAACTTAGCAAACTACTCTTGGCTTGAGTTAACTCATAGCATCGTAATGATAGTGTAAACATCCAGATGCCGGAGTGCTGTGAAAAAGGTGACTGTAGTGTCACTAGCCGGTTATATAGCTATATTGTAGCTGGATAGTTCTGTGTTTCTAAAGAAGGGCAATGCTAAATTTTGAGACTGGAATACAAACCCAATTTGTCGTGGCTGAAAGTGAATGCAGATGTGAATTCCCCAGTCTCTTTTCAGGAATTCAAGGACACAAATTCATCAGCTCGCCATTTATTTACTACACCTCTTAATAAGAAGACTATCAGGCTGGCTGTCCTTTTAATTATGCAGAAACTATTTACAGACTGTCTAAAAAAAAGCCCACAGCTTTTTAAAAGCTGTGTGTGTGTGTGTGTGTGTGTGTGTAAGCAAGACAAGTACAGGCAGGATTAGCGAGACAGGAACAAGATATATTTAGAAATTATTTATTCGGTGTGTTTTTTCTCTCTCTCCCGAGGTTCACCGAGAGAGTTTGTGCTTGGAGTGCTAGAGTTAGTGAGGTCTCCAGAGTGGTGGAAAAAAATGTTTAATTGGCGACAGGCTTCAGATAGGAGACTGGGAGGGAGGCAGATTCACTCGGCCCAGGCAGTTTGCTCATTACGGCTGAAATGAAAGGCAGAGTGATGACATGGGAGAAGACATCATACTTGTATGGACTAACCCTACCACGGTCAGCTTGATTATACACATGATTATACATCGCTCGATGGTGCAGCAACACATTACTGTTCCTCCGGAGTACATTTATCTACGTGGATGCGCTTGGAGAATCATAATTTGACTTGGCGAACTAAAGGAACTCCATTAAGGGCGGTTTCCAGGCATGATTCAATTAACGGAATAAATTAAAGCCTCTCCAGCAGAAGAAAAGAAGGAGTGTGTGATTATCTTAAAGAGCCTTCTAGATGGTATTTCAAGACCTACTGCTTATTTGTTATTAGTCATAAAAAGAAGCTAGACCAATAGGGTCCCTACGAAGTATCTACTTCATTATTGGTTCATTTCCAATTTATTTAAATAAGGAATACTTACAGGAATTTATAGGAAAGTGGAGTCACTTCAATATCACCCCAATGGTTTCCTATAACACCACATCCTCAAGTGTTTTCTTCTTATTACTATATTCATTCATTCATTTACCAAACTGCTTAGTCTTTGCGAGGAGGCTGGAGCCTATCTCAGCCGTCTTTGGGTGAAGGCCAGGTACAATATGAACAGTCCATCACATTGTCAACACACTCAACCATTCCTAGACCTAGAACCTAGGACCTTCTTGCTGCGAATTGATGTATTGGTGAAAAAAACCATACATGCTATTCTTGGAAGAATATTCCTGGAGGCTGAAACCTATCTCAGCCGACTCTGGACGAATCAGGCTACAACCTGAACAGACAACATACACACCCATTTACACCTAGGGGCAATTTGAAACAGCCAATTAGCCTAATGTGCATGTCTTTGGACTGTAGGAGGAAACCAGTGTACCCAGATGAAACCCACACAATCATGGGGAAAACATGCAAACTCCACACAGAAATGCCCTCACTGAGCCCGGGACTCGAACCTACGACCTTCCTGCTGTGAGGCAGATGTGCTAACCACTACGCCAATGTGCGTACTCCTCAAACACAAATTTTGAAAAAAAATTTCAATACATTTTATAAGAAGAAGAAGTGGAACCTGACTTTATGTTGGCCTGTAGGGAAGTTTCTCCTACACAGTTTGTATTTTTATCTGGTTTCACCCAAATGAGAATGGGTTTCCCTTTTGAGTCTGGCTCCTCTCAAGGTTTCTTCCTGAGGGAGTTTTTACTTGTCACCGTAGTGGCGGGCTTGCTCATTCGGGATATGTAGGGTTTGTAAAAGAAATGTTTAAATGTTTAAATTCCTTTAAAATGTTTAAAATTAGTTTTTACTATGTAAAGCTGCTTTGCCGCAATATCAGCTGTAAAAAGCGCTATGCAAATAAAACTGAATTGAATTGAATTGAGTGATTGAGTGATCTACTGGTGCCAAGCTGTAATTCATAATAAGCTTTAAATAATCAATTTAAAATGAACCAGTGACACGACCCATGTGCCGTAACCCTGCTGATACAGGGAATGACCTTTAGTTAAATTGAATGTGCCTCTGTTAACATCCTGACTCGCTGGAGTAGATCCAAATTAATCAGTGCCATTGGATAATTTATTTTGGTAATAGTCCCTTTCCCTGTTTTTTGTAATAGCGATTAACTTCTTTCACACACCGAAAAGCCCAGAAATGAAGGAGCACCTTGAGTGGTTCAGCGAACTTTTTCTAATATCAGTGTACTTAAGCAGAAGGTGGATTCAATGCAAATAAAATTTGCCTGTTAAAACTGTCAGTGTGAAAGCATGTGGGAATGTGAGAAAGGGAAATTGCTTCCAATAGCAATTATTTGAGCAAGGTCAATGTTTAAAGTCACTTGGTGGCCATCTTGGAAATGTCCACGGAAGGTCTGTATCGACTTAATTAGGGGTTTAAAATAGCAAGTCCTGTTACAAGCAGTCAAAAAATTCTTCATTATAAATGGAAAAAAAGATTCACAGCCTTTTGTCCATTTTCCTAGCATGCTCTATTACTCACAGCTGTTAGCGAACTAGCTAACTAGGTAGGTCATCTGATCAGTGTTTGGGTTCTTGCTCTTGAATGGTGTTTTCAACGATATCTTATTTATGTTTTTTTTCTATTTGTTTCTGGATTCCCTTAACGAGACTCCGGTGGTACCACCGTTAACACTGTCGCCTCACCACAAGAAGGCTCCGGATTGAACCTTGCAGCTGATGGTGGCCTTTCTATGTGTGAGATTTGAATGTACTCCTCATGCTTGTATAGGTTTCCTCTGGGTATTCTAGTTTCCGTTTACAGTGCAAACCCCAAAGACATACACATTAGGTCAACCAGCTATGCCCATGTTCCAATTTTTTGATGAAGGTGCAGACCTGTTCATGGTGTAACCCCGCCTTTCACCTAAAGTCAGCTGTGATTGGCTCCCGCACTTAATCCTTCTAGGATCTCGAGAAGGGGATACTAAATGATCATGTTATAACAATATAATACTTATCACGTTATCATGAGAAAATTATTATAACATATTGTTCTGACCGTACTCTGCCCTTGCCCAGAGTCGGCTGAGATGGGCGCCAGCCTCCCTGCGACCATAATTAGGATTAGGCGGTTCAGAAAATGAATGAATGAATCAATGTTATAACCCATAATCTTTCACGTTACAGAATAATGCAATACATGATATTTTTATAACGTGATAATTTTTTTTCTTTTTTCTTTTACCTGAGTGGCAGTAATATGCTGCTGTACGTATAAGACCAGTTTTCAGACAAAAACAAAATGAAGTCTGCTTTTGCAGGGTCTTTGGTGGCAAAATAAGAAGGAAGTGCAACAGTCAAAACCTCCAGAAGAACTGTGTCTGGTTCTGAAAGATTCATTAATTCATTTATATATCCATTTATTAGTTTGCTGAACCTCTTAATCCTACTTGGATTAGGAGGAGGCTGGAGCCTATCTCAGCCGAGTCTGGGTGAAGGCGGGGTATGCCATGAACAGCTTTGCCAGTGCATTGCAGAGCCAGCATAACACACACACAACCATTCACACTCACAACCGGGGCAATTTGGAACAGCCAATCATTTAGTCTTTGGACTGTGAAAGGAAACCAGAATACATGTAGGAAACCCAAGCAGGCGTACAGCGAGAACATGCAAACTCCACACAGAAATGCTCCTGCCAAGCCCGGGACTCAAACCCAAGACCTTCTTGATGTGAGGTGGACATAGTAACCACTACTCCACCTTGCCACCCACTATTAATAATATGTCCTTTTAAATGTAGAAACATTTAATTTATTTTTGAAAGCATCTTTGGTCTACAGCATTTATTTGCATGTGGCTAAGATTATTATCATCTTCATCTTCTTCCGCTTGTTCCGTAGTTGGGTCGAGGGGGCAGCAGCCTAAGCAGTGAGGTCCACACGTCCCTCTCCCCACCCACATCCTTCAGCTCTTCCGTGGGCACACCAAGGCGTTCCCAGACCAGCCAAGAAACGTAGTCCCTCTAGCATGTTCTGGGTCAACCCCCGGGTCTCTTCCTGGTTGGACATGCCAGAAACACCACACCAGGGAGGCATTCAGGAGGCATTCTAATCAGATGCCCGAGCCTCCTCAACTGGCTCCTCTCAACACGGAGGAGAAGCGGTTTTACTCTGAGCTCCTCCCGGTTGACAAAACTTCTCACCCTATCTCTAAGGGAGAGCCCTGCCACCCTGTGGAGGAAGCTAATTTCAGCCACTTGTATTTGTGATCTTGTTCTTTCGGGCACTACCCAAAGCTCATGACCATAGTAACTGGTAAATTGAGAGCTTTGCCTTACGGCTCAGCTCCCTCTTCTTCACGACGGAGGCTGCACCGATCCGCCTGTCAATCTCCCGCTCCATCCTTCCCTCACTCATGAACAAGACCTCGAGATACTTGAACTCCTCCACTTGGGGCAGGACCTCATTCCAGACCCGGAGGGTGCATTCCACCCTTTTCCAGCTGAGAACCATGGCCTCGGACTTGAACATACTGATTCTCATACCAGCCGCTTCGCACTCAGCTGCAAATCGCTCCAGCAAGAGCTGGAGGTCCAAAAAGCAGAGACGAGATCCTATGGCCACCAAACCAGAACCCCTTAATGCCTTGCTGCACCTAGAAATTCTATCCATAAATATTATGGACAGAACCGGTGACAAAGGACAGCCTTGGTGGAGTCCAACCCCCACTGGAAACGAATTCAGCATGTTGTTACCAATGTGAACTAAGCTCTGGCTCCAGAAATACAGAGACTGAACGGCTCATAGCAATGGGTCCGGTATACCATATTCCCGGAGCACACCCCACAAGATAGCCCGAGGAACACAGTCGAAAGCCTTTTCTAAGTCCACAAAGCACATGTGGAGAGGTTGGGCTAACTCCCATGCCCCCTCCAGGATCCTGTAGAGTGTGTAGAGCTGGTCAAGAGTGCTGCGGCCAGGACAAAAACCACATTGTTCCTCCTGAATCCAAAGTTCAACCATTGCTCGGATCCTCCTCTCTAGTAGTCCTGAATAGACTTTCCCAGGTAGACTGAGGAGTGTGATTCTAAGATAGTTGGAACACACCCTCCGGTCCCCCTTTTTTAAAAAGAGGAATTACCACCCCGGTTTGCCAATCCAGAGGTATGGCCCCCGATGACCATGCAATGTTGCGAGACATGTCAACCAAGATAGTCCTACAACTTCCAGAGTCTTGAGGTATTCAGGGTCGGATCTTGTACACCCGCAGGGCCCGGCCACTGAGGAGTTTTTAACTATCTAAGCAACCTCTTCCCCAGTGATGGGCAGACCCCCCTCCGAACCCCCAGTCTGTTCTTCTTCCCCAGAGGGCATGATGGTGAGATTGAGGAGGTCCTCTAAATATTCCTCCTACCTCCTGACAACATCCCCAGTCGATGTGAGCAGCTCCCCACTCCCACTGTAAACAGTGTTTGTGGAGTACTGCTTCCCTCTCCTGAGGCGTCGGATGGTGGTCCAGAACCTTTTCGAGGCCAATCGCTGGTCTTTTTCCAGGCCCTCACCGAACTCCTCCCACACCCGAGAGTTTGCATAGGGGACAGCCCGAGCTGCAGCACGTTTGGCCTGTCGGTACCCGTCTGCTGCCTCGGGAGTCCCACATGCCAAAAGGACCCAACAGGCCTCCTTCTTCAGCTTGACGGCCCACCTCACCACAGGTGTCCACCACCTGATTTGGGGGTTGCCCCCACGACAGGCACCGATGACCTTCCAGCCCCTCCCACGGGTGGTGGGTCCATAGGAGGGCAGACCCATGTCTCCTCTACGGGCTGGGCCCGGCCGAGCTCCGTGGGCAGAAGCCCGTCCAGCAGGTGCTCGCCTTTGAACCCCTCCCCCCAGGCCTGGCTCAATGGGGGGACCATGGTAACCCACATCCGGGCAAGGGAGACTGTGCCCCCGACAACATAGCTCCCTGGATCAATAGGACACGCAAAAACCCCTCCACCACGATAAGGTGGCGATTCAAGGAGAGGAAGATTATTATTATTATTATTATTTGTATTATTATTTTACACAGTAGTGTCATAAAGCGTGACTCAAGTGCAGATTTAGGTATAACATGGTGTAACAGATGTCGTTTTTTTAATCTGTAGAAGCTTCTAGAGCATTTTAAAGGTGATTTCTTCTGTTATTATAGTTTTAGCAGTTTAAAGTGGAATGTTTTGAGGGACTTTAACAAAAGAGGCTAATTTAGCTACAACACAGCTTTAGCTATCTGTCTTCCCTTCACGGTTGGTGCTCTTTCTCTCTCTCTCTTTCTCTCTCTCTCTCTCTCTGTTTTCCATCTGTGTGTGTGAGAGAGAGAGAGAGAGAGAGAGGAGAAAAGAAGGGAAGAGAACTCGGCTCTCCATATCACAGAGTCGACGTGGGAAGTGTTTCTCCTCCTGCTGCACCTGATCTTTATTTCACCACAGAAATGCAGGTGAGCGACTCGTTATTTATGTGTTTGCTTGTTTATTTTATTTCCTTTTGACAATTAAACTAAAACAAACGACATTTTAACTATCCTAGTCGGTTTAGATCCGAGTTTTATTTACCCTAATCCTAAAATAATGTCCGTCCATGGTTACGGGCGACTTGTCGCTAAGTGACATTCTTATTAATCGACCTGATGAAGTGTCGCGCGCGGGTTGCTGTTGTTGTTTTGTTGTTAAACAGTAAAAAGAGTCGCGCGAGGTGATTTAATGCGCCCGCGCGAGTGTTATACAGTATCAGAGCACGCGCGCAGGCTCCAGTTTGGTCCCAGGATGACCAAGGAAATCCTGACAGGATTTTTACACCAAGTTTATCTTTATTTGGTAACTATAGCAACAAATTAGAGTCTCTAACACCTGATGGTTTGATTTTAATAAAAGCTCGTGTTGATGGATTAGTTCACAACACTAAAATTAAAGTAATACTGAGGAAAATATTCTGAATTACACCATTAAAAGTGCAATAACTAGGTTAATGTAAGCTAATAAATAACCTGAAGCATACCATTCTTCTCTTGATTACTTCCGGTCTAACTGATTTCTTTAGAATTATATTATAATATTAGTAAGAAAAAAATCTTTCCAGGCCTTAAATAATCACAACAAACGCCTCAGAAAAACATCCTTTCCATGAACCTGACAAGTTTAAAGCGGCGATATGATGGTTTTTCCTAGATAGCCGTGTTGGACGACATTTCCCTCTAGGCTGTCTGAGCTGGCCATAAACGCAAGGGTTTTTTTTTTTTGCCAAATTTAGGCACATTAGTGCATCACTGCGTGCTGGGACCTCTGATTAGCTGGCCTTCCCCAACCGAAGTCCCATCATGCACAGCGGTATCTCCGCCCATCTCTGTCTGCCTCCCAGTGCGAGGAAAGAAAACGCGCCCCTCTTCGGAAATGCGACCAATCAGCGCAGAGTAGACACAGAGAACGGAAAGACCGTAAATGGGAGGAGGAAGCCAAACAGGCCACCCAGCACGCCCACTCAAAAGAGTTTTATGGGGAGTTCGAGAACAACTGTGAAGTTTTTTGTATTATGAATCGTACTTTGGTTTCGGAAATTAAAAATGAAGGACTGAAGTGGTTTAGTGGTTAAGGTGATGGGTTACTGATCTGAAGGTCAGCGGTTCAATCCCCACTATCACCATTGTTGGGCCCTTGAGCACTTAACCCTCAACTGCTCAGTTGTATAAAAATTATAATTACACAAAGGGTTCTTTAAGGGTTTAATGGATAATTATGGACTCTTAACATATTGTATTATATATAAAAAGCTCTGGTTCTGATAGGAAAGCACTCTGTTATAGGATTACACTTTGAACCTATGAGTTCTTAAAAATTGCCATATCGCCCAACAGCATGGGTGCCGGTACCAAATCTAGAATCCGTTCCATGCATTTCAACCAAAATAAGCCTGGTGACTTTCCAAAAAGCCGGATCCTGTACAGCGGCAAAAAAAAAATTCTCGTGTCTAAGTTAATCCATAAATAGGAGGGGCTAGAAACCACAAGTAATTCACCTTCGTTTTGAAAACAACATGGCTAGCATGTCCTCCTCACAGCAAGAAGGTCCTGGGTTCGAGTTCCACTTGGCGAGGTCGTTTCTGTGTGGAGTCTGCATGTTCTCCCCGTGCTTGTGTGAGTTTCCTCTGGGTACTCCAGTTTCCTTCCACAGTCCAAAGATATGCACATTAGGCAAATTGGCTCTTCCAAACTGCCCTATGGCGGGAATGGTTGTGTGCGTATTGGCCCTGTGATGGACTGGCGAGCTGTTCAGGGTGCACCCCAGCCCCTCTGCTGCTCTAATAGGTTCAAGCAGTTCGGCAAATGAATGAATGATCTAAGGTTATTTTCTACCCAGAAATAACAGGTGTGGTTACTAAATATGTTCTTTTTATTTATACCAACTTTACGTGCTATCATTAATATGATAATTGTTGCAACTTTGTGTTTGATTTCTATTTTATAAGGTGCATTTTCTTGTCTTAATAATCGCTAGATCTTAATAATCTGCTTTGGGAAATGACTGTTTTTATAGCTGCTGTAATGTTCTCTGGGTTTTCCACAAAAGAAAACATAACAATAATTGGATAAAAAGTGTAATGTGTTCTTTTATCTAAAAAACAAACAAACAAACAAAAAACCCCGCCTAATTGTTAGTAAGATGTTGTGGTATCAGAGGAATAAAACACTCTGGGATGTTGTGTAATTGAGAATTAATCAGCTTTGGGGTGGGAAGGATAAGTCTGCTTCAGTGTGTGTGTTGACCTT
The DNA here is from genome assembly GCA_030014195.1 of Neosilurus mollespiculum. Lineage (NCBI taxonomy): Eukaryota > Metazoa > Chordata > Actinopteri > Siluriformes > Plotosidae > Neosilurus > Neosilurus mollespiculum. Next base: position 7,043,625 of record JAQMYF010000012.1, on the reverse strand, counting down.
TATGTCACTCAGCTGATGAGTTTTGGACTTGATGGGAAAAGCAGGAGGACGGTGTAGATATTTGATCATTTGGATCAGTTTCCTGCTCTTGGAGAACAGAGCTCTCTTTCACTGCTCTTTAATGCGTTTCGAGGGTTGACTGAATATGAATATTTGATGTGCTGGTTCCATAACTAAGCCCTGCTCTGTGTAGTAAGTTTTTGGGGTTATGTTCTCAGTGTGAAAGGTTTTTAATTCCAATCACAGAGAGTGAGTGCTCCAATGACGCTCATCTAAATCCTGCAAATAGGACGATGGAATAGAGATGCTAGTGGCGAACATAAACGTGAACATGTGGTTTCCTACATCAGCTGCTTTGTTGTAATGCGGGATGTAGTCTGTTTATCTCCATCCCTATCCCTGAGCATAACTCCACCCACCACATGGATCTGAGAAAAAAAAGGAAAAAAAGGTTGGGGATGACAGAGAGGTGGGGGGGCTACAAAGGGAGGGGTGGGGATGGATGAGGTTAACTCATGTGAATGATGAGTTTAAATCAGCATTTATTTCAGAATGAGTGCAGTTTTACAGACTCACATGTAACGGCGGAGCCTGGGGGACATGGGGTCCACCCATCTCTGATTAAATGGTGGCGAAGTTTTGATATGAATAGAAGTTTTATGGCATGGATCCTGAGTCGTGCAACAGAAAAGCATTTGCCGTATTATCCAGAGAATGCTGCTTTGAATCGTGGGTAATGCCACATTCATATTTGGTGATGTCGTAGCCATCCGAGGCTGGAAACCCAAGCCAGCTTTTTGGCCATGCTCTAAGGAAGGGATGGATGGCGCACACCTTCTGTCCTTATAAAGTTCTATGTTGTAAAGAAGTCGCCTCTACTGAACAGTCGCCTCTACTGAACATCAGCATGGGCCTTGTATGGTTCAGGATGATTTTAACCACTAGATGGCGTTTTCTTCTGTCTTCGAGCCATACAATACAGTTTAGGTTTTTTTTTGTTTTTAAATATGCCAATTTTGTCAGTCCTGATATGTTTCGTCCCAATACACTTAAATTTAGTTTGCAGCTCAAAACCAGCTCGCATAAGTGGTTCTTCAGAGAACATATGCTGTCTTAAAGCTAGCTGTTAGTTGCTGTCAAATGGCGAAATGACAAGGTGCATGTATATCAACCTGGAGATTATAGGTTCAAATCCAAGTTGATGCCAGAGCCATCCGAAGTCGGGAGCTAATTGGTCTTGCTCTGATCATATGTTCACTTCCCTGTCACTCAAATTGATCACTAGCCAATTATGGGTGTCTGTGAGCTCATGTAGACAAGTGGGCGGATATCACCTTCTCTTTAAGTGTTTTAAGCCACACCTAAACATGCATGCACAAGCTGATTGTAATGATGGGGGTGGCAGCATTACGTGGTACTGAGAGGGTGCGTTCTTGCTCACACCCCTCCCTGATTGGTGGTGGTCACCTGTTAGAGAGGCAGTACTTGACGGGGGTAATTGGCTAAAAAACACATTATAAAAAACATATAGTTGTTAGTTGTAGTTTGATTTGTCATTCAGATATACAGCATATATACAGCGATGCTTAGACCTAAAAGGGACCGCAGGACGGACATGATGAATAATTTGCGGTTGCTGTAACCGACACTATTGATAAGGAGAGAGGATGAATGAAAAGAATGCATTAATTATGAATAACGGACAAACCCACATCAGCTCTCGCTTTACGTGTACCTGTGCCACAATGTTTTCTTTTTTCTTATTTCTTTTTCTTTAACTTTCAGAAAGTTGCTGCTCTCTCAACGTGATCGAGGATCCTAAAAGCCCAGCTTTGCCTCACTTTAGTGTCCTTAAAGTGGATCAGAAACATTTAGTAAAAAATCCCCCGAGTGAAAAAGGAAAGGCTTTTTTTTTTGGGCTGCAGTGGATTAGTTCACCATCAAACCTCAAGAGTGACCTTAACCTCAAGCATTATAGGCTGGAAGGGTCTTTCAAACGACCTTTTAATGTTTTAATGTAGCATTTACGCTAACGTGTGATGTCACAAATGAATTAGGTTACAGTCACCAGGTTCTAAGAGATTACAATGATTATTTTAGTGAAACTGTCCTCAAAAGGTACAATTTGTATATGATTTAACTTTTCTAGGACACTCAGGAGCTGCTGACCAGATTTCTGGATAACAGGCACCATAAGGAAATGTCAGTGATGCCTCCGCTGGTTCTTGATGCCTCGCTGTCTTCTTAGACACCCTTCTGAGATGCATTTTTCCCATTTCAAACGCACCCTTAGTTAATTGTACCACATGATCACATGATTATACGTAATAATGCTCTTATTCAATATATTATCATACTTTAACCCTTAAGGGTCAAGGGTATAATTGGCTGTTTTTGACTACTTTTGACTTTACCTTTATATTTCACCCTAAAAAACTGTTTACCTTGCCTTGTTTGGTGTAATTCTTTTCACACAACCTCACCTGTGTGACCTTACAATTACTTTTTACCCCTCATCCAGTTATGGATGGAGGGGTATTGTTGTTGGCTTGGCGGTCGGCTGGGTGGCCGGGCGGACGGCGTGACAATAACTTTTTCCCGGCCATTGCTCAGCTCATATGCATGATAGCTTTCTGAACTTTTGCATAGCCACTCCCTACGACCTAAACCTGTGTGTGGGGTAGCTAATTTGCATATGTGACCTTTGACCTTGGCACAGTGACCTTGAACGTATAAAGATTGTCCGGGGCATTGCTCGGCTCTTATGCATGATAGCTTTCTGAACTTTTGCATAGGCACTCCCTGTGACCTAAACCTGTGCATGGGGTAGCTAATTTGCATATGTGACCTTTGACCTTGGCACAGTGACCTTGAACGTATAAAGTTTATCCTGGGCATTGCTCGGCTCTTATGCATGATAGCTTCCTGAGGTTTTGCATAGGCACTCCCTATGACCTAAACCTGTGCATGGGGTAGCTAATTTGCATATGTGACCTTTGACCTTGGCACAGTGACCTTGAACGTTTAAAGTTTGTCCTGGGCATTGCTCAGCTCTTATGCATGATAGCTTTCTGAACTTTTGCATAGTCACTCCCTATGACCTAAACCTGTGTGCGGGGTGGCTAATAAAATGTTGATTGACCGAAACTGTTCATATGGAGATGGCTTTTGTCTTCTGTGCGCTTGAGGCGTCCTGGCTATTATATATATATATATATATATATATATATATAGAATGGCTATTTTAATAATTTAGAATGCAAATATAAATTGTACATTTAAAAATTCAGCGTGTGTTACTCCTCCTGTTGTCCACTTGATGGCAGCGTTTTCCTGCAGACTTCATTGCGGGTTTTTTTTGCTGACATTATGCCGTGTGAACTGCCATCGCAGGAAGTTAAATTAAAAGTATTAAGTTATTTATCATAACTCTTATGATAAATATTATGTGACCAATCAGAGTAGACTAGGCACAGACAGAGGAAAGACCATAACTGGGAGGAAGAAGCCAAACAAGGAGTCCAACACACTGTCTCTAAATCAGTGTTTTAAGGGGAAGTGGGGAAGAAGCTTCCTGAAGACCTGTGGATTTTTTTAGTTTCTGAATCGTACTTTGGTTTTCCACTCGTATTCAAATAAAAAAAGTCTCATCGTCATCATCCTCTTCCGCTTGGTCCAGGGTCGGGTTGCGGGGGAAGCAACTTAAGCAGTGAGGTCCAGACATCCCTCACCCCAGCCACTTCCTCCAGCTCTTCCACAGAGGATCTCTCCAAAGGTGAGGGTAGGAACAAAGATCAGTTGGTAAATTGAGAGCTTAGCCCTACGGCTCAGCTCCCTCTTCTTCATCGCAACGAACCGGTACAAGCTCCGCTTCACAGCAGAGGCTGCACCGATCCACCTGATGGTCTCCTGTTCCATCCTTCCCTCACTCGTGAACAAGACCCTGAGACACTTGAACTCCTTCACTTGGGGCAGGACCTCATTATAGACCTGGAGGGTGCATTCCACCCTTTTCCGGCTGAGAACCACGGCGTCTGACTTGGAGGTGCTGATTCTCATCCTGGCTGCTTCACACTCAATTCACTGGCTGTGAATCGCTCCAGCAAGAGCTGGAGGTCTCCATTTGATGAAGCCAAAAGGACAGTGTCATCCACAAAAAAGCAGAGACGAGATCCGATGGCCATCAAACCAGAACCTCTTAATACCTTACAAGATAGCCTGAGGGACACAGTCGAAAGCCTTCTCTAAGTCCAAAAACACATGTGGACAGATTGGGCTAACTCCCATGCCCCCTCCAGCATCCTGTACAGTGTGTAGAGCTGGTTGAGAGAGTCGGTCAGGACAAAAAACACTTTGTTACTCCTGAATCCGAGGTTCGACCATCAGTGCAAACCCTCTAAGCTGAAAAAATGACAGAAAGTACACACCACCCCCTGCTGGGCCTGCTGTAATACCACACTTTTAAAAATAAACGTCCTATCTCACAATGTTAAAGAATCCTATAAAAAAATTCCTGGATACAGAATTTGATCCCGCTCCAGAGTTTAACAAAGTCTTCCGTGTCCAAAGCCCCGCCTCTGGTAGAAATTTCACGTAACTTTCTGTAGTTAAACATAATAAAGTGATGCTTCAATATTCTGCGCTGTCTTGCTCAGTCTTCATGCTCAGCCACACTGTTGTGCATCGCTGTATGGTACATCGCTGATGTCTGTGCATGTACGATGGTTGTGATCGATGTTTTTCGACATGTTGATTTAGTTTGAACGCTGCTCGGCCTTTATCTCCTGAAGCCAAGCGAATGAAAACGTAGGTAAATGGATGTACTAAACTCAGAGTGACGGGTAAGATGAAGTGCGTGCAGTTCTGCATTGACAGCCACCATTAGGACTTTTATTGTCTTGCAGTGAGCGCAGTGGGTGCGCCGATCTGTCTACTGCTCCGAGAAGAAGAGGGATAGAGTCTGTCTTCCGTCGACTCTCCCTCCGGACTCATTATATGAGTGTGCAATGTGTCCAGGCTGAAAGGAGAGCATGGAGCGACAGATTGTTGCACTGGATTCCCTACGTATGTGTGTGTGTGTGCTGTTGTGTTGACCAGACCTGTTATGGTAAATACAGTCATTGCTACGTTTATGCTTTTATTGATCATCACACACACACATACACACACAGACAAACACTCACATGCATACAAACACACACACATACACACAGGCAAACACACACATGCATACAAACACACACACACACACACACACACGCACACACAGACACATACACGCAAACACCAACATGCACATCCACACATACATACACAGACACCTACAGACACACATACTCACTCACCCACAGACACACACACACACACACACACACATACACTTGATCACCCCATAACACCATCTATTTAAGGAAAAATAAAGAGAACAAAATGTTTAGGCTCTTTGGCTAAGCGAAACTTTTTATTTTTACTTTTCTTTTGTTTGGTTTTCCCAGAATTCATATGTAGCCACGATATCCCAGAAAAAAAACCAACATGTGCCAAATGTGTCTTAGCTTCTTGCTTTAATCAGCCTGCTCTTAAACGCCTTCTGAGCGTCGTCCTGTAGATCAACTTCAGCGTAATCCGAGAGCACAGGATTTTCGTGCTCGGATTATACTCTGCTCTTCAGAGAGGCTTTTACAGGATTATGGATCATGTCTGGATTCCTGGATGCACTCGCTAGATACACAGATCTTAAAAAAAAAAAACGGATCCATCTAGCGTCTGCGTCCAGGAATCAGCGTCCTCGTGTGTACTCGTGTCTGGAGAATCCTGAGCTCCACACCCGCCTCTGGAAATAGAGCTGTCTGTGTGTAACTGCTTGTGCCGCTATGCGCTGGAGGGGGGCAAGTGAGTGACAGTCTGACAGCAGCACAGGGAGTGAGCTCTCAGAGGAAGAGAGGGAGATGGTGATGGCAGTGGAGGGATGATGGGTGGGCAGTAATTTAAAAGCTGGAAAGAGTTGAGAGAGATAAAGTATGATATACTGTAGGAGAACACGAATGGACAGGGACAGGGTCAGGGCAGGTAGCTGGAGGGATGGGGGAGGGAGAGGATGGACAGATCAAGGAGAGAGGGGTAGAGTGGTTTGTAGTCATGTGTGGAGGAGAAACGAGGATCTTTCTGTTGCTTTTTTTCTGTCTCTCCATGTCTGTCTTGTATCTCGTTCTTTTTTGTCTGTTTGTCTTTTTCTGTGTCTTTATGTTGTTTCTATCTATCTATCTATCTATCTATCTACCTATCTATCTATCTATCTATCTCACTTTCTGTCTATGACTCCCTCTCTGTCTCTTTATCTGTTTCTTTTTCTCTCCCTCTTGTTTATTATGCCTGTCTCTCTCTTGCAGTCCATTTGTACACTTCTGTCTGTCTATCTATCTATCTATCTATCTCCTTGTTTTAGTTTACCTCTGTCTCTCTCCTAATCTTTTTCTTTCACACTCCTCGTATGTCTCCCACTCTACTTTTCTGTTTTTCTTTCTTTGTATCTCCCTCTTGTTCGTTTTCTCTCTCTCTCTCTCTCTCTCTCTCTCTCTCTGTATATATTTTGTCTACCCCCCCAAAAAACACAGACACTCACCCACACACACACACCCACCCACACACACACATACACACACAGACAGACAGAGCTTGTATGACAGTAATAAACAGCCGCTCTCTCCTAGCAGACCTGCCACCCGTGCCCATGGAGCTGATAGTTGGATAGATAGATTTATCTATCACTAAAACCCCCACATTTCCTATTGTTTTTGGGGCAGTGGTAGCTCAGTGGTTAGGAATCTGGATTACTGATCTGAAGGTTGTTGGTTCAAGCCCCTTTTCCACCAACTGCCACTGTTAGGTCCTTGAGCAAGACCCTTAACCCTCAGTTGTATTAAAAGCTGTATTAAAAAAATTATAAATGTGAGTCACTCTGGATAAGGGTGTCTGCCAACTGTAAATCTCAGTCTATTTATCGCATCCTTCTTTTTCTCTCTCTAACTCTTGGTCCCCTTCTCTCTCTCTCGGTTCCCTGCTGGGGGGTTTTTACAGTAAGAGAAACGAGTGTGCAGGTTGTATAGGTTGGAAGATGGCAGGAGCAGCAGGTGTCTGATCTGATTGAGGAATCTCTCTGTCTCTCCACCATCTGCTGTGATATGAGATAAAAATAGCCACTCTCTGTGTCTCAGAGTTTCAGCATGCTTACGTGTGTGTGTGTGTCTCAGTGAGACTGCTTCGGGAACACCAGGAGGCTTGGCTAGAGCTGCTTCCAATCAGCCAAGGACTTATTAACCAACCTATGCTCCACTCCTCCACCCCCACCCCTTTCTCTCTCTCTCTCTCTCTCTCTCTCTCTCGGCTCTCTCGGCGCACCCTGTGGCTCTCCCCATCGTTCCTCTGTGGAAGGATGATCATGCACAATGCCGCTGATGGCGAAGGTGTGACGATTCGATTGCTTCAGTTCATCTCCCTGCGTGTGTGCTGTATGGGTGTGGACCCTTCGCAGTGTGTAATGATGAGTGTGTGACCGGAATGTGTGGACTCATGTTTGGTCTAAACATTGGCAATATTTCAAGATTTGTTCATAACTCTGCAGCATACAGAGACATTATGTACAGTATGGTTGGCTTTCAACTTTGTGGCCCTAGTTTAACAATCCTTTTGTAATTTTTCACGTATTTTTCTCTCCCTAACTTGGTCGTAGCCAATTCCCACCGACACGTATTGTCTCCCTATCACATACAACCACCACCAACCAGGGAGGGGTGAAAACAAGCATGTGATGAGTAAGCCCTCTATGACATGTGATGCTGCCACCCCAATCTTTACGAACTGCTGTGTGTGTACACTCAGTGGCGACCTAACATACTCAAAAAAAAAGGCGATTTCCGTCATTTTTATACAAATGGGCTCACAGATGCTCGTGATTGGCTGGTGTTTACTTTGTGTGACAGGGAGGCATGCGTATGCCATTTCTTCCTCCCATAAAAGCTCAGCCAATTACAGTCATTGCTGCGTTTATGCTTTTATTGGTCACCACACACAAAGATACACACAAACTAGCTGTCATGGACTCCCAGCTGTGGATGGCTGTGACCCTGGATTCAAACCTGCGATCCCCAGGTTGATACTCGCGCACCTTGCCAGTGCGTCACTCTGGAGCCTAGTTTTACACTCCTATAAGAAGCAGAAGCAGAAGCACGGCACCAGACAGCAGGACAACGTATGGCATTGTCGTTTGATAGCTGATGGAACAGCCATGCCGTAATGATAACATGAAGTTCTATTTGGATGGTACACAGTAGAACTCGAAGTTGTTTTCCTCTCCCGGTCTTTTAGCCGTGGCGTATTTACTAAGAGCAGAGTGATGGCGGACGGCCCAGCATGTGTTTGATGATGTTTTAATGGAACAAACCCACTCTAATCTAGTGTACAGATCTCCAGCCGTTTCCCCGCACGCACGCCATGCTGCTGCTACACACGTCTCATTTATTATTCAGCTTCTTCTCACATTTATTCTAGTGATGGTTCATAGATAAATCCTGTGAACTGGTGTACGGAGAAACAACAACAAAAACAACATGCACGCGTTCATTAATTATGGACTGCAATGTAAAATACAAACGCTCGGCAGATATCCCATAATCCTACAGTGGACAGGCACTAGAAGCTAGATGCGGTTTTATTCATTCATTCGTTGATGGGATCATTAACTCCCTGATTGAATCATTTGTTCATTGATTGATTAATTAATTGGGTAATTGATTCAGTAATTACTAATAATTCATTCAGGGACAGATTCAATAATTGAATGCACAACTTAAATGCACATTAAATGTTTGATTCATTTAGTCATTTGTTGATTCAATTATTGTGTCATTCAGTCTTTGATTCATTGATTTATTCATTAATTAATTGGGGATTATTCTTTAATTAATTCATGGATAAATTCACTGATTCACTGATTCAATCATTGTGTCACTGATTGATTCATTAATTAACTGATTAACTGAATCATCAGTTAAGGATGGATTCAGCGATTGATTCATTTTTTCAATCATTGTATCATCAGTTCTGCGATGGCCTGGCGAGCTGTCCAGGGTGTACTCTGCCCTCGCCCAAAGTTGGCTGAGATGGGCACCAGCCTCCCCGCGACCCTAATTAGGATTAAGTGCTTCAGAAAATGAATGAATGACTGTATCATCAGTTGTTTTATTGATTCAGTCATAGTTGTATTAATTAATTCATTGGGTGACTGAATCATTAATTCTTCATTAAATAATTTAAGGATGGATTCAATGATTGAATGATTTACTCAACCATTGTGTTAGAAGTTGTTGTATCGATTGCGAGGCGGCACGGTGGCGTAGTGGTGCGCATGTCTGTCTCACAGCAAGAAGGCCAGGGTTCAATTCCCAGCTCGGGCGTTTCTGTGTGGAGTTTGCATTTTCTCCCCATGTTTGCGTGGGTTTCCTCTGGGTACTCTGGTTTCCTCCCACAGTTCAAAAACATGCACAGTAGGCTAACTGGCTGTTCC
>JAQMYF010000012.1:6978758-7001266 GCA_030014195.1 Neosilurus mollespiculum | reverse complement strand
GAATGTTGAGTAATATTATTATTAATGATAATAGGTTGGGGTTTGATATATTTTGTAGTCTTTATTTTAATATTAGAGTTTCATATCTTTCTCAAGGATGATTTGAGTTCCAACATGAGCCTCCTGTGGGATGATCCTTTCCTCGTCATTGTGATGTGATTATCACGACCAGTCAGATTCCCGTTGACTCTCAATTCTTCTGTTATGTTCTTGCAGGCATGTCTCTTGGGTATGCCAACGTACAGCAGCGCTGTAGCTTTCCAGTGGCAAAAAAATCTAAGAGTTTGTTATAACACTCCATGTTTCACATGCGGATGAATGTTTCAGTTCAAGTGCAGTGGTTAGCATGACCGCCTCACAACAAGAAGGTCCTGGGTTCGAGTCCCGGGCTCGGCAAGAACGTTTCTGTGTGGAGTTTGCATGTTCTCCCTGTACTTGCATGGGTTTCTTCGAGGTACCTACATACAGTCGAAAGACGTGCATATTATTCCAATTGGTTGTTCCATATTGCCCCTAGGAGTGAGAGTGAGTGTGTATGGTTGTGCATGTGGCTCTGTGATGGATAGGCAAGCCGTTCTGTGTGTACCCCATCTCCACCCAGGCTGAGGTGACTGAAGAGAATGAATGAATGAATGTATAAATGTATTTGTCCCTCGGGGGAACCCGTAACACATCCTATAGGACCCTAACACCGAGGGATTTCCCTGTCAGAAAGGGTTCCTCATCACAAAACATATCTCATCTTTGAATCTTTGAAGGGTTTACAGGTATAGTAATACACACCCCACCAAACTGTATAGTTTATCTGAAGTTTGTTTAATTGTTAATGACATGTTAAAGACATGATTTGCAGTTTTAAGCTGCTTTTACACACGCAACGGGAACAAATTTCCCCCGGAACAACTTAGGCCTGGAACAAGTTGCTCCCACTTCCTTACGTGTTTATATGGTCACTTTCAAACTGGGAGATGGGACAAAACGCAAGCAAACCACTAGAGAAGAGCCTCCTATCTGCTGGGAAAGCCCGTAAAATGACCGAATAACCCTGATGGACGCTTCTGTGCACGCATGCAAGGGTGGGATGAAAAGTTCACAGGATGACCATGATGCAGTGGTCAAATGTGACTGCATATAGTTTGTTTTTCATTTTGATTTTAGTCAGATCATCTCCAAACTCAAATGGAGTCGTCCTTGTCCAAAGCCCCGCCTCCGGTAGAAATTTCATGAAAATCTGCGTGCAAATTTTTGTGTAATCCTGCTGACAAACAAACAAACAAACATAAACTGAAGGTAAAACCTCTAAAAATGACGTCAGATATATATTACTATTGGCTTCCTTGGTGTAACTCTTCTCTGACGGATCACCTTCATCCTGTGATGAAACCATTCTACTATGATTGGCTGTGGTTTCCTCCAGGATGACTCCACCCCCACGTGTCTAGGAAAAGATATAAGACATGTAAGTACAGTCTCCGGATCTGAACCATGTTGTGATCCTGTGGAAGAATCTGGAGTTAGACATCGGCCGTGCTCTTTAACGTCATCGTCAGAGCACCAGCAGAGGGAAGATCTTTTAGAGGAAAAGGGATTCATGAAGAATGTAGTTCTTGTACAATAGCGGCCATGATGGACATGGTGGCTCGTGGTGGACTGACCCCATCCTGAAACAATTCCTGTTGGGTTTTATCATCCGGGTCCACGTAATTTTGCATTAGAGGTGAAGGAACATAACATAGTGTGAGGAAACCTGATCCACTAATTTGATTTAGTTCTAAGTGAGGGGGTTGGGTAATATTATTAAAAAAACGATGATATCACGATTCTCAAAGGCATTTCTGAGATAAATGATATATAATCACAGGGATCCAAAGCTCCCGCCGCCCAGGAATGTGTGTTTTAAGCTTGATCTATATCTTCCTTAAACCAAAATCAAAACTGCTGTGTTAAACAAATGAAGTCCAGCTGGCTCTATAATTAAGCGCAGATTTTGGCGTGCACCAATCACAGGCGAGGTACCTGTAAGACAAACCTGCGTACCAAATTTGATCAAAATCAAAGCAAGCATTCCTAAGTTATCGTCCGGAAACCAAAGTGTGACAGACAGACGGACGGACGGACGGACGCCACCCATTCCAGTAGCTCCAATAGTTCGCTTAATCCTGATTAGGGTCGCGGGGAGGATGGCGCTCATCTCAGCCGACTCTGGGCGAGGGCAGAGTACACCCTGGACAGCTCACCAGGCCATCGCAATGCCATAATATTAAAATTAATTACTATATTTTTTTTGTAGAATTTTTAAAAAGACATTAAAATTTATTTCTATTTTATACTTATATTTTGTGTGTGTGTGTGTGTGCATATATTTATTTATTTTTTTATTTGTATATATATAGTTTCAAGTTTATTTGTCATATACAGGTAACAATGGAACATCATGACCGGCAATGAAATTTTTGGACTCCGAGCCCAATCAATGTTGCACATAAAGAACGTTTAGATAAAAAATAAAGTAAGAAATAAAAATTATATAAATAAACGAAATATATATTATAATTATGATTAATATATATATTAATTCATTCATGGAGGTCACGTTGTATCCGATGACAGGGGGATGACCCAAATGCAGGACAGACAAGACAGAGTAGTTCTAGAAAGGTTCCTTTTATTAATAATTCTGACAGGCAGACTTGAACCAAGATGACGGGACATCAGAAGATGTCATGGACGTAAGTGGTAAGGTCTGCAGCAGAGGCACATGGCCTGGCAACAGTAGCATCTGGGTGTTTTCTTCTGACACGGGCTTGAATTCCTTTACCAATGGGAGAAATTTAAAATGCTTTGATTTGATTTTCTTATTTTTTATTTTGATATACTGTATTAATGCCGCAAGGAAATTTTTTGCTCTGTATTTAACCCATCCAAAGTGAGCACACACACACTCACACACACTCGCACACAGTGAACACACACATCCCCAGAGCAGTGGGCTGCCACACACTGCAGCACCCGGAGAGCAGTTGGGGGTTAGATGCCATGAAGGCAGCTCACTGCCCCGCCGCCACACATTTTTCCTGCTCAATCATTCATTCATTTTCTGAACTGCTTAATCCTAATTAGGGTCAAGGGGAGGCTGGCGGCCATCTCAGCCGACTCTGGGCGAGGGCAGAGTACACCCTGGACAGCTCGCCAGGCCATCGCTGGGCAATAAGTAAATATCTTGTTATTTATATTTTAAACTGCACAAGGATGACACAAAATCTTGAAGTGTTACCATATTTTTGGTCGCTGGTTCAATTGCGGAACCAGTATTCACTTGTTATTTTGAAAAAGCTTAAACATGTGCCCCTGGTAGTACCCTGCCTTTGGCCCACTGTCGGCTGAGATAGGCACCGGAAGGACTTTTTTGATGTATTTTTTTAGGGGACCTTAGCCCTAAAAAAGCTGGTCTGATTTAAAAAAATAAAAAATAAAAAAAAATATTTAAATAGATAAGTAAACTACTTAAAAAATCAAGATAAGCTCCTGTCAGAATCTTTATATATATATACACTACACTACTTCCAATCATGAAGCAATCATTTTAAAGTAAAAATTTAAAAAAATGACATCATGATATTTATGATATTTCAGAAAATGTTTGTCTCAAATTAAATGAGGTCAATGTTATCTTAGCATCATGTTGCCCAACCCTATCTAAGGGCGCACAAACGTTTGCACTGGCTGGTTTCCGGTAATACACAGATGTCTCATTAGGTGTTGGATTTACACGATTCTGAACTACCCTTCAGTCTATGTGACCCATGAGGAATCTGGGGGTGAAAGGTCATCTGTGTTTGTTTGTCCGCATGTCTTGCATTGAGAACACATTTCCTCGCTAATGCTACACGCTATTCATAGCACTGTGGTGCAGCACGAAGCACGAGCGTGCCAGTGTTAGAGTTATTATTATGGGTTTATTACAGCATTATACACCCTCATATTAAATATCACAGTGCATTTAGTCTTATAAAGTCTCCTCAAGTGTCTCCGAGCCAAATATTATTAACGCGCTTGAGCAGCTCGAGCGGCCGTTCAGCTCCACCCAGTTTGTGGCATTTCGTCTCTCCCTTTCTCGAACCCAAAAACAAGTCTAGCATTACTCTTCATCCATTATGCATGGAGTATTGAGTGGGCTTTTTTTTTCCCTTTTTTTTTTTACCGCCGCCTAAATATGGGGTTTCAAAAGGACACTGTCCGGTCCTCAGAATACCTACACAAGCGCGCGCGCACACACACACACGTATACGCCATCCCATTCTCACCCACACCCATAAAACATTTCACACTCCCCTAAAGCCTTTACATTTCCGACAGTCCAGTCCCTTACTGGGTATCCGCAGCCTGTAATCATCCCAAAAACTATCGATCCATCTGCAGTGTGTTGCTCTTAGGGCTCCCACTCCCTCCATAATGGTAGCATGGGTTCTCACGTTTCATACACAAGTGCTCCTGTTGGAACTCTACTGCAGAAACTTTGAAGGGGAAAATAAAGCCGTAGTTTATGAACGCAGCACTCAATCATCAACGTCTTCATGCTGTACCGCTTGAATAATATTTTCTACCTAAGGTATAGCCTTTATAATGGATTTCCTATCTATGGTTTAAAGTGTGTATGTATATGTGTGTGTGTTAAGTAATGTGGTTACTGAAGTCCCCAGATGTTTGGTGAGCTCTTAAGTGCTGGTATTATATCATAAGGTCAAGTATATATAATCACAGAACGCACCAGGGGTCGAGAGTGTGTATACGTACATGCTGTGGTGTAGAATCATCATCAGAACGTCATGTGGTTTACTTTGTGTCCTTCGTTTGGCTGTTTGGGATAAACAGAAGGGCAGCCGTGATGTATAGTGTAAATATAGCGACTGCCGTCCAGAGATTTTTGGCGTCACACGGCCTGGAGTGACCCGCACACCTTTACTTCTGGATCAGAGTCACTGTAAACTTCCTGATTATAAATAAAGACAAGGGTTACAAATAACAGTTTACTTACTGAATCTTTAACAATCCTGCATCATGTCCTAAACTATTTTTTTCATCACAAGGAAAGGTGGGGAGTTACAGGCTTCGCCGCTTAAGAACGTTTTCAATAAACATGACGCCCTCCACGATGAAACTAAAGGCATGGGGAAGATCAATTATTCATCATCCATTCATTTTCGGAACCGCTGAATCCTAATTAGGCTTGCGGGGAGGCTGGCGCCCATCTCAGCCGACTCTGGGCGAGGGCGCCATACACCCTTTACAGCTCGCCAGATCAGATAAATTATATCTACCACAATATAATAATAGAGGCGGGAGGACAGGGATTCCTCCAGGTTCTTCAGTTTCCTCCTACAGTCTAAAGACATGCACACTGAGCGAAATGGCTGTGTTAAATTTCCCATTGGTGTGAGTATGAGTGTGAATGGGTGTGTGTGTGGGTGTGGGCGTTGGCCCTGCGGTGATCTTGCAGGCTGTTTGGGATGTACTCCACCTTCGCCCAGTGTCAGCTGGGAAAGGCTCCAGTCTCCCCTTGCTGTGGGCCGGACGTGCTCACCAGTCTCCAGCGTGCCGCCATTAAAAAAGATTTTTTTGGGAGCTGTTGTTTGAGGCTCCCCAAAAAGTGCAGCCCGCCCTATGAAGAGGGCTTCTTTATTAAATCATCTTTCTCGCGTAAATATATACAGACAGAGGTGTATTTTTCCTGACAGTGTGTGAGAAAGGAAATGAGTTGCTTATTTTAATATAATTACTACATATGATGACATTATTCATTACTCTGTAGTGAGTGTAGTTTCACACTTGATCCACTAGAGGGAGGACTTTACACTAGTTTGGGGATTGCTGCCTGATTTCAGACTGATTGATGAGATGAAAAGATAATTCGGGGATTTGGATTAAAAATGAAAGGCATTAACAGGGAAGGATGAGCGGTGAAAATAAGACGACTAACTGATTTAGCATTTCCTGATATAAGATTACTATAAACCAAATACGGGATCATGAAACCTATTTCTTTCATGCTTGTTCTCCGTTCCATTGTCAGATCATTTTTCGTCTTTTTTCAGAACAAAACCAAAAGAACGAGACTATTTTAAGCTTGAAACAATTGAAAATGTGTATTGATAATAATCGTACATTTATATTTATAATAGAAAGTGTTGCTATGGGAATTTTGTTTAGCACACAGGATCGAAACACAGGTGGCGTAGTGGTTAGCACCTCCACCTCACAGCAAGAAGGTCCTGGGTTCAATTTCTGTGTGGAGTTTGCATGTGCTCATCGTGCTTGCGTGGGTTTCCTCCGGGTACTCCGGTTTCCTCTTACAGTCCAAAGACATGCACAGTAGGCTAACTGGCTGTTCCAAATGTGAGTGTGAATGTAAATGGTTGTGTGTGTGTGAGCTGTTTAGGATGTACTCCGCCTTCACCCAGAGATGGGCTCCAGCCTCCCCGTGACCCTAATAGGATTAGGATAGTTAGGATAGTGTTTCATCGCAGTACTGTCTGAACCATTCCTTTTCTTACACACTGATTAAATAAACCCTTATATATATATATATATATATATATATATATATATAAAACTCCATTTACTGATCAGTTTCTCGGCAGGTTTCAGGCATCGACCCAAGAGATTAAATAAGACTCGGTGTCCTTGACTGTGTTTTTATTGAAGTGGAGTGAGAGACAGGGCAAATGTCAACGCATCGTCTTTTTATTTGGACTTTTCCAACCCTCTTAGTCACGATCCATAACCGGAGGCAAAGCACAGGCTTGCAATCAATGCAACACGCCTACAGTCCATGCAACATGCTTAATGGAGAGAGATTTATCTCCCTGACTAACACAAAACACACACACACACACACACACACACACACACATCTATCACATTGCTGCAGCAGGGACACACACACACACACACACACACACACACACACAGGTGCCACATTCCTACAGCTAGTCAGTTCAGACACACACACACACACACACACACACACAAACTTTTTTATGTTTTTATTAGAGTTTTATAAATAGTGTGTCACAGACATAACAAAGACACACACAGCAGTAAAGATAAATATTCATCTAAAGTGCATCTGAAGGGTAGAGCGGTTCAAAATTATGCTTTTAAAAACATGCCAGCCTTTTTATTATGAACCCATCCATCTGAGAAACCCTTCAGGAACTTGTGTGTACGTACTTAGCATCTTCAACATATCGTCCATTTTCATTTTCTTCGCAATACAGTCGCAATCATTTCTCAGTTCCTTGTTCCAAGAGTTCTTTATATAGTTAAAGGTTCTTCAGTCGGGGTGGCACGGTGGTGCGGTGGTTAACATGTCCGCCTCACAGGCATGGGTTCGACTCCCGGGCTCTGGTGTTTCTGTGTGGAGTTTGCATGCTCTCCCAATGCTTGCATGGGTTTTCCTCCGGGTACTTTGGTTTCCTCCCACAGTCCAAAGACATACACAGTAGGCAAACTGGCGGTTCCAAATTGGCCCTAGGTGTGAGAGTGAGTGTGAATGGTTGTGTGAGTGTTGGCCCTGCGATGTTCAGTGGATTAGGCAGACTAGACACTACACTGGCTCTGTATTATTAGATGGCAATTACAAAGTTTTAGTTGGTCATTTTGGTGACAATAACTCCGCCCCAAACCTGGACGTAAGCGGTACTTGGTTCTAAATCAGCAAAGTGTTTTTAAGAAATAACATGGTGCAAAATCATGAAATTGACCAATCAGAATAAAGTATACCGACGAGTCTTGTAATAAACATATACATGTACTGTATATAACAGTTGTTTACCAAAAGCAAGGTGGATATCACATTATCCCGAGTTTATGGGGTGGATAATAAGTGATTATTGAACGAGGTGAAGTGGGATATGGGGAATTATTCAGATCGAGAGGGTTTTATAAGCCGAGGCAGAACGCCAAGAACAAAATCGTTAATTAATTCATTTATTTATTTGCTGGACGGTTTAAACTTACTTGGAGGCTGGAGCCTATCTCACCCGACTCTGGGAGAAGGAGGGGTACATCCTAAACAGCTCGCCAGTCCATCACAGGATGAAAACACTCCCAACCATTAACACCTACTGTAGAGGCAGGACAGTCAGTCAGTTTAATGTGCATGTCTTCGGACTGTGGGAGGAAACCGGATTACCCAGAGGAAACCCATGGGGAGAACATGCAAACTCCACACAGAAACCCTCCTGCTGAGCCCGGGACAAGAACCCAGGACCGTCTTGCTGTAAGGCAGACGTGCTGACCACTTCACCACAGTCCCGCCAGCACAGAATCAGTGAAATAATTCTAAAATTAATATTTTGTGCCAGATGATAAATTTCTTTAGCACGTAGCCGTGGAACAAGCAGGATCTTAAACAGGAAGTTGGTCATCATCACAAAGGGAAGCTCTTTAGTGTGATTCCCGATCCCTTCGCTTCAGTGTGTCAGGGTCGCAGTCACTCTGTCGGGGTTTAGATCATGAAAATGACCGGCTGGCTGGACATCGTCCCTTATAGAAGATACGTTCTGTAGGATTTTGTGTGTAATTAGGACAGTTTGTCTCCTGGGTGTTCGTCATAAAAGTGTACTTTGAGGAGCCTCGGTGGATTTCTCTGTGAAAGGTTAATTAGATCACAGAAAGGAAAGAAGATTGAAGGAGGGAAAAGAAAAGAAAAGACGAGAGAGAGGAAACAGAAGGCTCGCACCTGGACCTTGAGTCTGTGTTACTCCGGACTACTCACAGGCATGTACGTCTTCTTAAAAGTGTTTTAACAGGATTTTGGTGCCGCAGATATGTCTTTTTCCCTCAGGTGAAGATGTCGGATTTTTCTTAAAAGACGGGGGGAAAAACAAAACAAAAAAAAAAAAAAACAGCTCGTCTGGTGGACAGGATTGATGAGTTTTAAATTGAAAATGGCTTGGATACTCGGCGTATAAACGCCACAGAGAGAGAGAGAGAGAGAGAGAGAAAGAGGGAGAGAGAGAATCTGAAGTTGAAGGAGTATAAACGGAGGATGAGTGTGAGATGGGAGACGGAGGGACTGCAGACTGTAGGTATCGTCTGCCTGGTGTTCATGTTCCTCAAACTCATGCACTTACTCGGACTCATAGACATCACAGAGACAGGTGAGAGACAGACGGAAAGAGAGGCAGATCCACCCGGGGTTTATGACGCTCTCACCTCTCTTTATATTTTTATTTTACATTTTTTTTGCTGTATAAGTTTGCTTTATGCAAAATAAAAAAAAAAGAGTGTGACTTGACTTTTCTCTTTTTTGTTTCTTTTTCACTCTCTTCTTTCCTCTACCATCCACTCGTATTCCTCTCTCCCTCACTTTGCTTTTTGTGGTCTGTGTGTGAAGACGGTGAGCGTAAGCACGGTGAAAACCGAGCCAGCCATTTCCTCTGTTCTCTTGTTCTTCCTTGCTCTCTTGTTGTCGTCTCATGGAATTGTGTCTCTGTGTTCTGGTGTCTCGATGTTTTGGTTTTTTATTAATTTTATTTTAATCACTGTGTGATTGGTTCCTGTCGATCTGTTTCCTTGTCGCTAAATGTCCTTTTCTCTGCTTTAACCTCCTAACCCCCAAACCATAATGTTGAGAGTCTTGCCATTTCTCCACACCACTTCTGTTCCTTAACACCTGATAAATATCGAACTTGACCTACGTCCTTTAACAGGAAGCCGTTTGGCAAGAAACTAATACTTAGTTGCTTTTATATGAGGATCTTACAAGGAAATACACACAATGTGGTTGCGGGAAAATATGATGCCCTCATATGAGGACAACGGGAGCCTCCAGTTTAGCGTCATGCAAACTGCCGTTCTAAGTCATCGAGCACGCTCAGAAATATAGGGGCTTCTGCAGGGTTCTGTTTATCTACAAATTCCAAATGGTTCATCCAACTTTTTTAGAAAAGGAACCTTTTTACATAGAACCTTTTGTGGTTCCTTCAGAAGGACAACCCAAAGAGCACGTTCAGGTTTTTAAACACATTGGTCAAATTGGAACTGTATTACCATATGAATCGTTTTTTTAAGGGCACGGGGGTGTAGCGGTTAACACATCCGCCACACCAAGAAGGTCCCGGGTTCGAGTCCCGGTTTCGGGGAGGGCGTTTCCGTGTGGAGTGTGCATGCTCTCCCCGTGCTTGTATATGCTTCTTTTGAATATTCCAATTCCCTCCCACGGTCTAACGACAGGCACATTAGGCTAATTGGCTGTTCCAAATTGACCCGAGGCGTCAGTGTGTGTGTGTGTGTGTGTGTGTGTGTGTGTGTGTGAATGTTGTTCCGGGTGTACCCCGCCCTCACCCAGAGTTGGCTGAGATAAACTCAAGCCTCCCTGCCACCCTAGTGGGTTTAAGTGGTTTGGCAAATGAATGAATGAATTTAGTTTTTAGGCCACGCCTCCTACCAGAGTCAGATGTTTAGTAAAATTGAACGTCAAATGTTCGGCTTTCAGGCTCTCGCCAAGCGCGATGTTCTTTATAATCTTTGTATTAGCCAATCACACAGAACAAGGCCGCCCTTACGTCCAAATTTCCATCTCTCTTTCTTTCTGTACTCTTCTTCCACTACTATGCTAACTCTTTCTTGATCTCACTCCCTCCTTCCTACCCCCCTTACCTCCTTTCTGCCCCCCTTGCTACCATTGCTTGTTCACTCCATCCTGTCCGTTAAACCTGCATCATATTTCCTCACTCCTGTCCCTCTGTCCTTCCTTCCTTCCCTCCCTCCCTCCCTCCCTCCCTCTGTCTCACTCTCTCCCCCTCTTCTCCTGTCTTCCGTTGCTCTTTTTCTCCCGTAGACAGCAGCGACAGCGACTTGGAGCTGGCCACCGTCAGGCACCAACCCGAGGGCCTGGAGCAGCTGCAGGCTCAGACCAAGTTCACTCGCAAGGAGCTACAGTCGCTCTACAGGGGCTTCAAAAACGTGAGAACCTGCTGAGCGCTGACTGGACTTTCTAACTAGCCAGCTAGTTGTTAGCTAGTAAACGGTTATTTAGTATCATGATAGAAAACCTTAACATTAATACATGCCTTCGGAAAGGAGGGTTGTTTGAGCATTCCAGATAGGAACTATGAGGGTGAATGAATTTTTTTCGTCGTGACCAAACATGGATGAAGTCAAAACAAAATGGCTTCCTTACATGATGTTGGAGTGATGTCATGGTGACGCGCTTGACTGACTTCCACAACAGCTATTAGCATTTGAGATTTACCACACCCTTTCAGAATCCAAACAAACCCGACCATAGCTTAACGAGCTAGTTAAATATAGTTACTCATATGTTACTGATGGAACGGTGTTCTCGATCACTGTACTCCAGGTCATAGGAGTGCAAAATTGCATTTGGGACTCCCTCGACTGTTTATAGCGGTTTCCGCTATTTGAAAATAGCTTCAGGTGCACTGGGCACTATTTTGGTCTAGAGCTATCTTGAGGTCTAGCATGAATGCCAGCCGTACCAGGAAGTAGACCATTATAATAACACGTTCTTTTGGCTTCCTGTGTATAAATGTAGACTTTTGGCATTAAAGAAAACATTTTAAGGGGAAAAAGGCATCATTTTGTTTTGTGTAGCTTAATAATTTGCTAATTTTTTAATTTTTAAACAACGGTGATCCTGAGAAGCAATATGGTGGCGATAGCGGAAATTGCTATATATAGCGGAGGGAGTCCTGGATGCCCCTGTCCCATATATAAAAGTAGCACAGGCTCCATCATGGTGCCACCACCACCACCCGAAGCCATGTTTTGTCAGCAGTTGCTAAGGGTTTCCCAGTGGGCCCAGATTTGGCGAAACTACTTCGCAAAGTGTCTGTGACCCAACTGTGATGTCATTCAAACTCCACCCCTTCTTCACAATGGATTACTTAATGAACTCCAATTGTTTTTTTCTCAAGAAGAAAAGGGAGTAATGTCCATTCGTCCTTTTGCCAAACTGTTTAATCCTATTACGGTCGCGGGGAGGCTGGAGCCAATCTCAGGGTGGAGGCAGGGTACACCCTGGACTGCTTGCCAGTACAACGCACAGCCAAAACACACATGCAGTCACTCACACTCACTCTCACACCAAGGGGCAATTTGGAACAACTTATTAGCCGAATGTGCATGTCTATGGACTATGGGAGGAAACAGGAAGACCCAGAGGAAACCCACGTAAGCATGGGGAGAACATGCAAACTCCACACGGAAGCATTGCTGCCGAACCAAGGACTCGAACCCAGGACCTTCTTGCTGTGATGCAGCCATGCTGGGAAATGCTGTATATGGTTTTATTGGAAGATCACAAAGATTCACGTAGATGTGAATAATTTAAACTTTATATTGATGTTTTCCCAGAAGAGTTTTTTTCATAAACTTAAGTCATATGGGATGCAATAAGACTAAGGGATATACAGCATAAAGCACTAATATTGATTTCTGGGGCACTTTAGCACTATTAGCATCCTCATAGCATTAGCATAGGTTTCCAACCTGAGTGGATAAAGTTTGAGGTCTAAACTTGAGCTGAAGCCCAAGACCTTCATACAGACTTCATAAAGAGATGGCGTTAACTTGTTTCGCCTGAAGCGTGATGTGATGTGATGTGATGTTATGTGAGCGGAGATTTAGGACAGCGAGAAGCTCGGCTGTGGGTTTAATTAGACCTTTAATGAGTCCTTCTCTTCTCTTTCCATTTCAGGAATGCCCGAGTGGCCTGGTCGATGAGGAAACTTTCAAGACCATCTACTCTCAGTTTTTTCCCCAAGGAGGTAAAAAAAAAAAGGACTTCTTTTTTTTTCCTCCTCATCACGTATTCAAAAAGAAAGACTTTTACGTTTTATGTTTGTGGCATTTCGCAGACCACTTTTATTTTGTACACCAACCTTCACCCGTATGTTTACGTTCCTTTCCTATAGATGCTACCACGTACGCTCACTTCCTGTTCAATGCGTTTGATCTGGACAGAAATGGATCTATTCGCTTTGAGGTAAGCGCCATGTCGGTGAAAGTATCTCCAATTTTTATTAGCAGATTTTCTAAGTCAGATGTTAGCTTAATCAGCACGGTAACACTAATTATAATCCGAGCAATAATTATATTATAACTGTGTCCATTAAACCTGTACAGATATATTTATTGTATAATAAGATAATAGAGTATAATTGAATGCTCAAATCGGATTGGTCAGTAGATGTGCATCATTTCCATATAACAGCACAGGAAGTGGTGGCTGTAACCACTGGTAGGTTCATATTTATTCATTCATTCATCTTCGAAGCCACTTAATCCTAATTACGGACACGGGGAGGCTGGTTTCCATGTCAGCTGACACTGGCCGAAGGTGGGGTACACCCTGAACACCTTACCTGACCATTGCAGGGCTACACGATAATGGTTACCATGGTAACAGTTTGTAGACACGGATGTTCCACATAATCCTAAATGAGTAATAAAGCCTCACTCATTTGCCTCATTTTTAGGATTTTGTAATTGGTCTTTCTGTTCTCCTGAGAGGCTCGGTCACAGAGAAGCTGAACTGGGCCTTCAACCTTTACGACATCAACAAAGACGGCTACATCACCAAAGAGGTACTTTAATATGATTTAACGTTATTATCTTCGTCAGAAAATCAAATGTAGCGTTTTCACCTCTGTTTGTTTGTTTGTTTGTTTATGTGCAACCTAACTCAAAAAGCTATTCACAGATTTGGATAAAAAAAAAAAAAATTCTAGAGCTGAGTGTGGTACAAGTAACGAACCATTAAACTGTGGAGGTGATCAGTGCATGGGATCATGTTGAAACAAAAAAATCTTGAAATCCTGAAAAGTCCCAGATGCCCACTAGGGGGAGACATTTCATTATAACCATGCCATTCATTCATTCATTCATTCATTTGTCGAATCGCTTAATCCTACTAAGGTCACAGGGAGGCTGAAGCCTATCACAGCCAACTCCAGGCGAAGGCAGGGTACACCCTGAACTACTCACCACTCCATCACATTGCCAGCACACACACAATCATCCACACTCAGACTCACACATGAGGGCAATCTAGAATATCCAGTTAGCCTAATGTGTTTGTTTCTTGACTGTGGGAGGAAACCAGAGTATCTGGAGAAAACAAGCACAGGGAGAACATGCGAACCCCACACAAAAACACCCTCACCGAGCCCAGAACTCGAACCCAGGACCTTCTTGATGTGAGGCAGATGTGCTAACCACTACACCACACCGCCTATATCTTCTCTTTAGAAAAATAAATGCCTACTGATCAAATGCATTCCACTTTGTTTTATGCTGTTTATTAATAAATAAATAAATAACGGCACCTTTGTGTGTCAGCTTCAGATGTATAAACTTATATAAGGAACTTATTCCTGTCCGGTTTTTTTTGGTTATGTTTATTGTGAGTTTTGGTGAACACAGCACTCATTGGATCAGAGATTTAAAGCAACATCTACTGCAGAGAATACAGATCTGTGTGTGTGTGTGTGTGTGTGTGTGTGTAGGAAATGCTGCTGATCATGAAGTCTATCTATGATATGATGGGCAGATACACTTACCCCAGCGTACGAGATGAAGCACCGTCTGAACATGTAGAGAAGTTCTTTCAGGTACACACGCACACACACACACACACACACACACACACACTTTCCCCCAGTGAAACCCCACAGTACTTCTCTGATCCGGTCTCTGATTTCCGCAGAAAATGGACAGAAACCAAGACGGCGTGGTGACGATCGAGGAGTTCATCGAGACGTGTCAGAAGGTGTACTTTACTTTCATTTCGTTTCGTTTTGCCTCAGCACCCACTATAACCACACACATTATTTAACTCAATCACATGATCAAAACAAGATTATGGACTGTTACAGGCAGATATTTGGTGGCGTTCGGGTTTCGATTAATTTAATAAGCTACATTTTTATGCTTTATTACCTCCAACAGGTGGTTGTGTTTTCACCTGGGGTTTGTTTGTTAGTTTTTTGTTTGTTTGTTTGCTAAAAGTTATCTTATAGGTCAATATGGGTTGATATGTTCACACGGGGGCAGTGGTGACCGGGTGGGGTGGGGAATACTGATCCAAAGTTCAGGGGTTCAAGCCCCACTATCACCAAGTTTTCAGTGCTGACCCCCCCAGTGCAGCTAACTGGGTTATCAAAGGCCAGCTGTGTCTCCCACTGTCTGTGGTGAGAGGCATGTAAAAGAACCATTGCTGTCATTCGTAAAGAGTAGGTCATTGAGTTGGGGTCGGCATGTTTCTACCCTGCGATGCCCTGGCAAACTGTCCAGGGTGTACTCTTCCCTCACCCAGAGTCGGCTGAGATGGGTGCCAGCGACCATAAGTGGATCAAACGGTTCAGAAAATGAATGTTCATCAGATGCCCACTAGGGGGAGACATTTCATTATAACTACACCAAGTTATGTTAATTATTGTTAATTAGGTTAATTTAACCTAAGTAACACTTATGATAAATATCCTGTATATTCTGGATCCAGGAAATTTTTTAAAGGATTACATAACATTGTGAGATATGACCTTTTAGACAGGGGGTGCTGTGTAATGTTATTATTATTCTTTTTTTCCAACTTGGCAGAGGTTTGCTCTCTCCAGGAGCTCTTGTTGTGAGAAAGCAATATGCCACATATGGCTCCCAGGGGACAACTTTGAAGCACCTTTCATTCTGAATCTATTCAGACCCCAGCCATTATGCTAAACTACCCCATGGAAAGCTACTCCTTTCATTTTTGCCTGATCTTTTCCGCTTATTCTTTGTCTTTTCTGTGTTGCAGGATGAAAACATCATGAGCTCCATGCAACTCTTCGAGAATGTGATATAGAGATATAAAGCAGGCCACTCACTACAGATACAATCAGCTCCTGGGAAAATTAAATAAACACTCTTCCATTATCCAAATTTGTCCTCACATGAAGCCAGGAGCGCTGCGTC
This sequence comes from Neosilurus mollespiculum, assembly GCA_030014195.1. Taxonomy (NCBI): domain Eukaryota; kingdom Metazoa; phylum Chordata; class Actinopteri; order Siluriformes; family Plotosidae; genus Neosilurus; species Neosilurus mollespiculum. Next base: position 6,985,282 of record JAQMYF010000012.1, on the reverse strand, counting down.
TGGCATTCCAACCTGATAGAGACGACATACGGGGGGGTGGGGGGGTCAAAAGGAAGGGACAGCACAAAGTATATGAGGACGACAAGCAACAAAAGGAACGCAGATGAATGCAGAAGTGTTCAGAGGAAGCGTATTTGCTGCAGACTGAACCGAGCGTACGGATTAACCTGTAGAGTTCACGGACATCACAGTTCCTCGAGTGACCACAAGAGGCACCAAAGACTCAAAGAAGCACAAGGGGGGGGATGGGATGGGATGGGATGGGTAGAATCACTAAAAAAAAAAGACTAAGATAAAAAATATATGGAACTTAAGCATGCTGATCCAAAACTCCGTGTGATTTTCGTGGTTTGCCTGCACTGCACTAAGAATGACAACGATACACATTTCCTTCTTTTTTGTTTGCGGGCCGGTAGATTTCTCCCAGAGACGACACACACTTCAGGACTTGTATCTATAGCGTGACGTAGCATAACGTATCGTTTCTGCTTGAATCTTTAACGCACTGATCGTCAACGAGAAATTTAAAGTGACACATCAGGCCACGATTTTTTTTTCCCTTTTTCCGAATTTAACAAAAATGGTGAAAATAAATCGATTGTGTTGTATTGGAAATATTTGAACATTTAATTCAGATGAAATTCGGTGTGTGTGAGGGTACCAGGTGTCCTGAGAAGAACGACTCTGTGTTCTTCATGTAACTGTGTTATAATTCCGTCCCACACATACAGCAATGTAAATGTGTTCATATTATTTATTCTGTTGATTTGATAAAGAATAATATCTTTTGTTGTTATGATGAATAAAGAATGCACTTCTCTTGATCCGACTTCACGCACAGCATTACGGTGATTACTGAAAATTGTATCCTCATCTTAAACTCTTCATTAGGACTTCCTTCATCTTCCTACACATAGTCTATATATACTGTACGTGTATCCCTGTGCATCCCCGCAGGACTATTCAGTTTTCTCCTGGACAGGACCGCTATGAGCCCAGCTCTTTATTCCTGTTAGACTCAGGTGTGGTTCCTGTTTGGATGGAATGAAAAGCTGCACCGACGCCCGTTTCTTTTCCCTGATAATCACATTTTAGATCTTGCTACAATCTTTAAACTGATTCATGTTAAAGTAAAATAGTTACTCTGAATATTTCAATGACTTGAGGATTTTTGGCCCGTTGGGATTAAGATTTGTTGACTGATCATTGGCTGATACTGATCCATCACTGATTCATTCACTGGACCATTACTGATTCATTCACTGATCCATCACTGATTCATTCACTGATCCATCACTGACCCATTTACTGATTCATTCACTGATCCATTACTGATTCATTCACTTATCCATCACTGATTCATTTACTGATTCATCACTGATTCATTCACTGATCCATCACTGACCCATTTACTGATTCATTCACTGATCCATTACTGATTCATTCACTTATCCATCACTGATTCATTTACTGATTCATTCACTGATCCATCACTGATTCATTTACTGATCAATCACTGATTCATTTACTGATTCATTCACTGATCCATTACTGATCCATTCACTTATCCATCACTGATCCATCACTGATTCATTTACTGTTTCATTCACTGATCCATCACTGATTCATTCACTGATCTATCACTGATTCATTCAATGATCCATCACTGATTCATTTACTGTTTCATTCACTGATCCATTACTGATTCATTCACTGATCTATCACTGATTCATTCACTGGACCATTACTGATTCATTCACTGATCCATCACTGATTCATTCACTGGACCATTACTGATTCATTCACTGATCCATCACTGATTCATTCACTGGACCATTACAGATTCATTTACTGATCCATTACTGATTCATTCACTGATCCATTACTGATTCATTCATTGATTCATCACTGATTCATTTACTGGACCATCACTGATTCATTGCTAATTCATTTACTGATCCATTCACTGATTCGTCATTGATTTATTTACTGATCCATTCACTGTTTCTGTCACCAATTCATTTACTGATCCATCACTGATTCACTTACTGATCTATTTACTGTTCCATCACTAACTGATTTACTGATCCATTCACTATTTCGTCATGGATTTATTTACTGATCCATTCACTGTTTCTGTCACTGATTCATTTACTGTCAATTCACTGTTCTTTCATTGATTCATTTACTGATCCATTCACCAAGTCGTTCGCTGCTCCATCATTAATTCACTCACTGATTCATCATTGATCCATCTACTGTTCCTTCACTGAATTATTCACTGATCAATTCACGGTTCCTTCATTGATTCATTCACTGATCCATCACTCATTTTCAGTTGATTCTGACTCATTTACTGATCCATTCACTGTTCCAGATAGCTTCAGTTATTTGTATACTGAATACTGTTTCATTCACTGCATCCTTTACTGATCCATTAATAGATTCCTTAATGAATTTAAACTGACTTGATTACTGATTTGTTTATTGATTCATTTACCATTTCTTTCAGTAGCTGATTACTGATTCTGATTCTGAATCGTTTACTGATTTCTTCACCAACTCATCCACTGATTCCTTAACTGTGTGTAGCTAAAAATATTTGACTACTGATTCAGTTAATGGCTTGTTTTACTAATTTGTTCACTGATTCATTTACTATGTCATTCACTTCACTGATTCACTGAATCACTTTGCCCAAACTAATGGCTACTATGATTCAGCCAGTAGTTTTCAATGTCAGGGCCACCACAGACCTTTGTATTGTAGCTTTAACCAGTTATATTAGAAATAGTGGACAATGCATCGAATCACAACCCCACATATCCAGCTCATAGTGTATAATGTACATTTATGGGTCTGCACATGCTTATTACAGCCTGCAGACATTACCAGCACTCCTGAAGTGATTTTGTGCTGTATAATTATAAGACAGACGTGTTTCTGCATGTTTAAGTGCTTCATATTGATAACCACAGCTTTGCTGATGAGGCCAGCTCATCCACCGCTTTTGTGCTGATGCTTGTGCTGAGTCACTTAACTCCACCCTGTCTTTTCTCCTTCTCCTTCAGCACTTCTATTATCCATTTTTCATCCTGCTCTACACGCAGCTCCTCTTCATCTGTGCTCAGAGCGGAGCCCCTAGGCATGGAACATGACTTCAGTGGTTGGCTCGTGTCCATGCTTGAGTTGATGCAGATTGGTTGTTATGTATCGTTGATTTACAATAAAAAAAATTTAAACAAAAAATAATAAAAAGATTTATTAGAGGCTCATACATCACTGCTCAGACTCGCACAGAATAATACAACAGTCAGGAAAGCTGACAACCTTTCTCTGAGCAAAACAACACCAAATATTACCCGGAACACGGAACATTAACTCGTTAAACGGATAATTAAAGGACGCAGGCGATACTAATGAACGCTGAAATCACAGAGTGAACGACGGTGAAAAGAAAACTGTTAACCGTCCCTGCTTTCGCTTCAGACTGTAGTCGGACACGCAGGGGAGGGGCTAGTGTTAAAACCCCAGCCTCTTCGAATCCGGATTGATGCCACCTCCATCCGTGACCGGGAGTCCATGGGAGCTAATTGGCCGAGCTCTCACGGGAGGGAGGGATGGCATATGCTCACTTCCCTTTCGCTCACAGCGATCACCAGCCAATCACGGGCGTCTGTGAGCTCATTCGTACGTGAGGGATGGATAGTGTTTTCCCTACTAGTGTGTTACGCCGCCTCCTAATATGCATGCGCAGCTGTTCGAAAAGAGGCGGGTGGAACCATCACATGTCACGGAGGGGGCACGTGCTTGCTCTCGCCCCTCCCTGGTTGGTGGTGGTTGTGTGATAGGGAAGGCAATACTTGAAGAGTGGGAATTGGATATATTTTATTAAAAAAAAAAAAAAAAAAACAGCATCGGACACCTACTGATAGAGATATCTATCGGGAGTTTTGCTTGTAGGCAGTGCCGAAATCTATATATTACACTTTTAAGAAGTTATCAAAGGCCAGCCATGACTCTCACTGTCTGTGTTGAGAAGCGTGTAAAACTAGATATTTGAAACACTGGGTACATTTCTCAGATTTTTTATTTATTTTTTTGCCAGCCTAAATTAATAAGAGTTTGTAAACTGGGATGCATGCGTCACTTCTCAGAATAATGATCTGCCATTTCCAGCTGCCGCATCATTTCCTGTGCACATTCGCCGGCTCGTGCATGCCCTGAAGGCTGGGTTATTGATGTCATTTGATACTAATCTACATCCACACGTATCTTGTTAAGTCACAGGCTTTAATATAATTTATAAAGATGCTCCCTGAGCTGTGCGGCCTGATAGTGGACGCTCCTCTGTCCTCTGTCATGACTAACCTGCTCGTTCTCATCACACTGCTGAGGTCATATCATGACGTTACATCACTGCTACTGACATCAGCACGGGAGGTTTGAATCACAGGTTGTAAAGGTTCTTTAAATGAGGAAAAGATCTTATCACCACACACACACACACACACACACACACACACACACGAATATGCTCTAAAGTCAGGATCAGAATAAGCCTTTAACCCTTTAAATGTATTTAAACAATTAAGCACATAAATTCCATGTGAGTTTGGGGCTTGGCGAGGGCATCTATGTGTGAGGTTTGCAGGTGCTAGTATGGGTTTTCTCTGGATACTCTGGTTTCCTCTCACAGTCCAAAAAAACATGCATATTAGGCTAGTCGGCTGTTCCAAATTGCCCCTAGGTGTGAGTGTGAATGGTTGTGTGTGTATGTGTGTTGGCCCTGTGATGGTCTGGTGAGCTATTCAGGGTGTACCATGCCTTCACCCAGAATTGGCTAAGAAAGGATTAAGCGGTTTGGCAAAAAAATGAGTGAGTGAAATCCCCAGTGTTGAATCACCATGCTGTGTTTGAATATGTCCAGTTGGGCACGTATATTTTTGCTGTGTGCATTAAAATAATGATCTTATGGGCAGTTCCACCATGACGGACGTTACATTTGTAAGGTGTCTGAGCCATTTCAACCAGACTCACACTAAAAGTTAAAGTCATAAGTCCCTGATCTTGTGTACAGGTATTTCGTCAGGGAAGAAATGATGCTTCTGTTTTCTTATGATAACAAAAATATGAGTGTGACGGACGCTACGGGAAAAGGATGCATGAAATTTCGTCAAACTTTATTTCAAAATGCTCTGTAAACGAACAGGGATTCATGATTGCGAAGTCAAGGTAAATAGGGAGAGGACGCTTGAAAATACACAGACTGCAGTAAAGAACAGGAAGTAAGGCACTGAGGGGTTGTGAAAAATTCTATGTGACAGGTGTTACATCTGATTCATAAACATGTAATACTTACAGATGAAAAGACTTTTTCCCCCCTGAAATATTTTACTGATTTATTTTAGAAAGAATAAAAGAAACCAATTATTGATGATTTTACATCAAGTTCCACCGTTTCATGCATTTTAGGAATTCTGAGAAAACTGTTTCCACTAATCCCGTACATTCGCCACCTTTGTAGAGGTACGTGTAATACCAGACGTCAAACCGTAAAATCAGTCCTAGACATCACATAAATGACAAAACAACGTCGTTGAAGTCCATGGACTATGGATAAGCATCTACAGTGAGTCAAAGACAAGAAACCTCACACACCAATCTCAGAATTCATTCACCGTGGTACATATAAGTGGCCTGAGCAGTTCATCTGGTTTTGAGCAGAGAAAATATAACAATCCATAGAGTATAGTTGATATAGTATATGGTACAGTAGATATACTATATGGTATAGTAGATATAGTATATGGTACAGTGTATATATAGTATATGGTATAGTAGATATAGTATATAGTATAGTATATATAGTATATGGTATAGTAAATATTGTATATAGTATATATACTAATACTATTAGTAGGTATAGTATAGTATATATGGTATATAGTATAGTATGTAGTATAGTATATATAATATATAGTATAGTAGATATAGTATGTAGTATAGTATATATAGTATATGGTATAGTACATATAGTATATAGTATAGTAGATATAGTATGTAGTATAGTATATATAGTATATGGTATAGTAGATATTGTATATAGTATATATACTAATACTATAAGTAGGTAGAGTATGTAGTATAGTATATATAGTATATAGTATAGTGGATATTGTATATAGTATATATACTAATACTATTAGTAGGTATAGTATGTAGTGTAGTATAGTATATATAGTATATAGTATAGTAGATATTGTATATAGTATATATACTAATACTATTAGTAGGTAGAGTATAGTATATATGGTATATAGTATAGTATGTAGTATAGTATATATAATATATAGTATCGTAGATATAGTATGTAGTACAGTATATATAGTATATGGTATAGTAGATATTGTATATAGTATATATACTAATACCATTAGTAGGTAGAGTATGTAGTATAGTATATATAGTATATGGTATAGTACATATAGTATATAGTATAGTAGATATAGTATGTAGTATAG
>JAQMYF010000012.1:6956556-6969674 GCA_030014195.1 Neosilurus mollespiculum | reverse complement strand
TCTCTCCCTCTCTCTCACTTTCTCTCTCCCTCTCCCTCTTTCTCTCTCCCTCTTTCTCTTTCTTTCTATCTCTCTATCCCTCTCTTTCTCTCCCTTTCTCTCTCTATCCCTCTCTTTCTCTCCCTCTTTCTCTCTCTCTCTCTCTCTCTCTCTCTCCTTCTCTCTCTTTCTAACTGTTACTGAGTATTTTAACTATTTGAATCAGTTTTGTAACCATGGCGATGGTGTTCAGAGTGACACGTGGTGAACTGCACTCGTTTTTCGAAACAGACCCCGAGTAGTAAACATGGACGCAGAATTAACCCCTTCAGTTCCTTTGACAGATGTACATTGGATGAAAGTAGCTTCATTCCTTAATAAACACAACAAAGCGCTATGTGAGTGTTTATTAGCGTCAGCGCTGATGCAGACTGATGACGTGTCGTTCGTATATAAAACGCTGTAGGAAACGGGAACGGCGTGGAATCATTGGAAATGAAGCCACACGTCAGCTCGTGAGTGCGTGTTCTAGTTATGAGCCAGCTCCGGCGTCTGGTTACAGGATTATAGTGGTCATTAGCAGCCTGGCAGCACCAGATGGCAGACACCAGAGCGTTTGATGAGCTCTTTGGCATCAGGGTAGAATCGCACCTGCGCCAGGAGTCTGTAATGAACTCGTCATGCCAGGCTCGCTTTCTTGCTCTGGATATCAGAGTGACGAGGAGGAGAATCGGATCTTACAGTCGTTATACGCCTCGAGACATACCACCTATGGTACCATGTTCTGCATCCTGATTGGTTAGAAAGGTTCAGTGTTGAGTTTTGCGCTCATCTCAACCTGCCTGCGTTTCTATAGTAACAGGATAGAAAAGGTTTCATGGTAAAAATTTCGATAGGAATACGTTTACCATTTATAGAAAAAGTGTCTGGTCTCCAGGAGTGCGGAGTTTGTTTTCGTCGCCGATGAGGGAAGGACTGTTTAAAGCTTTTGTAACATGAGATGTAAATACGGAGAGATAAAACGAATTCTTGAATTAATCAGGAATGTCATTGTTAGAAATTTGAGCCCAGCACCGGTCTGGCTCGTACGTATAAGGTTCATCACGAAGCCCCGCCTTAATCTCTTCCTCCATGTTTAACTCCTTCATCAATCAGACAACCTCAGATACAACCGAAGGGTCATCCATATGCTCACAGTCGCCCTCCTGCTGGGTTATAGCGGTGTTCTCTAACAGCACTCAGATGACGTCACGCGTACGGCTCCACATGTCTTTACTCCGAAATATTGTGCTAAAATGGTTCTACAGTTGTTTTCTTTTTCTGTTTCTTTGATCTCTGACGTCACTCTGTCTGTTTAATTTAATTCAGTTCTTGCTATGTAGCTTTACTGAAGAATCTCTCCCTCTCTCTCTCTCTCTCTCCCTCTCGCTCTCTCTCTCTCTCTCTCTCTCTAGATCATCACAGCGATCCTGGTCTCCTGGTTTTTGTGTTTTATCTTCACTGTGACGGACGTTTTTCCTCCGCAGAAAGATCAGTATGGTTACTACGCTCGCACAGACGCCAGGCAGGGCATCCTGGCAGCCGCTCCCTGGTTTAAGGTTCCTTACCCCTGTGAGTGTGTGTGTGTGTGAGGGAATAGTGTACATTTAAATTTTATTAACACAATTATAATATATATTTTTTGTCTTATTTATTTATACAGTTCATATAGTGTATATAACTATATGTGGTTTTTTATAAGAACTGAAACTGTATAAAGGGTTTTTTGTTAGTTTTTTTTTTTTAGTGCAGTTTGAAATCCTTCTGGCTCCTCATGCGTAACTTTAATGAAGATTTAAATGCAGAATTATAAATGAGTTTGTTGCAGTGGATTTGCTACAGTAAGTGATGCAGTTTTAAAAATAGTAATTCAAGTGTTTGGTGAGTTGAGGGTTCTGTACAGTTTTGTAGTAAAAATAGGAACCTGGTGAGCGTGAAACGAACTGATTCATGTATTTTGTTTGTAGTTCAGTGGGGGTTGCCAACGGTAACCGCAGCCGGGGTGATCGGGATGATGAGCGCCGTGGTGGCCAGCATCATTGAATCAATCGGCGATTATTATGCCTGTGCACGGCTGTCCTGTGCCCCGCCTCCTCCTGTGCATGCTATAAACAGGTAACACACACACACACACACTGAAGTATTAGAATGTAATAGTGTTCCATTCAATAGCATCAATAAGTAAGTTCTTATTCATCTATAATCAAGGGCGGCGCATTCGTTAGCATGTTAGCCCTCACAGCAAGACGGTCTGGGGTTCAATTGCCGGGGTCGGCTCGGCTAGGGCGTTTCTGTATGGAGTTTGCATGTTCTCCCCGTGCTTGTGTGTGTTTCCTCCGGGTACTCTAGTTTCCTCCAACACTCCAAAGATGTGCACTGTAGGCTAACTGGCGGTTCCTTGTCACCCCTAGGTGTGAATGTGTGTAGCCCTGCAATGGTCTGGCGAGCTGTCCAGCGTGTACCCTGCCCTCGCCCAGAGTCGGCTGAGATGGGCGCCAGCCTCCCGGTGACCTTAATTAGGATTACGCGGCTTAAAAAAATGAATGAATGGACAGTCTATAATCATTACGTAAAAAAAAAAAAAGGTGGTTGAGTTTTTGTTTTGTTTACATGGGGGGCGGATCCCCTCTCATGGAGGCCGCCATCTTGCACCGCCGCGTTTCTACAGTCACTAAGAGACGTACAGGCTCCTAAGGGGTGGGGTCAGGAATGAAATTTCCGTTTTTTGCAATCTGGAGCCTCGCCACTAGATGGTGCCAGATACTGTTAACTCTTCCACTGGGTATATTTAAACACCGGTTTATTTTCTTTTAGCAGACGTGATATTTTGTGGGTTGGAAAAAGTGAAGGATGAAGAGAAACCTGCTTGTTACCGTATGAAACCGTATTACCGTATGAAAGCAATAAGATTGATTTATTACTCTGTGGTGATCTCTGATTTCTTTCTCAGGGGGATTTTTGTCGAAGGTCTGTCCTGCGTGCTGGACGGTTTGTTCGGTACAGGAAACGGCTCCACGTCTTCCAGTCCAAACATCGGTGTTCTGGGGATCACGAAGGTACAGTATCTCAGCACTGTAATGAAGATGGCTACAGAGAGGATGTTTGTGATTGGCTGACGTGGGTGTGGCTGGCGTGTGGTGCGATTGGTGCAGGTGGGCAGTAGGCGGGTGATACAGTACGGAGCGGTGCTGATGCTGATGCTTGGCACCGTGGGGAAGTTCAGCGCGCTCTTCGCCTCTCTACCGGACCCCGTGCTCGGCGCACTCTTCTGCACGCTCTTCGGCATGATCACGGCCGTGGGTTTATCCAACCTGCAGTTCATCGACCTCAACTCGTCGCGCAACCTCTTCGTCCTCGGCTTCTCCATCTTCTTCGGGTTGGTCCTCCCCAACTACCTCAGGGGAAACCCTCTCGTCACCGGTGGGCACGCACACACACGAACATACGCACACATGTATATCCCAGTGGTTGAGGTGAGTTGTGGGTAGTTGTATGACTCTTTCCTGCCTTTCCTTGTCATCACACAGGAATCGTGGAGATCGACCAGGTGCTGAACGTTCTCCTGACCACAGCCATGTTCGTCGGCGGTTCCGTGGCCTTCATTCTGGACAACACTATACCTGGTGGGTGTGTTCAGTGTTCAGTCTCGTGGCTCTCCTCCATGTGTACAACACTACACAAATTCATCATGTTTCCGCGTGTTTGGGTGTGTGCGCAGGCTCTCCGGAGGAGCGTGGGATCTGTAAGCTGAAGCGTGGTTCTTGTTCCGGTGCCTCCGAACTGAAAGGGATGCAATCCTATGACCTGCCTTTTGGCATGGACTTCCTGCGGCGGCATCGCATCTTCCAGTACCTGCCCATCAGCCCCACCTTCGGCGGCTACCATTGGAACAGGCTGGGTCGAGCTTGTCTGGGGCAAAGCAGCGTGCGAGAAGAGGAGGACGTGGCTGTGACGACGGAGTCGGGAGAAAGCAGGGTGTAGTGTGGAGAGTGTGTGTGTGTGTGTTTCCTGCTCTTACCATCATGCCGTTACTAAAGCCCTTAGTGAGCTTGTGTGTGTGTGTGTGTGTGTGTTAGAGCATGGAAACTGGGTGGGGTTGTACCCCTTCCCAAACACACACACACACACACACACTAGTTTGATTTTCTGTATGAAATCTTTTCATTTCGCATGACGGGACACTACAACGTTTGGAGGTCATGAAGACACACCACCAGGGGGCGACGACCTCAGTACGTCTCTCAGACTAAGATGGAAATCGCGCCGTCATGAAAAGAAGAAGTAAAAACCGCTCATCATGCTCTTTTTCCTTAGCAAACCTGCGCCGCGACGTCAGGCGTAGTTTAGACGCGTTCGCCGTTTTAAGATTAGACTTTACACAGTACTCGTTATTTGTTTTCATGTTTTGTCCTCACGCTTGACGGAATGCAAACAATGTGAAACGTCTGGTATATTTTAAAATTTAACCCAAAAGTGCACGAGTTTAAAAAAAAAAAAAAAAAAAAAAAAAAAAACGTCAACTGCTTCAGTTTTCTGAAACATTAAAATATTGTAAACCTTTGACTCCGCCCCCAACCAATCCCGTAAATACTAAATGCAAAATAAAATGATTTTTATATGACGTGGAAGTTTTCAAGAAAGGTTTTTTTTTCCCCACCAGGTCACTGATCTTCAGTCTTGCATTCTAATATAAAGAGATTTCCGCTGATGTTTCGTTGTCATGGCGATATCTCGCCGTCTTTTCAATGTTCTACCAGTGAATATTTCAGTTTAAATTTAATCAGTTGTTGTTTCTATGCTTGTTGAACAGGCCGTTATGCAGCACCGGTAATGTTACCGAGCATGTCGCCAGTGCATGGTTTGCTAAGAAAAGGAGAAAGGGGCGGGGCATGAAGGGAAACCTATACGAACCTCCATTTTGGAGGGTGGGAAAAATCTACGTGATATTTTACTCAGCCCGAACAGCTGAGTATCATAGCTACGGCATGTTTAGTGTGTGATGTTTTAGTTGAAATGTTTGTGCCAAAACAATGCAATCGGTGGCGTCTTCATTAGCGTGTTGCAGTCGCGCTACGGTGAAAATCACTGTCATTAATCATAATGTCACGTCAATAATCACCAAGCCGCAGATTTTTAGATTGCTGCTTAAACTCATGTTAAAAGGATTTAAGAATCTGCACATCCTGGGAGGGGTTTTTTTCCCTTCCTGATTTACTCAGTGGGCAGTTCTTCCCCATCACTCAAAGGCTAGCAATCAGAAAGGGTGAGGCTTAATACGTGCTTCCTCCGTATGACGCCAACCGACCAAATATATATATTTTTTTATTTTCTTTTTAATTAAAAACCTTTTTTTTTTTTATCAGTAGGTGCATGACCAGGGGCGATGGAACACACTCATGGGCTTCCGTTTGTGGATGGCCACGTGCATCACCCGGGGCTTGAATTCACAGACTGTATGATCGTGTCAGTGTTTGCTCAGAAGGTAAAGCACTACCGCAGTGACATCATCTTGACTCCATGATGGTGTTCACCGTCGCTTGGTGCTGAGCGCCATTTCACGACGGTTCTCAAAACCATGTGTCAGCATCTAGCAGCCTCGTAGCTGCTGTGTTGTCACCTTACACAACCTGAACTGAATTCGATGCAACCTCATTACAAACTACCTACCTATGTCACCTACTCCTCACTACTGTTTTGTTGTACCGCTGTCATCAGACCCGCCCCCCATGTAAGGCATGCTTAAGGCTCTGCGTTACTGAAAGTACTAACAAGATGCCTTTATCGGGCCCTTGATCAAGGCCCTGAACACAATTAGATTTTTCCCTATTCCCCCCCCGAATTTTATTGGTATCCAATTCACACCAGTGTAGTGTTGCCTCCCTATCACATACGACCACCACCGACCACCACCAACCAAGGAGGGGTGTAAGCATGCACATGGATTGGCTGGTGATTGCTGTGAGTAACAGGGTAGCTCCCATGGACTCCTGGTTGCGGATAGTTGCGACATCAACCTGAATTCGAAGTTGCGACGTCCAGGTTGATTTTCACACACCTTGTCGACGCGCCTCTCGGAACCCCAAGGCGCCTAACACTTAACTTCTCAGTTGTAGAAATGAGATTAAAGTTAAGGGCGTATCCAAATGTCATTAATGTAAAAAGTGCTCAAGTCCCGTTGAACAGAATCTCCTTAAACGCTGACTGCTACGCAACATCCTTCTCTACTGAACGTCCTTACTGTAGCCCAGGGGAAGAACTAAACCGATTTCACGTGAGCTGGACGTCTGGTTTGGGGGGGGGGGATTCTAATGAGGTAATTAATACCAGACACCCGACATGTCTTAGTTGATTGACTGCATTCACATTCCTGAACAAAAAGAACTTAAGTCCTGAAGTGTCTGTCGTTCTGTTGAAAGGTGCCAGTTTTATTTACGCTATGAGGAGCTTTTACATTCTTTTCTTGCCTGATTTGTTTTCGATCTTCGCACTGTTAGCGTTGTTTATCTTTTGTGTGTGTGTATATATTTAAATTGTAGCTTCCCTTCTTTACAGGAAGGACGTTACATATGTACACAAGCTGCTTTTCAAATCTGAACAGTCAGCTTGGGGGTCGTTTTGGGGGGGGGTTTAGTTTTTTTTTGTGTTTGTTTTGTTTTTTTGTGTGTGTGCCTGAGAGATCTCTGAGCCGCTGTGATGTCAGAGTGACAGCGTTGTAAACGCAGCGTAATTCTGAATCCATCAACAGAATAGAATACAACTAGACAACTGCAACCAGGGTGTTTTTGTTTGTTTGTTTGTTTGTTTGTTTTTTTGTTTTTTCTTTTCTTTTTTTGGGTGCCTGTGAGATCTCTGAGCTGCTGTGATGTCTGAGTGACTGCATCATAAACGCAGCGTAACGTATCCGAACATCTTGAACGTTTGCTCGTTAATTCTGAACGCATCAAAAGAAGTCAGAATGCAACTAGACGAGACCGTGGGGGGGGTTTTTTGTTGTTGTTGTTGGGTTTTTTTTGTTTTTGTTTTTTTTTTTGTTTTGTATTTATTTATTTATTTGTGGTAATCTGAGCACTGGCTGAAAAAATTCCACACAAACAGTACAGGCGTCTCCAAAATCCTCTCTGAGTGAGAGATTATTTCCTGAAATATTTGAAACTTTATAGCTGGTGCTTTATGATAAAAAGGTCATTCCACATGTCGCGTAGATTCAAAACAATTCTCTCTCACCCTACTGGATCAACTTGTACCTCACTGCTCAAATCCTTAGTTTGTTTGAATTATTTTATTGATGCGCTTTTAAGGACTTTTGTAAACACATCTGTAGTTTAAAAACTGTTTTTTTTGTTTTTTTTACACAAATTTCTGAAGCTGCACCGACAAAAGGATTCAATAAACCTGAGTTTGAAGCTAATGAAGGATTCGTAAATCCGAGTTTGATATGAACTTGATTTATAAACGTCAGGAATTTAAGTCAGGGCGGCACGGTGGCGTAGCGGTTACCACCACGCCGCCTCACAGCAAAAAGGTCCGGGGTTCGATTTCCGGTCTCATCGTAGGAGTTTCTGTGTGGGGTTTGCATATTATCCCTGTCCTTATGTGGGTTTCCTCCATGTACTCCAGTTTCCTCCTGCATTCTAAAGACATGCACAGTAGGATAATTGGCTGTTCCAAAATTGACAGTAGGTCTGAGTATGGGTGTGTGTGTGTGTGTGTGGGGTGCCCTGTTATGGTCTGACGAGCTGTTCAAGGTGTACTCCGCCTTCACCCGGTGTCGGCTGAGATAGACTCCAGCCTCCCTGTTACCCTACCAGGATTAGGTGGGTTAAGCAAATGACTGAGTGATGAGGAATTCAAATCTTTCACCTTAAAATATCCTCTGAACAAATCCGTAAACTGTAATGATGCTGCCTTTTTTTATTATTATTATTATTATTATTATTATTAATAATTGGAACCAGCCAATCAGAAGCCATTATCAGGATTTTAAAAAAACAATCACAAAGAGACATTGATTTTTCTTGTTGCATGCTTTACTAGGTTATCTGATAGCCCATATTCTGCGAGAGGGCGAGTTTGTATTTAAATTTGCGAGCGACTGAAATAAATTTTAAACTGTAAACAGAGCTTTAAGGATTCATGGCAGGAGATCAACTTTAACTGAAGCTGAATGTTCCCTGCTGATGGATTGTTATGGATCATTAGATTTAAATCAGGTGGAATCTTGATGTTTTGTCGGTGTGGCCCACAGCCGGTTTTACATTTCCTCAGCTGCTCTGTATTGTGCCAGTATTAACATGAGTATTGGAGTGAAGCTAAAGTACGAGAAGAGTAAGCATCTTGAAAAATATGTGGGTTTATTTGCGTATATTTTACGATCTCTGGTTATTAAACAGTAGTGGGGCGAACAGTATGGCGCAAATATCATATCGCGATACTGGGAGATTTTTTTGAAATAAAATAAAATGTATGGAAGGAGAAAAATAAACATTAAAATAAACACTTAATGCTGAAATAATTTAATCTCATTTCTTGTGTAACTGTAAATTATTATAATTATGATACAGAAAGGTTTTAAAATTACAGATAACATTATAATCCGAATTGTAATAACAATATAGCCATAAATCCTCGTTCCTTTGTGCCATTTATCTGATTATCATTTCAAGAGTTTTAGACTCCACCGGATTTTTAACTAGCATTTAATTTCCACGAGAGAATCTCAACCTGTTTTATTCCTTCCACTGTACAAACCTCGCAGATCACTCAACACGCCTTTCTTTCTTTTACGCGACTGTTATTCCGATCGCTCACGTCTCCGTCGGTCACATGTTTAACCTGGGAGGAACTGTAGCGTAGCAGTTAGCACATCCACCTCACAGCCAGAAGGTCCTGGGTTCGAGTCCCAGGCTCGGCTCGGGGTGTTTCTGTGTGGAGTTTGCACGTTCTCCCTGTCCTCGCGTGGGTTTCCTCCAGGCACTCCGGTTTCCTTCCGTACTCCAAAGACATGCTCATTCAACTAATTGGCTGTTCCAAATTGACCCGAGGTGTGAATAAGTGTGAAAGGTTGTGTGTTGGCCCTGCAATGTTCTGGGTAAACCCTGCCTTCACACAGTGTCGGCTGAGATAGGCTCCAGTCTCCCCGGGTCCCTAATAGGATTAGGCGGTTCAGTGAATAAAAATGAATATTTTTTACCTTTGATTTTATTTAAAGTTGACCAAATCCCCAGTTCACAGCGGTTTATAAATGGGGGGGTCACCACAAAATGAGCCCCGTGTTGCAAAACTTATTATTGTAAGATATAACCATTTAAAGCAACAGGGTCCAAAAATCTGAATTAACTTCGGTTTACAAGACAAAGTTTACAGCTGATTTTCTTCAAACATGAGCTTCTGTCGAGATGGTGAGACCTGAAACATGCTCGCCCATTCCTCTGGATTGGTTGCAACAAATTTAACAAATGATCCATTATGTTAAAGATAAATAACTTTATATTGGTGTAAACTACACAGGAACCGCACAATCTGATTGGCCCACTATCTTGGGATTAAAAAACCTGATCCCGAGTGGATACGACTTGAATCAATAGGATGGACATTTGGAGCAGACGATGTCATCATCATCATGCATTACAATGGGAAAATAAACCATAAACTCGTTCTAGTTTTTTTCTCTTTTATTGCGGTATTGCCGCGTAATAACTTATTATTGGGTTTAAAACACCTTTACAGAGAGCGGTTTGTTTTTGTTTCTGTGTGGCATGTACTTAACTCTAAACAAACCCCCTCAAGTGATGCCATCAGCTACTCGGTGCAATTAGGGTAGAGCGCTCAGAGCTCACCTAACCCGCCTCTGTCATGGGCAAAACATATAAACTGTACAAATCTTGTTTCAGTTTGCTTTTCTTGTGTCTGTCGAGTATATGCGTAAACTCTGAAAAGGGTTTAAATACACAGTTACAGAGCTCGTAGCCTATGCACTTGCTCACATGTGCACCTGGAGCTCACTTGTGTCTGTCATGATTTTAAAAAATGAATAAGTCTCATTTTGGTGTGCTTGTTTGTCTGATGTTTCCCTGTAGTATATACTACACCAGTGATTCGCCTCAGGCTCAGTGGAGGTCTGCTGACTATTCAACGCCTTCCACAGATCATTTTTAAAGTTCCCATTAGAACAACCCCTTTGCTTTTGTTGACCAATCAGGTGCATTTTGTGGTGAGGATTCCCCAGATATTTACCCCAACAATACAGTTATTCTAGGGTTACTTTAGTGGAGAAAATTCAAATTCAGAAGTTTTTCATGTAAATAAAGACATTAATATTTATTAGAATCTTGCAACCTTAACTGTAACACCTGTAGCGTTTTGTACAGATTTTAAATTGTGGAAAATGTTAAAAATCTGTAAATATGACACCCCCAGCACCTTTAAAATTATTTGTAAGCATAAGTGTCATTTTGACCAAGTTAACTTGTTAACCTTAATATTTTGAATTGTTTATTAATATTATTGTTATTATTAATATTTCTGCCATTGTATTCATTATACAGTAGTATTAGTGCATTAACTGCTCATTTCCAATTTTGTTCAATTTAATTTTATATCCTGAAAATGTTTGGGAAAATTTACCATCTTAAAAGTTCTGTACGGAAATGCAAGCCGTGTTGCTACATATATTTCAGGATGTTTCTGTTTTGTGAGGGGTTGCATTATTGTGATTTTATTTTTGCGCACTGAAGACCTTCTTGTGTGGGCAGGGTTACGCATTACACTAGAACACTGATGGTCCTGTCTATAAAGTGAAACCGGTTCCAGTGTAACGTGTAGCCGTAAAGCAGACGAGTTCTCCTGCATAGATCTGAGCACCACACTCTCACTGTCTCCTCTCCTCCTTTCCTCAACCTTTACCTTCCTGATAGGTTTTTTTTTTTCTCAGATGCTGAATATGACTCGAACAGACCCTTGTGCTAAGACCTCTTGTTTCATGTCAATCACACTGGTTGCTATGGTAACTATGTAATTGACGCTTATAAAGATTGAGGAATTACTGGATTTTTTTTTAGCACGTTTATAGTTTTCATCAATAAAAAATGCATAATACAGCCTCAGATTTGACCTTGAGGTCAAAGGAGAAAGGTTGTGAAGGGTCTTTGCAAGACGGTCATTAAGAGTATGATTCAAAGATAGAATCCCTTCAGTTATTTTGAAGGAGAATCTATCTGAAGAATACTAGACTGTTGTCTGTCTGAAGTGTTTGAAGTCTGTTTCTATTTTCTTGATTTGTTTTTGTTGTTTTGTTTTTTTTTTTTATAAGTGACTGTTTTTACAGACAGACATGTTTGTACAGATTGCACATATAAAAGTAAATATTATACCATGCTGCCAAGTGCACCATTTTTTGTTGTAATTTTATTTTTAAAAATTGTCATTTTTGGGTTTTTTCTTTTCTTTTTTTTACTAAAGTATCAGAATAGCTACTATTGTTACCTAGAACTTTAATTTCTAACATATTTTTCTAACATTGCTTTCAGTTTGATGTCAATCACAGAATAAGGCTGAGAAAGTTTTAGTGAAACTTTATTATATTATAAATATATGGATAAAGTGAATATATTGAGTAGTGTGTGTGTGTGTGTGTGCGTGCGCGCGCGTGCACTTTACTCCCGGACCAGGCTTTGTAAATACTAATTGTTATGACTGTTTTCTTCCTTGCTCCCAAAGCTATTTTAAAAGAGTTGTTACACAGTGAACTCTTGTCTGCTTCATTTATTCCTTTGAAAAGCTGAATGTGATCAAAAACTGTTCAGGAAAACAGAACATCATTTACATTTACAGCATTTAACAGATGCTCTTATCCAGAGCATCGCAAAAAATATATATATACATAAATAATGTGTGTATATTGTGGTATGCAAAAGTTTGGGCACCCCTTTTTGTGAGAAGGTTTTATGAGAAGAGCCATTTGACTGTTGTCCAGACTGAAATTCTTAGAGTAGCATTGCATAGTTTTATTATAATCAAATAAAATGTAAAAAATGGGATGTAGAAAAGTTTGGGCACCTTTTTAATCGCACTCATTTCAAGACATGAAGGGATTTATAGCTGACAGGTTACAGCACATCTAATTGCTTTGATTAGTTCATTAGATCTTGAATTACAAAGACAGGTGGAACCAATCATGAAAAAGGCTATTCCCGAGTGGCGCATCGACAAGGTGCGCGACTATCAACCCAGAGATTGCAGGTTCGAATCCGGGTTGATGCCACAGCTATCCGTGACCAGGAGTCCATGGGAGCTAATTGGCCGAGCTCTCACGGGAGGGAGGGATGGCGTACGCTCACTTCCCTGTCACTCACAGCGATCACCAGCCAATCATGGGCATCTGTGAGCTCATTTGTACAAGGGAGCGGATAGCGCTTTTCCTCCCCTTTCTCCCGCCCCCAAATACGAATGCGCAGCAGTTCGAAAAGAGGTGGGTGGCAGCATTGCATGTCACGGAGGGGGCGTGTGCTTGCTTACGCCCCTCCCTGGTTGGTGGTAGTCGTGTGACAGGGAAGGCAAAAGTTGATGGGTGGGAATTGGAAACGACTAAATTAGGGAGAAAATGGGGAAAAAATCCCAAAAAAATAATTTAAAACAAAAAAAAAAAGGCTATTTAATGTAAGGTAATTGCTGGCTGTGCTTATCCTAGGTTCTTTCTTAGAGAGTGGAAATATGGGGGCCTCAAAAAACTCCACTGACATAAAAACTAAGATAAATCATTATTATGAATTAGGAGCAGGGTACAAGAAAACATCTGGAAGGTTTGGACTGTCTGTCTCCACTGTCAGAAATGTAATGGAAGGCCACAGGAACAGTCATTGTGAAGGAAAGATGTGGTAGGCCAGAAAAAAATACAGGAAAGGCACAGGCGAAGGATGGTTTGAATGGTCACAGACAAGCCACAGACCACCTCCAGAGAACTACAAGAACATCTGGCTGCTGATGTGTAGTTGTCCATCGTTCTACAATCCAGTGTATATGTGTGTGTATCATCATTTTATCCATAATTTCCAACTCCAAGCTGTATAAACTTGAATGCTTTTTGGATTTAATGCATATCAGGT
>JAQMYF010000012.1:6936154-6947558 GCA_030014195.1 Neosilurus mollespiculum | reverse complement strand
CTTTCTGTCTGTCTCTCTCTCTCTCTCTCTCTGTCTCTCTCTCTCCCCCTCTCTGTAAGTGGTTGCCTCTCTTTCTGTCTCTATCACTGACTGTCCTTTCTGTGTATCTCTCTCTGCCTCTCTTCCTCTGTCTGTCTCTATGACTGTCTCTTTCTTCCTCTCTCTTACTGCTTCTCCCTCTCTCTCTCTTTGGCACAGACGGCGGTGTTTACTCCTGCGTACGGCTCCATCACTAACGTACGGATAAACAGCTGCATGACGACGCCGCAGGTGCTGCGTGTTTTACTCAACAAGTTTAAGATCGAGAACAGTCCTGAGGATTTCGCGCTCTACATCGTCCACGCCAGTGGAGGTCAGTCCGTCTCTCTCAGAACTAAAACCTGGGGATTGAGCACCACCTAGTGGCCAAAGAACAGCAGTGCAGCCTAAAACAGACCTTCACCATTGTGTGTGTGTGTGTTTCAGAGCGAGTGAAACTGAAGCCCACAGATCACCCCCTGGTGTTGAGGATCCTTCAGGGTCCTTGTGAGCAGGTGTGCAGGATCTTCCTCATGGAGCAGGACCTTGGAGAGGAGGTCACGTATGATGTAAGCGCTTCATCCATGTGTCTTTGAGGAGCGACGCTTTTTTTTTTATAGCTTTCTTTCTTTTTTATAGCTTTCTTTCTTTATAGCTTTGTGTGTATAAACGTATAAATAGATTATTTCTTTTATACAGCAGCGAAAAGCCGACAATCACAAACTTGCTACTGATGTTATAGCAGTGATAGAAATAGAAATAAAGATCATAAAGTCCTGAAATATTCAGTATTTATTCCTGACGCCTCTGTGACTGAGACCAAGCACTGGTACTGGAGACTCCTTCCAAAGAAACCTCTCCTGATCGAAACTACGTGATATAAATATGTGGGTTGTTTCTGTTTATTAGGTGGCGCAGTACATCAAATTTGAGATGCCGGTGCTTCAGAGTTTCATCACGAAACTGAAAGAGGAGGAAGACCGGGAGGTGCAGAAACTCAAACGCAGGTAACTTTTACCTTGGAGAGCAAAAACCTACACACACACACACACACACACACACACTCCTACCTAGGACTGGACAATATGAGCTAGAGATTGTATTACGATATTTTTGAAGATTTTTATGTTTTTATTTATCACGTTATGATAAGAAATAAATGAACGTGTAGACTGTTAGTAAGTACACAAACACCAGGGGGCGCTCACCATTATCACATGAGCTCCTTTACTCTGATTGCAGCCTGTTTTTTTCCACCCTTGAACCGTCTCGGCATCTCCTGGTACTGCTCACTTATCAAACATCAAATCCTGTAACAAACCCAACATTTATTACTTAATATTTAAACCGTTTCATTCTTTTATTCCTGCCTCATACTACATTTAAACTAGCTGAAACAAAATGAGGGGAAATTATAGAATAAAGCTTCTTTTATTATTTTTACTTTTCCTAATTATTTAAAAAAAATCAAGTTATTTTTATTTAAAAGATAAAAGTCTGTGGGGGATTATATTGTACTGATAAGCGGCTCCCGGTTCGCTGTCCCGGTTGCTTCACTGATACTTGCAGTGACTCTAAAAGACAGAATCGTGCCTGTTTTTAATGTCGTGCCACCCGAGAACCCAAAGATCACAGCCGTCCAATATCGATTTCCAACCTTGTCCCAGAGAGTCCTCCAGATTCCTGTAGATGTACCAGTTGCGGTCATAAAAAAATATATATATATCAATAATTTGACTCGAAATATTGATATAAAAATGATTTTATTGCCTCCACTAATGACACGTTTCATGGTTACGGCTATGATAGTTAAATATGGGCGCAGCCGTGGCCTAATTGTTCGAGAAGTGGTTTTGGGACCAAAAGGTCATTGGTTTGATTCCCGGACCAGCAGGAAAAATGTGTGGTGGTGGGGGAGTCAGCTGCACCTTCCCTTCCTCCACCTTCATGGCTGAAGTGCCCTTGAGCAAGGCACCTAACCCGCGACTGCTCTCCGGGCGCCCCAGTGTGTGCAGCAGCCCGCTGCTCCGAGTGTGTGTGTGCTCATTGTTTACGTGTGTGTGCTCACTTTGGATGGGTTAAATGCAGAGGCAATAATTTCCCTTGTGGGATTAATACAGTATAGCAGAAAAAACTAAATAACAGACCAGTGAATGTTGTGGGGCAGCAAGAAGGTCCTGGGTTCGAGTCCCGGGCTCGGAGAGGCCGTTTCTGTGTGGAGTTTGCATGTTCTCGCCGTGCTTGTGTGGGTTTCCTCCCACAGTCCAAAGACATGCACATTAGGCTAACCCGCTGGTAAAAATTGCCCTTAGATGTGAGTGTGAATGGTTGTGTGTGTGTATGTGATGGACTGGCAAGCTGTTCAGGATGTACCCCGCCTTTGCCCGGAGTCGCCTAGGATAGGCTCCAGCCTCCCCACGACCCTCATAGGACACGTTCATTCATTCATTTCACAAAACACGTAATTCTACCACAGTTCATGGGGCGTCTGAAGCCTAGGTGGTTTAGTGAATGAATGAATGAAGTGACTGACCAATCAGAATCGAGTGTTCAAGTCTGTCATGTAATGATCTTCTGAATGATTCTTTCTTGTTAGTGTTGTCTGTCTGTGGACTCTGATTACTTACAGAAACATTTTTCTACATTTATGGCACCTTTACTGACGCCTCTTAATTCAGAGCTACTTTTAATGAATGTGTGAATGTGCAATTTGATTAACATCAAAACACGGGCGTGTCTTATTTCCTCTAACACCCCCCCCCTCTCTCTCTGTAGATATAAGTATCTGCGCTTCATCATTGAGAAGCAGCTGCAGTGTTCACCGGATGGTTCCACCTCTATGTGAATCAGCTCCTCCTCCTCCTCCTCCTCTAACACTCATCTCTCCAACAGTCCTCACACGTCTGATCTTCTCTTCACGTCCCTGCAGAAGAGCCTGAGATCATCCCGTCTTCTCCACACGTGATTCATGTAGTCCGTCCTCACGTGACTGTCCTCAAGCCCGTATTTTTTATTCTGTGGGGTGACGGTACTGATTCCTTTATTACTGTGTGAAATCTGTGCTTTAGTCACACCGGATGGTCGGGATGACGTTTGGCGTATCGGCTGAGCAGGAAGTGTTCAGGGCTGTAGAAGATTCAGGGTTTCGATACTGGGAAGGTTGTTGTAAACTCTCTTTCCTACTGTTTTCGAAACACGCCCTCATCGACGTCCATAAAAACGCTTACGTACGCTTCACGTATGTGCTTTCTAGTACGTATCTAGCTAGCTTTCTGACTAACGAAGAAATCCAAACAACTGAATTGCCCCTTGCTAGTATTTGTATTTATACAGCGTTCTTGTCTTACTGTGACACACAATGCTAAAAGGCTAAAATGCATTCGCTAGCTGCAAAACTAAACAGAGAATTATTACAGAACAAATAAAGCAAAGCAAAGCAAGGCCTTAGAATCTTATGTTCAAATATATACGTAAGCTCATGAATTGGACAAGTTTAAAACAGTTGTATTGTAAGGAAAGGAGGCAGGCTAGCAAGCTACAAAACTAGCGAGCAACCACCAGATCACCACTCCAGATTTTTTTACTCTGAATAAAAAAAAAACAACAGCAGCAGCACACGGAGAGTGCAGACCTCCATCACGCCGGAATAAATAATAGAATGTACCCAGCATCCCCTGCTAGGCTTGCCGTAATTCCACATGTTCAAAACGTCACAATCTCACAATGTTAAAGAATTCTTTAAAAGATTCCTGGATCTAGAATTTGATCCGAATCATCTCCGAAATCTTACGGGGACCTCCTTGTCCAAAGCCTCGCCTCTGGTAAAAAGTTCCGCACATCCGCCAGCTAACAAACACGCCGAAGATAAACCATAGCCTCTTTTGGGAGGGAATAAATAAAACTAGGAGTTTTGGAGATTTTTAGTGTCTATATAAAAACCTCTGAATAACCTCTGTTGGGGTTGGAATTAATGAGCTAGCAAAGATGTAACTGTATGATCGCTACATTCCGTTTTTAGCAAGAGCACCCGGAGAGTGCAGACCTCCGCCAAGCTGCAAAAAAAACCCAACAAATTGGGTTTGGTGTAATGCCACACTTCCCATCCTCCGACCTCCTTTTCCAAAGCCTCTGGTAGAAATTTCATGAGAATCTTCACATAATTTTTTGCGTGATCCTGCTGCCAAACACACAAACAAACCGAGGATAAAAACATAACCTCACTGTCAGACGTAGCAATGAAATCAATAAGCAGCTTCCTCTGACAGGCGTTTTATCCTTGGAATTGCCCCGAAAGTGGCCTGCAGCAGCCATTCCTCCAGGAGGACGTTGATGAGGGCATGTGGGAAGATGGAACGGGGAGGCAGCCTTTGCTTTCAGGCACATGCTATCGCCCCCTAAAGGCACAATGTGGAGAAGCACACTGAACCTGAGACGGCTCCTTTTAATAATGTAAAAAGCCCTGATAAAAAGCACAATGTAACACACACACACACACACACACACACACACACACACACAGTATAATAGTCATGTTTAGCAAAACAATCTCACCCTAACGTGTGATGTGTTAATGTGTAGGATGTAGTTGTTGTTGGAAAGCTGAGCATGTTTACATTGTACATTACCTGAAGCACAGAATGCTGGAGGGAGGTGTGTGTGTGTGTGTGTGTGTGTGTGTGTGTGTGTTTTCAGAGAGAATGAATTTGTAATAGTTTTTATCCTTTTTTTTTAAAACTTGTCATTTATTTTTTACACCAGATTCTCCTCCTCTTACGTTTAGGATGATGATAGAGATACTGTATATCGATCCAGCATGACTCTCGCTCTGTTTTTACAGCGAAGCTGATACGATGGAATGCTGACGGAATTAAACGAAATTATTCAACATAAATGGTGGAATTGTCTTTAATCTCTGCAGGCTCAATACCTCCAGGAGATGAAGTTTTTACTTGTGTTGGTTTGTTTGTTTGTGTGCGATGTTATCCCTGGATTTGGATGAAACTATTTTCTGCAGTAAGGTGTGGTACAAGTAACAAACCATTAAGTTTTGGAGGCGATTCCTGCATGGGATCATGTTATGGGGAAAAAAAAAATCGGAAATATCCCTACTTATAACATGGGGCGAAATGTACATCAGACGCCCACTAGGGGGAGACATTTCTTTATAAATATGCCAAGTTATAATAACCTGCAGTCTTGGGCAGGTTTTTTAGGTTAATCACTGTACCAACAATGTACTATCATTCACTTTTCCCTGCACTCTGTAAGTGACCTTCAAGCTATTCATTATTATTTTCACTATCATCTATTCATTCATTCTCTAAACCGCTTAATCCTAATTAGGGTCACGGTGAGGCTGGCGCCCATCTCAGCCGACACTGGGTGAGGGCGAGGTACACCCTGGACAGCTCGCCAGACCATTGCAGGGCAGAAACACACATACAACCATTCACACTCACTCTTACATCTAGGGACAATCTAGAACAGCCAATCAGCCTACGGTGAATGTTTTTGGACTGAGGGAGGAAACCGGAGTGCCTGGAGGAAACCCACACAAGCACTGGGAGAACATGCAAACTCCACACAGAAACGCCCCGAGCTGGGAATCGAAACCGGGACCTTCTTGCTGTGAGGTAGACGAGCTAACCACTGCACCACCGCGCTGCCCTCTTTTTACTGTTATTATTATTATTATTATTATTGTAAATATTCTGATGAACAGTGTAGATTTATGACTTCAACCCCAAACTGCCATCCAGTTACAGTTTGTTCCAAATATCTTGGCCCCCCTTAAAAAGCTGGGCGTGTCAGAAAACATGATCACCAAAATTATTACATAAAAAAGTTAGATTTCTTTCTAACTGCCACGGACTGCGATGACGCTAATTAAACACAAATGTTTTTCATTTCTTTCTTATTTTTTCTTTTTAACCACTTTTTTACACCACCTCTCAGAGAATTGCTTTGTTGTTCAGGAGCATGACGTACAGCTCAGGACTCAGGAATGATCTGATTGGCTGTGTGCGAAAGCAAACATCATGACAAGGGAGGAAATGAAGTATAGTGGGAGGAAAGAAGACGATTTTGTAACCCTGTATGTACAATGAAGAACAAATCAGAAACAGCTGATGATAAAGTTTGTAAACACTCGTTCTCTCACTCATTTGCTGAACCGGTTAATCCTTCTTGGGTCGTGGGGAGGCTGGCACCTATCAGCCGACACTGGGTGAAGGCAGGGTGCATCCTCACCAACTCACCAGACCATTACAGCGACTGTGGGAGGAAACTGGAGTACCCGGAGAAAACCAAACCCGGGGAGAACATGCACACTCCACACAGACATGCCCTTACTGAGCCTGGAATTCCGGACCTTCTTGCTGCTACGCCACCGTGCCACCCACTTCCAAGTCAGTACAAGCCAGATATTAAACGTTTTTTTTTTTTGTTTGTTTTTTTCGTGAAAGAAGCCACCACCACCATATTACTCCTTCTGTAAAGCTCAGGGACGTATTGTGTTGCTGTACGATTGCAGTCATGCTTGATGGTTATTTATGTTATTCTTTGGTGTGTTGTATCACATTCATGTTTCCATAAGACACATGAGGTTAGCCAGCTTTACTGTGTGATCTCGGTCCAGGTCTGTTATGTGGACATCTAACCCTTCAATGTTATGCAAACAGACCTCGTGTCGGGTTCATTTCTCACCGACGTCTTGAATCGGTGAGGAAAAAACTTAACCGCTCTATAAAGTCTTCTCCGGCGCATCCCGAAATCTTTCAATATGGTTAAGGTCAGGACTCTGGGGCGCCAATACATATGTGAAAATGATTCCTCGTGCTCCCTGAACCACTCGCTCATTTTATATTCGTGCCATCAGGGAAGAAAAAGTGCATTGATGTGATAACCTGCTCATTCACTACATTCAGATCATCAGCTGACTTCATTTTATTGCCACATTAATGTTGCTGAGCCTCGACCGGACCAACTGGAGCAACAATGACATGGAAATTACATGCTGAGGCTAAATGCTCTCCATTAACATATTAGAGTGTGACTTTTTATTTCTGTATATAGTAAAGCAGTGGCTTTAAAGTCTGTTATCATAATAATTTCTAAAGATGTCACTCGACTTAAAGCGGCATATTCACGTATCAGGCAAATTAAATAAACATGAAATACAGTGTTATCTCTTGGAACTGAAATGGAATCATTCATGATGTCTTTCTGAGCTTTCGATATGAGTGTCAATGACCCCTGCAGCTGGCGCCATGATATTAATCACATCATCATCTTGCGGCGAGTCAGAGCGCAGAAGACGTGATCCCAGACTTTTACACTTTCGGTATTTTACACGAATCGGTGTTGCACTGACAAGTTATCTCGGATGTGCAAGATCGTTCCTCTGATCACAGTCTTATTATTGTTATTGCTATTGGGAAAATAAGCCCATGTGCTGGGGTGGTTTCACCAGGAAACCTCAAATAAAATGAACTGATAATGGAAGATAAACCACATCAGATATTCACTAGTGAATGTGCACCTTTAAAGCAACATACACTTAGTCAGCTGTGAAAATCATTTTTAATGACATCACTGCTTTATCTGAAGTTAAATCTTGCGCTCTGTGTTTCGCATCAACGTGCACCTGGTTTGCGGACGGCTCGGCGAGGTTGGACCTGTTCAGAACTGCTCGCGTTCCCTCATGTCTAATGATCCTGAGTGGCCGTTAATGAAACATATCAGAGTATACACAGGATAAGGTGCAGACCAGAGGCACACAGCCAATCAGGACGGGGAGATTAGCGTGTGTGTGCGTGTGTGTGTGTGTGTGTGTGTGTGCGCGCGCGTGTGTGCGTTTAAATTCCTCTGCAGCTCTGTGAGTATTTCAATCCATCCAGCCTCCAGATCTGAACTACCACAGTCCTTATTTTGGTAAGATAATCCCTTTTTTTTTTAATATAATCTTGTATAAACTACTCCTTACTTTCATTCACTCTCATCATTCTGTCATATCTTTTTTTCTGTCTGCTTTAAAAGAAGTTTTTGTTACGTTCTATTTTTGAAATGTAGAATGACATCACAGTTGTAGATGCTCCCACGGCTCATAAACACAGGATTTCTTCATCGTTCAGGTGTTCGATCGCGCTGTGAAGAGAACGCGATTTACGGCAAATCGGGGACGATTTCAAACCAGATGCTGATCTAAATCAGATTAGGGTTCCGACACGACTTGTTTGACTTCTTTAATAGCCTTCTTCAATGGCCTCTAGAATAAATACAGTGCGATTCATTCATATTTTGTTGCTATAGCGATACATATGGATAGACCGTTTTTAAACATAATGTCATGTATTAGACAAACCTTTAAGGAATGAAGTGTAACCTCTACTAACACTGAACTTCTAGGCTCGTCTTCGTTTGCTTAAGTCAAAATACATATCAAAAGTCGAAAAGCTTTAATGCCACGTGGACGTGAGAAACATCGACACTGGATCTCGCTGTTCCTGTCTTTCCTCTTTGTAGGACCCGCACAGGGGTACAGATTAGGACATGGCGATGGTCTCCGGTGTATAACACATGAATAATACACATAATTCAGTGTTTTGGTGCAATTTGAACTCTTGGCGTGTTTTGGTCTTGACCTGCGTGTTGTTCCTGCTGACGCGTTGTCCTAATGTTCAGTCTCGTCGGGCTGGACGCGCAGGTGGGCAAAGGGGTGGTGCTGGCAATGCTGGAAGAGGAGGGGGCAGGGGAGGGGCTCTCAAAGGATTTGGCTTTGGAGGTGATGGTCAGCAATACAAAGCTCCGTACGTCCATGGCAGAAGTTCCTCCTCTGGATCGAATGCTCGGAAGATAGCAGGAGCAGCGGCAGCTGGAGCTCTCGGAGGCATGGCGGCCAGCCATGGGCTCGGGTCACTGTCTCAACCCGGATACAGTTACGGGCATGCATGGAACGGAGGGTACGATGCTTACCCACATGGGTATGGAGGCGGGCAGGGCCACCCGAGGTACGGTGGAGAAAATGGGCAAGGACTTGTCCGTCATGGAGGTGACGCAGACAGAGCGTTCAGGAAGAAGTCGGATATGGAGTACTACAGTGGAGCTGCCAGTAGGGGGCATAGGTACAGCTGCGTGCTCCTGTTCGGCACCACTGTGTGGTTCTTAAGCGAGTGCTGGGTCACATAGAGCTCATGACTCAGACCTAAAATTATCCAAACTGACTGAATGAAACACTTTCCTCTTTCCTTTGATATCACAAGACATTCTTGGTTTCTAAAGATTGCTAGTGCTGCTAACAGGTCAGAAATACATCTAGCTACCAAGAATATCAGTCATTCATTCATTCATTTACCAAACTGCTCAATCCTACCAGGATCATGAGGAGACTGGAGCCTATCTCAGCCGAATCTGGGTGAAAGCGGGGTACACCCTGAACAGCGCCAATGTTCAGGGCCAATACACACACAACCATTCACACACTTACACCTAGGGACAATTTGGAACAGCGAATTAGCCTAATATGCACGTCTTTGGACTGTGGGAGGAAACTGGAGTATCTGGAGTAAACCCACGCAAGCATGGGAAGAACATGGAACCCAGGACCTTCTCGCTCTGTAAACAGACATGCTAATCACTACACCGCTGCAAGACTATGTGACTTGTTTTTTACCTTAAATGATTCTTTACTACATTTTGTCCTGAATAATTACTGAAATTTTTATTCTATCTACACACATGCTAACACACACACACACACACGTGTGAACTGTCTTTGATTTTTACTTTGTCACATGAAACTGCATTTACCAGCCAATCAGCGAGTGCTAATGAGGTTTTGGAGAGTACACTAACACGCCCTGACACGTCTCGACGTCCCTTAGGTCCTAAAAAGCCTTGAAGTAAACAGCCTCCGGTAAATCACATTAGCAGATTAACAGTAGACAGGATGCTGTAGATGTCAGAGCAAAGACAAATCTTGTTTAAGATCTGGGTAGAGTCTCACTGTCATGATCTCAGCGTCTCATTTTCACCGCAGGACTCCTGTGTATTATGTGCTATAAACTTTTTATAGCTGTAACCTTCGTGGCATCACAAAGAGAAAAAGAAAAACAAACAAAAACAAAACAATTAAAGAGTTTGTTTCGGAGTTGTGTTTTATTACAGGCCATGTATGACTCTTGTGTCAGTCAGCTGATAAACAGAAGCGTTCCTCTTCAGGATACTCAGGCAGAGATCCTCGTATTCAGAGCTGGCTGATGCACCGAGTTCATTCTCAGGACTGTTTTTTTTTTTAATTATTATTACAATTTACGCAAATCAAGATGTGTGTAATTTCCCGATTTGCTTTCTTTTCTTTCTTTCTTTTTATTTGGTGCATAAGAGACCGAGTTTTCAACAGTGCATTATCACTTAAACACAAGCGCTTGCCTGTAAACTACAAAAGAAAACCAGGGATAGAAAATTCTGACTGAATGCCCTCAGCCTTTGCTGTATGTGAGATGTAATACAATAAAACACGAGAGAATTTTAAGAGAGAATGTGTCCATGGTGCACAGAGACCTGAAGAAAGATTAGGCCTACAACCATTTAAACATGAATACAATGGTGACGACTGAATTAAATTAAAGCCCAACAATCCTTTATAAATGTACTGATTAGGCACCATCACTTTTCAAAAGTTCAAATCCATTCACATCTCTCTGAACGCGCCTCATTACTGTTCTTCCTTCATAATTTAAAGTTTGGTATTCATAGGTGCTATACTTCAGGAGATATGCTCCGGAGAAGCATTTTCTTTGTTAGGGGTCAAAGGTCAAGGTGAAGGTGATAGGGACATGAAATAGGTATACAACACTCCACCACCCCCAAATGTATTCACACAGCAAGTTCAGAATTCGGAGATCAGGAGATATTCTCTAGACATTTACATTCACGCCACTTGGCAGACACCTTATCCAGAGTGACACTCATTATTTTTATACACCTGAGCAGGTGAAGATTAAGGGCCTTGCTCAAGCTCTGGGTCTTGAACCACCGACCTTCAGATCAGTAATCCAGAGCCCTAATCACTGAGACTCCACTGACCACAGAAATGTTACGACGTTTTGAATTTTTCCATTTTTCTCCCATGCCAGCAACTGCTTGTCTGCGTTTTTAACCTAGCTTTTCCCTCTAGATTTCAGGGGTTTCATTTTATTTACATTTTTTTTTCTATTGTAGCAGTCTAGTTATTTTATTTATACTTTCTACAAACACCAATTTTTCTCCACTTCAAAGCAGCACGCAGCTTTATATCCTGCTGCTATCTGCAAGTCTCCAGCTAAGGTTTGTTTTTAGCATCATGGCTACCATCCAGTTTGTTCAGTGTGTTGAGTGCAGGATGTTT
>JAQMYF010000012.1:6881595-6894456 GCA_030014195.1 Neosilurus mollespiculum | reverse complement strand
ACACACACACACACACACACACACTACATACACTACATACACACCTCTCAACCTCAAATTATATCTGGCACAGTCAATTCCACAGTGGCACGGCTACCGTGTAAACCAATACGAACCAAAACACTGCATTGAAGAGCACAAGTAAATCGAATTACTGTCTTCTCGAGAAATTTTTAATTATTAATTTTATTTATTTCAGCTATTTTCAAACTGTCAAAAGCTTCTTCTTCATCTTCATCCTCTTCGTCTTCATCTTGCTTTAGCGTGCATTTTTCTTTTACTTTTTATTTTCCTTGGCATGAAGCCCAAAATCTGGAAGTGTGTGTGTGTGTGTGTGTGTCTGTGTGTCTGTGTGTGTGTGTGAGTGTCTGTGTGTGTGTGTGTGTGGTATATCTTGGAGCTTGGGTTGTGTTATCGCCATCTTGAAATAGATGTGTGGTTCTTTAGATTTATGATACAGAATTATTTATTAAGTTTAAGATTTACACGAATAAACTACTGCAGAATCCTAAAGAAATATTTTCCACATACAGCAAATTTGATCAATCAGCCCAGATGTGTTGGGCTCTGAAAAAATGCACTCCTGAGAGTTCTGTGTGTTTCTGTTCATAAAAAATTAATTATTCTGTTGATGTTTTAAAAGGTCAATCAGCCAATCAGAATAATCGTGCATAACAGCCAATCAGAATCATTATGCATAATAGCTAAACAGTATCACGATTGATAACATCCTATGAGCATCATGGTGCATAACAGCTAATCAGTATTACCATTCATAACAGCCAATCAGAATCATTATGCATAACAGCCAATCAGAATCATCATGCATAACAGCCAATCAGAATCATTATGCATAACAGCCAATCAGTATTACTATTCATAAAAGCCAATCAGAATCATTATGCATAACAGCCAATCAGTATTACTATTCATAACAGCCAATCAGAACGTTATGCATAACAACCAATCAGTATTACTATTCATAACAGCCAATCAGAATGTTATGCATAACAACCAATCAGTATTACTATTCATAACAGCTTATCAGAATCATTCTTGGTAACAGCAAATCAGCACCACCATTCATAACAGCCAATCAGAACCATTACTCATAACAGATTAAAGAATAATCATGTCAGATAGAATATAGTGTTTATATAAACATGTCTTGCCTTGCAGTCATCGTTACTGAATGCAACAAACTTTAAACGCTATTACACCAAAAATCCTCAATTTTAGTACAATTTACTGTCAATCAAGAAGTGAACAATGGATAGCAGAGATATCTTTGCCACATGGCTAACCATACATCCATCTATCAATCATCTACACTATACCACTTACATGTCAGGGTCATGGGGGAAGCTGGAGCCAATCCCGGTTTACTTTTGGTGAGAGGCGGGGTCACACCATGAAGAGGTCACCAACCTACTGCAGGACTAACACAACCACAAACAACCATCCACCCTTACATTTACACCTATTATTTACAGGACCCAGTTGACCTATTATGCATATGTTTGGACTGTGGGAGGAAACTGGAAAACTTAGAGAAAACCCATGTTTGCACAGGTAGGATGTGCAACTCCACACAGAGATTTGAGCCCAGAACCTTCTCGCTGTGAGATGATGGTGTTAACCACTGAGCCATGGTGCCCCCCTTGGCTAAACAAAACATTGCATATTTTTTAAACAGACTTTCAGTGAGTTAACACTTTGCTCCTTGACCCGTAGCAGTTCAGATATGTTTGATTTATAAATAGTCTCACTTGAATGTCACTGAAATTGTTGTATTTAGGGAGAAAAGGTCACTAATTAGACGGCTGTAGACGTCTGTCCAGACGAAATAAGTCTAGTGTATCGACACACACTGAACCATCGCAGGACGCAGGCAGTGGAATGGGGTCAGGGTTAAAAATACTGCTTAATATATACAAATGTGTGCTTTCGCTTTGACGTTGACTCCCTGAAGTGATCTCAAGGCCTCTTTGGCAGCTTTTCATTCCCGAAACCTCTCAGTCGAGCCATCATCAGCTATTCGAAGCATTTTAGAAATGCAAGGTTCTGGCATCTCCAGAGAACCAAATGGAACAAGCTCCCGCCAAGTTGGACATTTTTTTCTGTTGGGGTTATTAGTGGGAGAAAATGACAACTTTCAAACAGACCTTGGAGTGTGTGTTGGAACGCGGCACCAGCCTGTCTACGTTGTGATGCTCGGAGCTGAATGACGAACTGTGCATAACAGCCCTTACTCCACCAGCAAATTGATTAGTCGACTACCTTTACCGCCAGTTGGGGCTGTAGGCAACAGTCAACTAGTCGTGGACAAAATAGCGGCGTGTAAACAAAATGGCCAGAGTCAGTTTGACATCTGACTAAGGTTAAAAGAGATATAAATTCAACTCTTGGTTCACTTTTGGAATCTAAAAGCTGTTTTTTTCCCTGTCTCAGGACCTTCAGGGGAAAGTGACAGAACAACTGCTCTAACATACGGTAAACAGGTTCTTGTTTCTCAGGTGTTTCGTGACAGTAAACGTAATTAGAAATGGATCAAAATTATAACGCCATCCTTTAAAAACAAAACTGCTGGCAAATTGGGGTGGTTTAAGAGGAATAAATATCACTGCTGAAGAAAAATACCTAGCTTTGTGACAATTTTATTTTATCTTATTTCTTACGAGTAAAATGGTGCGTTCTTGCACTGTACGTAAATGCACATGGTCTCTAAACTAAGCCTATTTTATGGTAAATATAAAATTCAAAAGGAGAATCTGTCTCTTTTACTGGGGCAGTACATGCATCGAGTCTCTTCTTTCTATTGGCAACATGATGGTGGAATAAACAGGGTTTTAGTTTGATGGTATTCTCAGACCCATGAGGAAATGTTTTTCAGCAGGAACTATAAAGAACTTCTGTAGGACGCTTCGGAAAAGTCGCCTGGCAAACGCTGTCCATGCAAATGTATGAGAGCGTTGTGTTCTAACGTCCAAGTGAGCAAGCCAAGAGTGGCAGTGGTGAAGAACAACCCTTAGGAGCTACCGAGACACAGTTGGTAAAGTCAATCCTCATCTGGAGTTGCTTTTATATCAAACAGAGCAGGAATACTGGTTTATAAGGGATACGGATGTTACAGTGAGAGTGCAGAATAATTCAACAGTGGGTGAAAGTCCTTTCGATGAAAGTAAATGAAACACATTGGTCATGTACAGGAGACAGACCATGAAAAATAAACAAGAACCTGAAGACTACAAGACCAAGGGATTGACCTTAAAATGGATCAGGAGCTTGAAACCCTCACGATGTGAATAATAAACGCTTGTAGATGTAAGATTTAGGATCAGGAGCCTGCAGAACTTAAGACAAAAATATGAACTCGGAGATCTAAATACAAGGAAAGGAACTTGTAGGCCCCATGAGGAGATCAGGAACTTGTTGGTCAGATGAGGAGGAGATAAGGAGCTTATCGACCTCTGAATGAAAACAGGAGCATGTAGTTCTCAAGATGAGATCAAGAGCCTGTAGACCTCAGGTTGAGAGGAGGAAGTTGTAGATCTGAGGATGACAGCAGGAGCTGGTGGATCTCATGATGAGAAAAAAACCCTGGATCAGAGCAGGAATATGTAGACCTTAGGATGAGCACAAGAGCTGATAATTCTCATGATGAGATCAGGATCTTGTAGATCTCCGGGTGAGAGGAGTAGCTTGGTAGTTCTCATGATGGGATCAGGAACTTGTAGACCTCAGGATAAGCAGTGGAATATAAACATCTCAAAAATGTATAAACCTCAACCTCATCGGGGTTTTGCAGACTGGTGGCTTTATTCTATCTTTCCATAAAATCTGAATCTGAGCTGGTAGCAGAAGTTTGTGGTCCTCAGGATGGCAGAGGTTCGATACAGGAGCTTGTAGAATTCAAGAGGAGAGCAGGAACCTGTGGGCCTCAGGTTAAGTACTTTACAATTGGGGAGCTGAAGGATGTAAGAAAAGCAAGTATGGTAGTGAAGTATTACTTCTAACAGACGTGCAAACAGTGTGTGGCAGCCCACTGCTCCGAGTGTGTGTGTGCTCACTGTTTATGTGTGTGTGTGTGCTCACTTTGGATGGGTTAAATGCAGAGGCAATGATTTCCTTTGTCGGATTAATACAGTATAGCAAAATTTAAAAAAAAATTTAAAAAAATTAAGTGGTTTGGCAAATGAGCAAGTGTGTAAGAGTATATGCCAGATTACCAGCTAATACCATGGTGCATCTCAGT
Source organism: Neosilurus mollespiculum (assembly GCA_030014195.1). Taxonomy (NCBI): domain Eukaryota; kingdom Metazoa; phylum Chordata; class Actinopteri; order Siluriformes; family Plotosidae; genus Neosilurus; species Neosilurus mollespiculum. Next base: position 6,890,201 of record JAQMYF010000012.1, on the reverse strand, counting down.
CCAGCAGAAATGCATAAAGTTTTTAGGAAGAAGTTAGTGTGTGTGTGTGTGTGTGTGTGTGTGTGTCTCTCTGTGTAAGAGGGAGAGAGAGAGAAAGAGAGAGAGAGAGAGCTGCTTGGCCGACCTGGACTAGGCGGCGTTCAGGTGTTTGGGGTTCAGTAACCAGCTCTGAAACGTGAAACGTGTAGACCCAGCAGGCATTCCCAGTCGGACCCTCATGAGCTTGCCAACACCAACACTTTCGGGTTGTAAGAACGTTATTACAGTTATTATATCGGGGTTTGGCGAAGGCCTATCGGCCCCAAACGGAAACTCATAATTTAATTTTCTAAAAGGATTTTATTTTTCTCTCTCTCTTATTTTTTAAAAACAAAAGCGTGGTCATGATCAGCGTGAGATCGAAGCGAGGGTGTCGTTTATGTGACGCTTTCAAAGCGAGCGGGTTTGGCAGCAACCTCTCGGCCACTGAATAACGTGATTGATTTGAGCCTCAAACCACAATACAGAGCTTGAGCATGAGTGTGTGTGTGTGTGTGTGTGTGTGTGCGATCATTACCATGAATGCAGGGCCTACTTACTTTGCTTAACTGCTCTATTAAATAAATGGCCACTTAATATCGCTGGCCTGCCACGGAGGTAAATTGCTCTCAGAGCTCCAGTATGTATCGTTTGCTTCCCGTATGCGGTATAATCACACGTTTATTCATACGCACTAATGCGTGAAAGCTTATATTCCCCAGCCACACATACACTCACACACTCAGAAGGGTGGCCACTGTTGCCCATTTATTATAAATTTGTATACAGGTCACAATAGATTTTGTGGGTTTCTCAGAAAATACGCCCTCCTGACAATTTGTTCTTGTCAAATGGAATAAAAAGTCATAATCTCTAATACGCTCCAGTTGTGAGAATACTCTTGCCAGGAAACTGAAACAGGGTTTCTAAACACAAACTGGTTGTATGCTGATGTATAATAATGTTAGCAATGTAACTAGCTATAAAGAGACAGTCATTATGCATTTTCTGGTGACGAATTTCTTTACGTTATTCTGTATATTAGTAACAGTTGTGTGCTACCTGTGAAATATTGCATACAAAATATTTTTTGCAAAGGCACATGATGATGAAAATGAGTTCATATAATCAGGAATATCACCATTTACCTCAGATTTGTAGGAAAAGTTCTGAAAAAACAAAATAAAAAATCCCAATATGACAGACATTACACCATAACCCCGTTAAGTGTCAACTGAAAATGAAAACGTCATCATGTGAATTCTGTTCTATAGTGCTGAACCACTATGATATACACTCGTTCATTCATTCATTTTCTGAAGCGCTTAATCCTAATTAGGGTCGCAGGGAGGCTGGCGCCCATCTCAGCCGACTATGGGCGAGGGCGGGGTACACCCTGGACAGCTCGCCAGGCCATCGCAGTGATATACACTTAAATATGTTCACCTTCACCAAGGGGAAAAAAAAATTCAGCTAGCATAGCTATTCAACCTTCTAATGTCAGCTTAGCGCCAAACTAGCGCTGTACCTTCCTTTGGGTTTCATGGATAGCATAAAAACAGCAGCTAATAGTTCTAGCATTTAAAAAAACCAAACTTCACATTGTTAGTTGATAAAATTGGTGTCCAAGTCTGGACTATATTCAACAGTACAGTTTACTTCAAAAGGCAACAAGGTATAAAATGCAACTAATTTTAGCGTAGCATTTTAACTAGATAGATGTTGCATTTTTAGGCAAGATGGAAAGAAGCATGATTTTTGTTTTTAATAAAAAAATTTATTCTTAATGCTTATTAAAGAGCGAATTTTAAGTTTCGCCATGGTTTGTAAAAAGGTTGAATTTACCGTTTGTAAACGTTTTTTCTTGTCACAAAGAAATTTTCAATGTTTTAAATTTCTTTGCGAATTTATTTTTCAGCAAACAGTTGCAAACATTGGCGAAACCGTGGTAAGTGTTTGCAAACGGTTGTAACACGGGTCACTAAAGTTCTTTTTGAAACACCAAGAAGTGTACACAATGCTGGGGAGGGTTTGCCCCCCTTTTTATATGGTTGGGTCCATCAATAGGGTTAAAGATGGTTCAATTCCAAGATTCGTTTAGGAGTTGGCAAAGGGTTCTAAATGTTCCCAGACAGTGGCAAAAGAGTGGCAAATAGTTGTTATCGTGGCAAACACTGTCGCTATCATTTGCTAACAGTCTTTCGCAAACACTTTCGCAAACATTCGTGTGAACGTTGCTAATGGTCGCTAAACGTCGCTCCGTGAGATACTAGCTTAAAGGATTTGTGTCATAATTTTTATTAAAATTTAGTTGCCAAAAAGTCTACTGTGAAAATTAGCCTATTGTGCATGTCTTTGGACTGTGAGAGGAAACCGGAGTACCCGGAGGAAACCCACGCAAGCACAGGGAGACCTTGCAACGAGCATTTATGTTATTTAGGCTCTTTTCTTCAAACAACCGTGACCCCATCCCTGTATTACTGATGAGCTGAGCACCGTTTGAGTCGTCTTTAAACAGAAGAAATGACAGGTTTGTACTATTGAACAGGTCATTAAATGTCATGATACGACCAAACTTCAGGTCAGAGGTCGCTTTTAAACATATAGCTGAACGATCTCCTGGCCTGCGCGCCAATAAAGAGACATCATCCATTTCACTAATGTCCCCCAGCATGCTTAAACCAGATGTTCGAAACATCTCTCTCTCTCTCTCTCTCTCTCTCTCTCTCTCTCTCTCTGCACTGAGGTATGTTAGGTATTTGCCGCACTCCTCTGAGGAGCTGTGCACCTGGAACACACAGGCAGCAAAAGTGGAAATTGGTGCAGAGGCAAGATGAAGAGATAATCCTGAGAGAGGAAGAAGGTTGGAAAATGGGAACTTTTATGCAAACCCCTTCAGTGTAAAGAAACTTCTCCCCTATCCGTAGCAACGCCATGAAAGCTGCCATCTGATTGGCTGGTTCACCTGTGTATATTTCACATCCTTCCAGATAAACGTAGATAATCTGCTGTATTTGAAAATACGACCCTGCAACGTCTGGCTGGTTTGCTGCAGGTACACGTAGACTGTGTACTTCACCCAGATAAAGGATGGAGAATATTGACAGATGATCCGCTTGAGTGAGTTTTCGGGGCGAGAGGCAGGAGACGATGATGTTTTAATAACCGTAACGTCCCCGGCAAAGTGCACAGAGAATTACGAGTAGTGTGCATTTCCAGAACTTATCATTCAGCACTTTTAAGCAAAATGACAGTTTATTAAATTTAAACTGACTGGTCGTTCTACTGAAAAGCTTCACAGACACAACACCAGTTTCCTGTGATGATTCTTTTTTTATTAATATTTATTTTGTTTTTTTTTATATCTCTGTAACCATGGTTTAGTGCCATGTTTTTAGTGGTGGTGTTCATGCAACAAGAAGATCCGATTCTATATAATAAAGGAACGACTTTGTTGTGAGGTTCCTGCAGAACGTTGCAGTCTCCAAAAAAGGTTTACTACAGAGGTTTTGGTCTAGAACCCTTTTCCTTCACTCTGATTTAGTGTTCTGTACAGTACCATTCACTTCCTATTTATCTCTTAAAAATAAAATAGAGTAAACCAGCCATAAAGGGATGGCTGAGGATGGGTTTCCCTTTTGACTCTGGATCCTCTCATGGTTTCTTCCTCGTGTCGTCTGAGGGAGTTTTTTTCTTTCCATCGTCGCTGCGGGCTTGCTCATTGGGGATGCGAAGGGTTTATAGAGAAATGTTTAAATGGTTGACTAAATTGTTTTTACCATGTAAAGCTGCGTAGCGACAAAGTCAGTTGTAAAAATTCCTATACAAATGAATCCGAATTACATTGAACTAAAGTCTTTCTGAAACCATTTGATTTCTCCTGTACGCGAGTGTCAGTGACCCCCGCCCTGGACGCCATGATACAGTTTAACCCCATAGAACCTCCCATATTTGAAATGTAAAAGAAAAACAGATCATTAATGATAATTATTATTTGCACACATGAAACTTCGTTCTATACAGAAACCATAATGTATTTGTATAAGAGAGTTCATATAACTGGGTAATTTGAAGCTGCGGAGCTACTGTTATAGAAAAATTAACCGACACCTTTTAACCAATCAGATTCAAGAATTCACCAGCGTTGTGGAATAAGGTATTTTAAACGACTTATGTGATTTAATGGAATTTATTCTGGCATCGTACAGGCAAAAATGACAGAATAAGAAAAAACTCTGCAAAGGAACCACAAAAAAATTGACGAATACCCAAAAAATTCATCATCTGCCATGTAACTGGCCAGAAATGGTAAATTAAAGAAATGGAAAGTGATGTGTTGTGAGACAATTTGTAATGCGTCGCCCGCTCAGCCTCTATAATAGCCCATAATTTAAACTCCAGTGCCTACGAATCTGTTTGACCAGCAATGCAAAATAAAGAAAAATCCCTTCTGAGTAGCGTGTCGAGTGGTTGAGAAGGCCTGTCTATTAAACTGTCACCGAACTCGCTGTTTTGAGCAAAATGCACTTATTTCACAGTAGTTATTATAGCAGTGCCTTTATGGAGCTGTCAGAGCTGTCAGTAAGGCTGCAGCACAACACTAACTGCTGAAGAGAGAGAGCGAGAGGACACGCTGTAGGGACCGGGCTCGCTCTCACGCACTCCGGCTACGAGACTGCTGGAAAAACACGCAGCTGTGCAGCTGCATCGTCGAATGCAGGTAACACAGACATATTTGGCTTTGAAATGGCTTTTGGCAGCTCTTGGTTAGGTAACGTCTCAATACACAGCGAGTACTGATTTTCCACAGATGGCCGCGTGCTCCTTCGCTGCCAGCGCCAATTCAAACGTACACTCGAAAAAAGCGCCTACTGAATGACGCTCACTTTTTCTTTACAGCATATAATATAATGTATGTGAGTCAATGTATTACGAAAAGACACATTACACCTCATAATAAACCAAAATTGATATCCTGAATGACATCTGAGGATATTTAAGGCGGGATACTAAAGATGTTTAGCACACTGAAACCGTATTCACTACCACAACTAGCATGGTGACGGATGAGAGCACTGCTTAATCTATTCAGATCTTATTAGTGTCACAATTCTGCTAGTGGGTAGAACGGTGGCAAGAAGGTCCTGGGTTCGAGTCCCGGGCTTGGTGAGGGTGTCTCTGTGAAGAGTTTGCATGTTCTCCCCGTGCTTGCGTCGGTTATTCATTAATTCATTGTCTAAGCCACTTAATCCTAATTTGGGTCGCAGAGCGACCGGCGCCCATCTCAGCCGACTCTGGGCGAAGGCAAGGTACACCCTAGACAGCACCCCCGACCGTTGCAGGGCCAACACACATACAACCATTCACACTCACACCCAGGGGCGATTTGGAACTGCCAATTTTGGACTGGGAGGAAACTGGAGTACCCAGAGGAAACCCACGCAAGCACGGTGAGAACATGCAAACTTCACACAGAATCACCCGAGCCCGAGCATCGAACCTGGCCCTTCTTGCAGTGAGGCAGATGTGCTAACCACTGCACCACTGTGTCGCCTTAATGTTTTAGTATTTTATTATTTATAATGCTAATGCTAATGCTAATTACTGCTCTGCAATATTTAATGGTCAAATGTAGAAACCTTTATACGAAATCATTAACTATGGTTTAAAGTTAGGTTCTTCTGCTCGGATAAAACATGGCCTTGAGGCAAGTTAAAGCATTATTTCTTATGTTTGGGAAGCTGATGGATCATCTCCAATAAACAGTGTCATGAAAAAGCTGTCAAGACATTTTACAATCAATGAAACTGTGTTTTTTTTCCATGCAGTCCTGAAAGTTGAATATAAAATAAGCCAGATTGTCACAAGTTAAATGATGGAACATTCTGTGGGTTTATTTGTTTATATAAAGTTGCAGTTTTTACTTCCACGGACCTCAACTTTCCCCGATCCTCTTACTCAATTTACCATCCTGGTTAGCACAGTTCTAGTGAAATCTCAGGTCTAATTGGTCAGAAAGCGAAGGTTAATTTCCTGTACCAGCTTTATATGAAATTAAACTAAAAAGGAAATAAAAAATTTTGGCGTGTGCTTCTTGATTGCATTAAAAATTATTTAACAAAGTAATGAACAATTGCTGTAGCACAGTAAACATAAAACATTTTGCTTTATATTACACTAGGACAGCGCAATATGACTGGTTCGCTATTTACGGGATAAAAGACAATATCCCAAGTGGATAATGCTTGAAATAAAACAGTGGACAAAAACTCATGGTTTGATGCAGTCAGTGATTCTGAAAATTCTAGAAACAACAAAATGCTGTTACAAAGAATACAAAGAAAGGTTCACAATATATCCTTCATGTTTTTCATTCATTCATTCATTCATTCATTCATTCATTCATTCATTCACTGAACCATTTAATCCTATTAGGGTCATGAGAAGACTGGAGCCTATCTCAGCTGACTCTGGGGGAAAACGGGGTACACCCTGAACAGCCAGCATCCATCACAGAGCCAACACACACAACCATTCACACTCTCTCTCACACACACACACACACACACACACACACACATGTAGGGGCAATGTGGAACAGATAGTGTGCATGTCTGTGGACTGTGGGAGGAATCCAGAGTACCTGAATGAATCACGCAAGCACAGGGGAAACATGCACACTCCACACAGAAAAGCCAGGGACTCGAACCCAGGACCTTCTTGCTGTGAGGCAGACGTGCTAACCACTACCCATGGTAGCTCTGGAGTTATGCCCTCCTTCTGTCTTAGGGAGAAGTGCATGATGGGAGTTTCCTGCAATTTCCACCCTAAATTTAAAGCTGGGTGTTGGATTCTCAAGGCCTCTTGGCTCTACTGGAAACTGATATCTTATTTACGCTGTCTGTTCTGAATTGTATAATAGTTATAGTAATGTATTACTATTTAGATTACACAATTAAATGAATGTCCCATTGTTTTATATACTGGATGTGATCAGATGACTGGACCACCTCCTATTTTCTTTCTTTTTATCTTGAAGTTCTTTTGAAGAGATGCCAACAGCAAGTGCTTGTTTGGACATTCTCCACCCGGACCTTAGAGACCGGCATCTGATCCCCAAAACATCCCGGCTCTTCTGCCACTCATCTTTTAACGCCGGCAGCCAAATCAAACAAGGCCGAGGCAGCTGAGCACAGCGAGATAGAACCTCCCGGATTTTTTCCACATCCACCATGCCGCCAGATCAAATATTGTACATGGGGAAATGGGACTCATCTTCCAGGGGAATTTTTTTGGAGGGAAGAAAAAGAAAAAAAAAACTTTCAGGAGGTGACTGGGTTCGAGAGAGGTAAGATCAATGAAAAGGTCCAATCAACACTCTGTCAGTGCTTTTCCGGGAGATGTCTGCTCCCACCGCGAGGAGATGATGAGTGGACTTAGTAAATATGGAGGATCAAAGTGAGTTAGAAAAATGAATTTAGACATAACTGTCATCTGAGCGAGGCATGGCGAGGTTCAAGGATCCTCTGTTGACCAATAGCTCATCTGTCAGCACTCACGCTAAATCCCAAACACTCTGTTAGCTTGCTGCATTAATCTACAGTGCACTCCGCAGGTTATCTTTTAAATATAACCTGACTAGAGCATGCTAAATAATGCTAGGTCACCATTAACCTTTACCCTAGATCTTCATCGTCCAGACTTAGCTGCATCTACGATATCTTCTTTCAAAGAGAATAAAACGGCAAACCACAAGCTGCCTCCTCCCTCAACCCAGCTGCTCCAACTTGGTAACTCAATACTCAGCATTGGATAACTGACTCTGAAGGGACGCAAACCACAGAGCCAATCCCACAGAGATAATATGGCTTCTGGAAGATGACTGACCACAAAGTATTTGGTGAAGTGAGGCGGTACACAATGTAACCTTACTTAATGACCCATTAGTACCGTTGTGTCTTGTAACATTTTCTAGTTACTAGTGGAGAATCTTACTTGTAATCTGTTTAAAGTAATTTTGTGGGGTATTTGTACAACATAGAAACCTTATTAGTTGCCCAAATTATAGATACATCATTGTGTATATTATTATGGGGATGGGCTTTGTGGGGACCTGAGTGCAAAGTAGGTACTTTATGAGACACACACTCCTGTAAGCATCACATCAAATATTCACAAAAGGCATTTATTAAAAAAAACAAATAGATGTTTTTTAAAACATGCAAAGTAAGAACAGTGTAAACTTAAGTGTAAACAGCAGTCGCACATTGCGGGAGCGAGTTAACGGACGTCAAGATGGAAAGTAGCGGCAGTGGTGGCTCAGTGATTAAGCTGCTGGCTTACTGATCCGAAGGCCGGGGGTTCAAGCCCCACTTACACCAAGTTGTCACTGCTGCCCCCCGAGTGGGCCGGCCATGTCTAACTGTCTGTGGTGAGAGGCATATAAAAGAACCAATGCTGTCATTCATAAAGAGTAGGCCACTGGGTTTCCGTCAGCATGTTTCTGCCCCACTATGGCCTGGTGAGCTGTCCAGGGTGTACTCTGCCCTCGCCCAGAGTCGGCTGAGATGGGCGCCAGCCTCCCCGCG
>JAQMYF010000012.1:6837516-6851251 GCA_030014195.1 Neosilurus mollespiculum | reverse complement strand
GGAGCTTGTACCGGTCCGTCGTGGTGAAGAGGGAGCTGAGCCAGAAGGCAAACCTCTCAATTTACCAGTCAATTTACGTTCCTACCCTCACCTATGGTCCATAGGACTCTGGGTAGTGACTGAAAGAACGAGATCGCGAATAAAAGTGTCTGAAATGAGCTTCCTTTGCAGGGCGGCAGGTTTCTCCCTTAGAGATAGGGTGAGAAGTTCTGTCATCCAGGAGGAACTCGGAGTAGAACCACTGCTGCTTCGTGTTGAGAGGAGCCAGTTGAGGTGGCTCGGGCATCTGATTAGAATGCCTCCCGAACACCTCCCTGGTGTGGCTGGAGGAAGTGGCTGGGGAAAGGGATGTCTGGACCTCACTGCTTAGGCTGCTGCCACCACGACCCGACCCCGGAACAAGCGGAAGAAGATGAATGAATGAATGAATGAATGAATAATAATAATAATAATGATGATGCTAATAATAATAATAATAATGATAATAATAATAACAATAATAGAAATTATAATAATAATGATGATGCTAATAATAATAATAATAAAAAAAATAATAATAATACATTAATACATACAGCTTTTTTCACAATAATGCATAAGGTCGAGAACACATAGAGGAACAAGGGATTACTGGTTAGGCGATTTTTAAAGTAGATTCAATATGGGTAAATTAAATATATATTTTTTTACTTACTCAAAACCGTAACAATTTTTAGCATGAGCCTTGTTATAAGAAACATCACCTGCTGAGCCAAAGGCAGGACTGCTAAGGCTGGAGTGCAGGGCAGGTGACAGGAAGAAAATTTTACCGTTTCAATGCCTTACCAGTAGATCTAGTAGAAAACCAAGCTGGAAATATGTAAAAGAACATTCACATGCTTCGTTCTCTGCTGTCTGATCGCTTCCGATGTCAACAACAGGATCTGGATGCATGTGCAGATGGACTTTTCACCACTGGACAGGAGGACAGCGATTTTTTTCTTAACAACTTTTTATAACTTTTCATCAATTTTAAGTTCATAAGTTGACTGTAAATGGATAAATAGAACATATAGAACAGTTGTTTACTGTTTTGATGAAACATGTACTGGAGTTAACACTCAGATTTCAGCAACAAAAATAGGTTTATGATGTCACATGGTTTTGATTTCGAAAAAAAGCAGTGAGCGTGGGGTTTTTTAGTTTCCTCTATAAACACTTTGATTTAAGCTTATAGAAGGGGGGAAAAAAACATGTGCACATTGAAAAAAATCAAAAATGATGCATTTCTTTCCTTCAGAAGTCCAGTAGTAAATCCAAGTGAATGTTTCCTGTCATGAACTCTGCAGCTACAACACATCACAAACGTAACAAAAAATAATTAAACTGATTTTTTTCAAAGCTCTCGCTGTCACAGCTTCAGGAGGAGTGTAGCAAAGAAACAAAATAAAAAACAGGACTCAATTCACTATCGTTTTCATATTACTTCATTGCAATATCTTCCGCCATATATAGCTTATCCACACCTTTACTTCTTTACTCTGGTATTAAAAACCGTTCTTTACATCAGCATGAATTCACATGTTTGGAAAAACTTAATTTCTATAAAATTCTCACCCTCTGCTAGAAACATGCATTATATATTATATAACTGAATGATTTTACTCCAGTTATGGTTGAGGGGTAAAAAGGAGGCACATTTGCATATGTACCTTTGACCTTGGGACATGACCTTGGAACTTGGCGGGCGGCAATTTTGTCCAGGCCATTGCTCAGCTCATGCACAGGCCAGCTTTCTGAACTTTTGCATAGGCACTCCCTATCACCTACACCTGTGCGTGGGTAGCTAATTTGCATATGTGACCTTTGACCTTGGCACGGTGACCTTGATCATATAAAGTTTGTCTGGGCCATTACTTGGCTCATATGCATGATAGCTTTCTGAAATTTTGCATAGCACTCCCTGTTGATTGTCCGAAACTGTTCGTATGGAGGATGGCTTTTGTCTTCTGTGCGCTTCCGGCGTCCTGGCTGAGGGGTTTCGACGTTCTATAGAACGAATATTTTATTTATTTCCTCCACCCTTTAGGTCCTGTTTTACCCTCAGTTTGTTGGTGTGCTTGTTAGCAGAGGTATGCAAAAAGTTCTGTGCAAAGTTTCACGTTGTAATTTCTACCAGAGGTGTAGCTTTGGACAAGGAAGATTTTGCAGAAGATCCAGATCAAATTCTAAATCCTAAAATTAAAAAAAAATTCTTTAACTTTGCGAGACGATTTTCTGGACGTGTGGTATACACAGCAGGCCCAGCAGGGGGTGCTATGTTTCTATCATTCTCACTCATTTGCTGAACTGCCTAATTCTAGTAGGATCTCAGGAAACAACGGCGGGCTACACCCCGAACAGCTCGCCAGACCATCAGAGGGCCAGCACACACACACAACCATTCACACTCACATTCACACCTCGGGGCAGTTTGGAACAGCCAGTTATCCTAATGCACATGTCTTTGGACTGTGAGAGGAAACTGGCGTACCTGGAGGAAACCCATGCAAGTACGAGGAGAACGTGTAAACTGCCCGCAGAAACGCCCTCACCGAGCCCGGAACTTGAACCCAGTAAATTTTTGCTGTGAGACGGATGTGCTAACCACTATGCCACCGTCCTCGTGTAGGTTTGCTGATATAATTAGCATTTTTATTAAGACATTTTCTTGCTTTTCGTCCGTCCATTCTCTCCCCAATGTCCACAGTGCAATTTTGTCACATGAATGGAGTTTTAGACTTCTGATTGGTCACGCATCATCACCGAGCCACCAGGATTCATCTCCTGGTTCAGACGACTCACCCAACACAGACATCTGTATATCCTGTTAACCATTTATTATCACAATGTTTAACCCCCTGGGTGCCATAGTGTGTTAAATAAATGTTAAAATAAAACAGAAAAAAATACACAAGCATGGAAACTATATCGTCACCACCTAGAGCTGTTTGATTCCAGATGTTCTGAAAAGATCGAGGACTAATACAGTTGGTTTAGGAATGGTGCTCTGTTTAATTTAAAACAGATAACAGCAGTATCAGACTGTAGTCAAAATGTCTACGGTGAAGCTTATGGACCATGCACACGGTTAGAAAAACGGTTCTTCAGGGCCTCCTTAAGATCATTAAAGGTTCTTGGATCTCTAAAATGGGCTCTAGGTGAAAGTACTTGGTTGTAGGGTTCTGCAGAGGTACCTTCACAAATGAAGATTTTGGGTTCTTTGTATAAATAGTGATTGTTTTGGTCGGAACTTCCTGCTTTCTGTCCTGACAGTAACTGGATTCTGTTGACTCGGACGGCCCTGCGGTTAAAATACGGTGTAGCAGAATCATCAGATACACGTCCACGTTGTCCGATAACTGACTACATTCAGGATAAACAGGAAACATTTGCTCATGAGTGACGCAGCAGGAATGTGCTCACATGGAGATCGCAAGTGGAATTTTACCATGGTGACCAGGAGTCTGCGAGGAAGCAAAATTGGCCTTGCTCTAGGGAGGTGTGGCTTACAGTACATTCTCTGTGAGTTCATGCATATGAAGGTGACCGGGGGGGTCGGGTGTTGGTGTTCTGCCGCCACTGATATTGCAATGCAGATGGCAGGCGTCTACTTGGAAACTCTTTGGAGAATTTTTGGAGAACGACTGGTGAATGTTCACTCGCCACACTGTTCGCAAACCCAAAATCTTTAATCTTTAGGACTTTCAGGTACGATTTAATTCTTGATCCACTCTTTCTAACCCCCCACAAATCTGAGCTGGAGTGGCATGTGGCTGAGAGATGAGAGATGACCGAATGAATCAAGGTACTGTGGAAAAGAAGATAAAGAATAGGCATGAAAGGAGGAGGAGGAGGAGGAGGAATGAGGAGATACGAACGTATGAGGGAAAGAGATTGCTGGTAATACAAACCCCAGAGAAACCAAATTAAATCCGAAAGACGTTGCTCATTCAGTGCTTTTCTCTCCCCCACTTTTCTACAGAAAATGCCTAATTCGGGGAAAACATGTTCAAAGCTCTGGGTGTGCGAGTGCATGCGAGACAGACCAATAGAGACGGTTTCATCTTCCACTCATAAGTCTTTCCCCATTAGTCACGAGCAAGAGGCTACAGCAGTCATCTCAAGCTATACACACAATCTATGTATATAAAGTCAGACCACACGCAGCTCTAATCACGTGACATTCCCGCATGTACCAGGCTCCTATCGGGTTACATGTTTACTTCACATCACATCAAAACACAGGTTACAGAGATGACATGCTGTCAGACGCCTATAAATTAGTTCGCATTGGATACGTTGGTGGAAAGCGTAGCGCCGGATCGATCCAGAGCTCGGGTTACTGTGTGTGCGGAGGTTAACGGTATTCATGTGGATTTCAGCCAGGTTCTCTGGTGTCCTCGCACTGTCCAAAATACCCTTAGGTGGATTCGCTACTCAAAATTGCTCTGAGATGTGACTGGATGAACCCATCTGACCAAACACCAAGTTCATGTTGAAAATCAAGGGAATGAATGAACGATGATTGTGTTTTGTACCAATTATTCATTAATTCATTCTCCAGACTGTTTTATCCTATATTAGGGTCGCCCAGAGGCTGGAGCCTACCTCAGCCTACTCTGGAAAAAGGCAGGGCACACACACACACACACACACACACAACTTTTCACATGGAAAACACTTCTCACACTTACACTTGGGGCAATTCTGAACAGCCAGTTAGTCTAATGTGTATGTTTTTGGACTGTTGGAGGAAACCGGAGTACCCAGAGGAAACCCATGCAAGCACAGGGAGAACATGAAAACTTCATAGAGTCCTCGCTGAGCCCGGTGTTCGAACCCAGGACCTTCTTGCAGTGAGGTGCTAGGCCACCGTGTTGTGTCCTTTTGATTCATATGCAGGATTGCTGGGCTTGGCGGAGGTTTGCACTCTCTGCCCTAGGGTGCTGTACATTGACTCAGGGGGTATCAGTGTGAACCAGAAGTATAGTTCGGTAGTGCCCTTTACTGTGACATCGTCACAGAGTGCGTAGGTCAATCAGTACTTGATGATGACCTAGTGTGTAGGTGGGACATCATAACAAAAGAGAAAGAGATAGAGGGACAAGACCATTACATGGGACACCAACAACAATTTATTCATCTATAAATCCAACAGGTCTTATTCACTCACTTTCACACACACACACACACACACACACACACACACACACACACACACTTTAATTCACACAATCTAATGTGGCCCCAAAGTGTCAGGATCACTGCCGAGAAGTATCCATGCCTTCAAATAGCACACGTACACACACGTACACACACACATGGCTCAGAGCCAGGTCATTCCACTCATCCTCCATCGCGCCCAGTGACAGCCGCGAAGCCACAGATCAAACGCAGTGTGAGTTATGGGTGCAGGGAAAACGTCTACACCCAACACACCTCATTACATTTCTGGCTCAGACTCTGCTGTTTTGGACAAGGAGACCTATTTACATTTTCAGACCGACTGGATTTGTCAGGTTTCTCGCTGACTCTCGGGGCTCCACCTTTGGACGACAGTTACGTTCTGGAAGTTTCTGCCAGAGAAAAGTTGGGTGTGAGAGAGAGCGTTGCTCGAGCCAAGTAATGAGACCACACACTGTTTGATGTTTTGAACAAGACCCCTATTTTTGGTAAATATAGTGCCAGTTGAAAGGTTTTTAACCACACCTTTTATGAAGATTGGGACCAGTTTAACTACGCTAACATTAGAAAATGTACTGAAGGAAAATAAATTAAAGAATTAAGAAATGTTTGTGATTCACCCCCCAGTTTTACCCTCCAGCTGCACCTGACTGTAATAAAGCCTCACCTTTAGAACCCTAAATACAAGGTTTTAGATATTTGCTGGAAGATTTTTTTTTCCGTATTAATATCTGTACCCCAAGATGCCATATTATCTTCATGTCTGGTAAATAATTCCCCTTTTCCTCCAGCAGGGGACGGGTTTGTGGTCCGCCCACCAACGTCGGAACCCTTTAGAGCATCCAGTCATTCATTATCAATAAGGTGTATCCATCGGGGCAGTGGAGGAAGCTGGAGCCAATATCAATATCACATGATATCATTACTGTTTTATGTTCCATCCATCCATCCATCCATCATCTGTATCACTTATCAATCAGGGCCATTGAGGAAGCTGAAGCCAATATGAATATCAAGCAATATCAATATAAGTTAATATTGTTCCATGTTTGATCCGTCTGGCTATCTTTCCATCCATCCACTGTCTATACCGTGCATCCACCCGGGTCACGGAGGAAGCTGGAGATAATATCAATATCAGGTGATTTCAGTATCAGTCAATATTGTTTCATTTCTTCATCCATCCCTCCCTCCACCCGTACATTAACATATGAATTAGGAGTCCACATACTTTTGGCAAACACAGTGCATTTCATCATATACCAACCATACTGTTCTTGGGTTCTAGATTGAAAACTGTGGTTCTAGTTTATTGACCTATAAGACGGGGGACCCCCCATCCTTAAAAAATGGAGACCCTTTAATTCTAAGAGTTTATTATACAATACATTCCTGAATATAAGCTTTTAATTACTTCCTTCTTCCTTCGGCTGAATGTCGCTCTGGATTCATATGTTTATTCATTTAAATGATGCTCTTTTAAAAAAGCACGGTTCGGGGTTGGTTTTTTTTTTTTTTTGTTTGGGGTTTTTTTTGGAGCTGCATTAATTTAAAGCAGAACTGCTTCCAGGGGAGTCAGGCTAGCTTTAGCAGCGTTACAGTAAGTGAATGTGACGGTGCGTACTGTACACGGCCCATATGCCTCTCTGTGAGTCCTCTCTGACCTGCTGCTGCTAAAAGGTCACACATATGGAGACACTCAATCTCCCCGTTCTTGCTATGAGCGGTCACGCGCAATTCCCTTAACAAGAGGCGCGCCGCAGTGTCAAACACAGTAGCCGGTCCTGGAGTTCAGTTCAACCCCTTTCATTTTACTGCATCTTCTACCATCAATGTTTTTGCAAAATTAAGAAAAAAAAATAAAAAGGTCAAGAGAGAGAGAGTGACTTGCTTGTGGTTCAGTAATAGGATTATTCTGGAGAAGTGAAACAAGACGCAAAGCTCCAGACAGACACACCCAGGCTACGCCCTAAACCCTGTAACACTGTCCTATTTAAGGATTACCTCAGCTTTCATATCTGTCCCCATACTTCACATACAATCTTTTATTTTTCTAATTGATTTCATTGTAAAGATATGAAGGAGGCTCTGAGAGTACTTGGAGAAACTTTTAAAAATGGAGCGCTTTTCATTTCAGAGTAAAAAAGTTCAAAGATTCAAACTGAAAAAAGCAACAACAAAAAAAAACAAATCCAGGTCTGCAGTGCGGTGGGAAATCAAACACTCCTAAAGTAACACTTTAAAAAGAGACTCAAGAACGTTGTTTATTTCCTCCGCCGCTCAGTCCAGACACGGAGATGAAAAATTCTGAAAAATATCTGCTGTGTGTCTTCATCTTCAAAGGTATTTGTCCCATTTGAAATTCCATATATGGTTTCCTTAGTAACGGCATGTCTGTTAGCACTCGTTATAAGCGCTCTATCACATAAATGTTGTGACCTTGCTGTGACCTTCACCTTTGACCGTGACATTCTGAAATCAAATCATCTCTGGGATACAGGTAGGGTAGTGTGTCCACCAGGTTTGGTGAAAATACGTGCACAAGTGCAGTCAGAATTTTGCTCACAAACAAACAAACAGAAGTCAATATAGAGATTTTAGCTGGGGCCTAAAGGTGTATTGATTGGTGAAGAAAAGCCATTTGAAATCAGACATCTATTCCTGAATGCTCCTGTTAGCTTGTGATAGACCTCCGGTCAGTCACTCGGGTTCATGAACGTGTGCGGGAATAGGGGTGTTAAAAACATTCATACATTCGAGACCTAATCCCGTCATAATGCATCTTTACTGCACAAACTCCCTGCAGATGACAATTTCTTGGGTTTATAGATAGGATTGTTACCTCTGCCAGGAGATTATGTTTTCACCTCGGTTTGTTTACAGTATAACTCCATGGATTAACCACTGATTTGTGCAAGCAATAAAAAACATTAAATTTTTGGAGGGATCCATGTATGGAATCATGTTTAAAAAAAAGGTCTGAAAACCCCGAAAAATCCCTATCTTTAATACGGAGCAAAAATAATAAACAAACAAACAAACAAACAAACAAACAAACAAACAAACAAATAAATAAATAAAATCTCCTAGCAACATCTTATCTGATTTGGTTGTAATTTACACCAGGTGGATTTCCAGAGTGATGATGTACAAAACACTTAACGTTGAAAGGTCAAAGATCGAGGCCAGACATGATGATGCTGTGAAAATCGCTATATATCCAAAAAATACGGATATAAATTTTTTCCAGATTTTAACTGAAGTATTTGTGGATCATTATCTTTTAGACTGTATAAAAAATGATGAGGGTATTTGCATAAATTATATCATTAAGGTCAATAAGTGTAAATAATGTGTGACTGAATGTTCATTAGATGCCCACTAGAGGGAGACATTTCATTATATCTATGCCCAGTAAAAACCTGCAGTCTTCGCCAGATTTTTCAGGTTAATCAATGCACTTGTCACCACAATCCATTTGTTCCCTGGTGGAGGAACCGTACACTCTAAGAGTGCCCCTCTAGTTATTTATTTAGCTGCAAATATATCACATGAATAAAAACATTCAACACCTTAGCACTGTTGTTTGGTATGAGCCAACAACACGACATGGCTGACTATATTTGGAACACAGCCAGGTGAGATGGAGCGTGAAGGTGTAAATGCTTTGTATTAGATCTCGACCCAGGCTGAACTGTCAGTGGGAGAGAGATCAGACAAAGCCAATATCATTCGGCGACATCGCCAGCCAAGTTATACTGGCTGATTGTCAGAACTACGGTTACGAAAACACACCCTCGATTTATTTAAGCAAAAATCTGCAAAACATCCAGGCGCGTACTCGTTCCAAATTCGATGGCAATAAAAAGGCGATATGTTCAGCGGCACGGTCGGGGGTTGGGGTGCCTGAAGAATCGGTCTACACACGGAGAAGAAAAATCTCTCATTTCCAGGCAAATTTCTATCATCTGCGGCAAATCACCACAAAAACGACCTCAAATTCTCGCTTCAAATTAGCATCACAGTGGCTGCCGGCTCCACAAGTTTTTCCAATCATAAACTGAAAGAGTTGTGCTAAATAAAGGAAAGATGTGTAAACAACATTTTTTCCCAGAGTAATCCATAATTGAGACCCAATGCCACGTATTCACACGAGCCTGATGGGAAAAAAAAAACAGAGGCTGTACAAGGGACGCTGGAATTTATTGTGATTTATCACTTGATATTTATATCAGAGCGACACTGAATTCAGGATTCGGGGCTGAAGCTGTTGGTTGATGTGTTTTTTTTTTTAATCACATCATCATATCTAACACATAATCCACACAATCTATGCGCAATATGTAAGGGATAATGTACAGTGTGTCGGCTTTTATTGTGAAATAAACCCAGACAGGCAACGGACGAGTGTTCCATCATTCTGAAGGGGTTTATTTAGCAATAATGACTGACGCTCTGTTCCTTATCACACTTATTACACAGCTACTTAAACCTCTGTCACATCCAGTGCATTATAGGTATACAATAGATCCGTTACACAAACTGGACTAACTCCGAGGACAGTTGTAGCTGTGTCATGCGATGGAAAATGCCGTCATAGATCCTTGCCTTGAAGTTCTTCAAAAGGATTTCCGTCTTCTGCAATTCTCAGCATCAGGTGCACTTCCTAGATGTGTTGTGCGATGTTTTACGCTGTCCTACAGCCGTGTTACAACAGACGAACATACGAATTTCATACGCTTGTTAGGATCACCGGATGCGTCCAGATCCGTATGGGTTTCTTACAATAGTTCTGTGATTGCGTCACGTTTGATTTATTTAAAAACAATATTATTGATCTAAAAAAAACATTTAGGGCAGCACGGTGGCATAGTGGATATCATGGGTTTCCTCTGGGTACTCCAGTTTCCTCCTACAATCCAAAGACATGCACGTTAGGCTGACTGGCTCTTCCAAATTGCCCCTAGGTGTGAGTGTGAATAGTAATGTGTGTGTGTTTGTCCTGCAATGGACTGGTGGGCTGTTCAGGGTGTATCCCACCTTCTCTCAGAGTAAGCTGAGATAGGCTCCAGCCGAATGACGTGACCCGAATCGGATTAGCGGACTAAGCGGTTCAGTGAATGAGTGAAAGAATGAATGGAAAGCTCATAGCTGATTACTTTTCTAAAGCAGCATGCCCTAAAGTCATACATTGCTTACATTTTTTTTTGTACCACGTGAACATGTACACGTAAAGAATCCCTTTAAACCCAATCAGCTCGCACTGGACAAAAGCCGAGTTGAAAGAGCGCTCATTGCCCTGACGACCCAGGCATTTGCGGTAGCGGTACTCTTAAAGATAGACGCTGTTGTTCGTAATAACAAAATTGTTGCAGGCTGTGTTGAATATCAGGGACAAAAACAACAAGAAAACAAGAAGCGTTTGAAGCTGCACAAAACAAACCCTGCAGCACAGACAAACTGAAATGAGATGAATGAGAAAACAGTCTACGTGAGTCTTCATCTGGTGTGAAATGAAGCAGAAATTAGCGTGAAATATTCCCGTATAATAATCAAACTCGTACATATCATCTTTCATATCCCCATATATTGAGTGGTGATGAAGTTATAAACAGAAATAGCTGATTTAAACATAATAAGTATATACCACACGGGAATCGTGCAATCAAATTGGATCGCTATCTCAGGATAATTACCCCCCCCATTTTAATCGTATCCAATTCCCACCCATCAAGTGTTTCCTTCCCTATCACATGACCACCACCAACCAGGGAGGTGCATAAGCATGCACATGCCCCCTCTGTGACTCTGCCTCCCGCCTCTTTATGAACTGCTGCGCATGCACATTCGGGTGCGGCCTAACATACTCAGAGGGAAAGCCCTATCCGCCCCCTCATACGAATGAGCTCACAGACGCCCATGATTGGCAGGTGATCACTGTGAGTGACAGGGAAGTTAGCGTATGCCATCCCTTCCTCCCGTGAGAGCTCAGCCGTTTAGCTCCTATGGACTCCCGGTCACGGATGGCTGTGGCATCAACCTGGATTTGAACCTGTGATCTCTAGTCGCGCACCTTGTCGATGCGACACTCGGGAGCCGCTATCTCAGTGTAATTAAGTTACTCGCCTCAGGCTCAAACCCAGGACCTTCAAGTGTAAAGCGTCCTTTTCCCCTTATAACGTCTTTGATATGAAGCTCGGTGAGAATGTACATAATGAACCTAAAGACTTGTGACGTGCTTTCCGAAATCAGTGTCCTGAATGTAAACAAAGCGATTTGGATTCTGGGAAGGCTGAACTGGCCCCTTTAATACACAAATCCATAGAAATAGCTCACGTAGATTGTATTACAGATGTTTGTATGTGTGTAAGTGTGTAGATGTACTCTTGGCAGGCAGCAGCTACATTTCTTGATGATATGATGATATTTTTTCGTCTCTCGTTCCCGCTGTGCCTTTTATTTTATTTTATTAGTATTATTATTTTTTGCATTCCCAATCAGTGCTCTGGTTTGGGCCCCTGATCTGAGCAGTTTGAGGTTTTGAAAGTTTGGTTTATTGTAGAGAATTCTGGGTAAAGATTATGCTGATTGGTCAGATAAGGACTAATGTTTCCAGACGGCAGCTGATTGGGGGGTTTAATGCAGCCAGGCTGGGAGCAGGAATGAGACTTGTGGTGCCCCAGTGTGTGTGTGTGTGTGTGTGTGTGTGTGTGTGTGTGTGTGTGTGTGTGTGTGTAAAGAGGGAAAGGGGGCTGGGATGGAAGAATGCCACCGTGCTCATTTCCTGTACATATGGAGGAAGTGGGATTTATTTATGTAGCCTCTCAGAGATGGAGAGAGAGAGTGAGAGAGAGAGCGAAAGTGAGAGAGAGAAAATTGTTACAGAAATCTTAATTCTGTTTGGTCAGAAAACTTTTTTAATACCA
Source organism: Neosilurus mollespiculum (assembly GCA_030014195.1). Classification (NCBI taxonomy): domain Eukaryota; kingdom Metazoa; phylum Chordata; class Actinopteri; order Siluriformes; family Plotosidae; genus Neosilurus; species Neosilurus mollespiculum. The sequence continues at coordinate 6,839,120 of JAQMYF010000012.1, read as the reverse complement.
GCAGCTCAGACAGTTGTGAAGCCACAAATGTTTTGCTTTGATTGAGGAAAGAAACCCATGTACCAGTTGATTTGTTGAAGATGTTTATTTAATGTTTATGGAAGGAGTCTCCAGTGTCAGTGCTCTGTAACAGTTTAGCAACAGAGGAGTTTATTTCACACTTTCTGCCCAGAATCGAGAATTCAACAGCGCTGCGGTACCAGTATATAGCAGAAATCATGATCCAAAAAAAACAAAAAAAAACAAAAACCTATATGAAGATTAAACAATGGCAGGTATCTATTTGGATTCATGTTATAATTTGTTTCAGTATATAATACACATGACCAGCACAATCTGATTGGTCCACTACGTAGCAATTAATAGACATTGTTATTAATTTAAGAAATTGTCTCACTTCTGATTGGTCGAAAGACATGAAATAATTCTTGGTATTTACTATTGCCACGGGATAACTTAATTATTGCATCATTGCCACAGGATAACTGAATTATTGCATTATTGCCTCGAGATTAATGAATTATTGCCTCATTGCCACGTGATAACTGAATTATTGCCTCATTGCCACGGGATAACTGAATTATTGCATCATTGCTACGGGATAACTGAATTATTGCCTCATTGCCACGGGATAACTGAATTATTGCCTCATTGCCACGGGATAACTGAATTATTGCCTCATTGCCACGAGATAACTGAATTATTGCCTCATTGCCACGGGATAACTGAATTATTGCCTCATTGCCACGGGATAACTGAATTATTGCATCATCGCCATGGGATAACTGAATTATTGCTTTATTGAAATGGGATAACTGAATTATTGCAGGTAGCATCATGACTATCGCTGTTTAAAAAAGAAGAAATCATAAAAATCCCATTTAATTTTATATTTCTTGTGTTTCTGGGTGGTACTGTATATGCTACAACAATTATTCACCTTGGGCTCAGTAGATGCCTCAGGGATTATTCAGGGACACCCACCTCATCTTCGGATAATAATTCTTAATTAAATAAAAATTAATAATTTTTTAATGAAGACACAGAAACGTGCGCTCAGCGATATGTAAGCTGCATGTCTGTGCATGTGTGTGGGCTCATGTTAGATGTGTAGTGAGGAAGTACACAGGGAGCGTGTTTCTGGATTTCTGTGCTTGCATGTACACTGTTCTGACATTACTATGGGTCTGTGTGTTGTCAGAGGCAGTTTTTTGCTCTGCGTGTGTGCGAGTGTGTGTGTGTGTGTGTGTGTGTGTGTTTAAGCATGAACAGAACTGGTCGTACTGTAGCCTCAGTGCTCAGTGCTGACTCGGAGCTCTGGCAAAATACTGCTTTCTGTATTTTTACAGTTTCCTGTGTGGGCTTTTATAGATGTCTATGAAGTGCACACACACACACACACACACACGCACACACACAGAGTAAGAGAGGGACTCGTTCAGGGTTGTACTTGATTAGGTGTAATTATTCTGAAGTAGAGGGGCTCATCGGTGGAAGCGATGTGTCTGTTTGCGTTCTGTTTTAGCAGAAACATGAGTTGTATTAGACTTCACCCTCCTGAAGCGGTGGCTGGTGTACAGTGGTGCTTGAAAGATGGTGAGCCC
>JAQMYF010000012.1:6801555-6811555 GCA_030014195.1 Neosilurus mollespiculum | reverse complement strand
CACTCCATCATGTCTCCATCATCACTCCATCATGATTCAATCATCTCACCATCATCCCGCCATCATCACGCCATCATTTCTCCATCATCTCTCCATGATTCAATCATCTCTCCATCATCCCTCCATCATCACTCCATCTCTCCATCATCTCTCCATCATGATTCAATCATCTGTCCATCATCACTCTATCATCTCTCCATCATGATTCAATCATTTCTCCATCATCCCTCCATCATCACTCCATCTCTCCATTATCATTCAATCATCTCTCCATCATCACTCCATCATGATTCAATCATCTTACCATCATTTCTCCATCATCACTCCATCATGATTCAATTATCCCTCCATCATCTCACCATCATTTCTCCACCATCCCTCCATTATCTCTCCATCATCACTCCATCATGATTCCACCATCTCTTCATAATCACTCCATCATCCCTCCATCATGATTCCATCATCTCTTCATAATCACTTCATCATCTCTGTATCATCCCTCCATCATGATTCAATCTTCTCTCTATAATCACTCCATCATCTTTCCATCATCCCTTCATTCATCCATCCTCATTCCACATTCACCAAATCATCATCTCACCTTCCCCCCTGTATCCCTCCATTCTCATTCGTCACTAAATCATTACTCCACCATCATGTCAGACCACATCTCCATCATCACTCCATCATTATACAGAAATACCACTCCACCATCCATCATCATGCCACTACCCCTCTATTACCACTTTATTTTAATTCAGTGGTCACTCCATCATTCATTCTATCATTATACAGAAATACCAGACACGTTGAATACAGAATAGAGAATGATGCTGTAACTGACCAATCAAAACTGGGTATTTAACAAAACCTTGTAATAACTTATAATAACAGGATCCTCCTGTAGTAGTAAAGAGCCTGATACTGACAGGATGGTTCCAGTATGGAGAATATATTGTAGTGAAGAGATTTGATCTTAGTAATGAAGTGATGATGTGTTTCCTGGTAATGAGAAGTTTTCCTGTATTAACTTTATTTTATTATGGTGATGAAGTTTTTCCTTATAAAAAGACATTTTGTTTACTAATAGGATCATTTTCGCACAATAATAAAAGGTTTTCTTTACTATTTTACTATTTATTTTATAATAACCAGACGCTGATGGAGATTTTATATTCAAGACTGACAATAAGTGTGAATTTGTTTACTAGCTGTTTTATTAATATCAGTCTGTAGGATGAGGGTACAGGCGACTCAAACATGCACTTCTGCAAAAAAATAAATACAGCATGGGTGCTAAATGAACAACAATAAATGTAACAGTCGATATTTGTTTTGACAACCTTTCGCTTTAAATCTGAACGATAACATCCTCCGGTGGGAGTGCGGTGTGCAGTTTTAAGGGAATGTGCTGGAAGTTTTACGGAGTTTTGTCCAGAACCTGCTGGGGTGCTTCGACTGCCGCACTGGCTTCTTATTTTTGTGGCAAAACACAACTTCGCAGGCCTTCCACAATCCAAAGACACACAACTTAGGCTAACTGGATATTCTCGGTTGCCCCTACATGTGAATGAAAATGAATATTTTTGTAAGCGTGTTAGCCTTGTTCGAATCCCGACCTTGGGCACTTCTGTGTGGCGTTCTGTGTGGACGTTCACCCTGCGTGTTTCCTCCGGGTACTCCGATTTCCTCCTACAGTCCAAGGTACGTGCACGTTAGGCTAAACGGCTTTTCCAGATACCGCCTGCGTGCGAATGGTCGTGTGGGTCTTGGCCCTGCGACGGTCTGGCGAGCTGTTCCGCCTTCCCAGAGAGTTGGCTGAGATAGGCTCCAGCCTGCCCACGCCTGTAGTAGGATTGTACTTTAGTGTTCCACTGGTGTCCGTCTGAAATTTCGGAGGAGGCTGCAGTTCCTGTACTGTGTAAGCAGATTTGGAGGTTTGGAGCCCTCTAGCGGCTGGATGTTGAATTACAGTTAAATGTCCAGGTGCAGAAAGCAGTCAGTCAGATTAAACAGAGCTAAACGCAGTGTGGAGCCAAAACACATACACACACACACACACACCCACAGTCAGACAGAGAGGAGTGAGTGTACAGGAGCGGACACAGAGGAATACACGCTTCTCCAGGTGTTGCTGGAGGAGAACTCAGGGGATCTTCTCATCCTGAAGGGCTGGAGTTGAGTGGAGCTGTACTGAACTACTACTCGTCTGGATTTTATCCTCTGATTTGGGTTGATCTGAGCACTGGAGATGAACAGAGTGCGGAGGAAACCGACCGGATGGGATTTCCTGAGTGAAGGTAAAACACACAATAATAAATTATGATGATAAAGTACACAAATTAAAGACATAACTACACACCAGATCCGAAAAATGACTTATACTCACTCTAAACATGTCCAGGGATCACTAATACTCGTTTATAATTTGTATTTTAGAATAACAAACCTGTTTATTACCGTGTTATTACTGTCGGTGGGCTACAGTAGGCTATATTTAGCCGTTACATAGCTTCACACTAAATATCGCGATACTACCGGATATCGCTGACTAACCAAAACAAACAAACAAATTCATGACAATTTCATTAATTCTAATCTGTAAACTCTCGACAGGCTTTTAGAAAGACATTTAAACCGGACAAAAATGCCACTTAACACTAATTTAAGGTGGGTTTACCTTCAGAAAACAATGAATAAAGACGTTAGGACGGTTAGAGTTTAAAATTTAAATCACAGTGAATTCCGCACGCGCGTCCGTTCACTGAGGCAAACCGACAACTTCAGTGACTGAGCGCGTGAAGGCGTTTTAATTCGTATAAAATAAAAGTCCTGGTATATGTGGTTTGATTTTTGCCTTTTATTAATTATTATTATTATTATTATTATCATTATTATTTTTTTTTATTTAAAAAAAAATCGTAATTTCTTTACAGAGTGAAGCGGAGATCATTTCAGCATTCAGCTTGTGACTGAAATGGGACTTTTCCTCTGGACCCTTTCATCAGGATTTAATTTTAGTTTTTAATAGTAATAATTAAATAATTGTTCATCATTTAAAAAGCAAACTCAAAGACTCGCCTGAGGGACCTTTTTTCCTTCAGACTCTTTGATTTAATTTATTTAGTCCAGCGGAAATGGTTGGCCATCTACACTTGCAGGCCATGGAGGAGAGTCTGAAGGGAAAGAGCCGTGAGGGGCTTCTGGATAGTCCTGACTCCGGGCTACCACCAAGCCCGAGCCCGCCCCTCTGCCCACTCTCACCGTCCGGCACGGAGCTCCGCGCCCCCGTCACCGCTGATCACCATGGAGGGATGTACTGGAGGAAGGAGGCCCGAGAAGGCAAGCTGGTGAGCAGAGAGATGGTCTTAATAAATTGGTGATATTATTATAAGAGTTCTTATATTGTAACAGTCCGATAATAAAATACATGAAAGACCCAGATCTTTAAATGTAAACCTTTGCTTGACATTCGTTCATCCTTCAGGATACTAAAGAGTGTACGCATATAAAGCGATTTGATCCTCACCTATCATTTTGTAGCTCACAGTTGGTCACTAACCTTCCAGGCCCTGGTTACTTCCTCTTGAATATTTATTGGTCGATCAACAGCATATCAATCTAGAGCATTGGTAGTTGCAGCGTTATGGAGTTTTGGAGATTGGTTTAACTCAGTAGTCGCCCTTCAGTCATCACAAGTTGCAGATTTTCATTGAGATTTCAGGGTCTCTTCCTGTATGTAGGTCCCTAAAGAACATGGATGCAAATGCTAACACTATGTACACACTGGGTGTCTATCGGCATGTTTTTGTTATCTTGAAAGAAAACTGGAGAACCCTGAGGGAACCTGCGTATGTATACGGGTAGAACATGCAAAACAGGCAGCACCTGAGCTCAGGAACTTACCAAGGACCCTGCTGACCCATAAATGTTGTTAGTGTTGAATAGCCCTATTAGACAATGCCAGTGTGTCAAATAAACTTAGCACTGCTTAAATTTCCACCTGGGCCGTTTGAGTTGGCTGTAAACACAAGGTTTTCAGGTTGTTGTTTTTGTAGGACACTAATGTGTCATGGTTTGCTGGGCCTTTTGAGTAGCTGGCTTTTCCCCGCTGCCACCCATGCACAGCGGTATCTCCGCCCATCCCACTGTACCTTCCTGAGGAAATATCAGCCAACCAATCAGAGCAGAGTAGGCACAGAGAGGGAAAAGGCCTTAAATGGGAGGAGGAAGCCAAACAGGCTGTCAGCAGCAAGCACTTTTTGGATCGTACTTTCGTGCTCCACCGGTGTCCGAAATGAAAAATTATGAAAATGTTCTGAAAATGGGTGATCTTAAATGTTGCTCTGATTAACATGAAAGGAAGTAAGAAGTAATAACATCCCCTCCACCCAGCGAGCACCACCACCACTCTTGGTGTCTCGAACCATCAGCCACAATTCTGGAATCAAACATGGAAAATCATGAAATGATTCCTGGCTGCTGATTGACTGAATGAATGAACCAGATGGGAACTTTGTAGGAAGTTTGCTATAATAAAGTGAGAAGTTATTATACTGAGCAGAACACAGTGTAAATGGGTTACTTCAGGGGTTTTTCCCCCTTCATTCCTTCATCAGTCTGCATTCTTGTAATTCGCTACTCAACCTCAGACATTTGCGCAATAAGAAACAAAGGTTATTCCTTAGTCTTGCCTGGTAACGTTTTGGAGTCCAGATCCAGTGGAACAGTCAGACAAACGGCCAAATCCTAGTCTCTTAACCACAAATTAAGAAATGAAACGTTTAAACTTTGGCAGATATTGTGAGTGTCGTCAAACTACCCATCTAGATTGATTCCGAGTTCAGTCCTGGTATTTAACAGATTCCCAGCAGCCTCTGTGCTTACTGAGCACACACCATTCTTACCTGTTTTACATTCAGAAACGCTAACGGAGCTCCCGAAAACAGTCAGAGATTCCCACTAAGGTGGCAGCGGCCGCCAAACCCGTCTTGCTGAGTATCTGACCAGATCGGATTCAGTGATAAAAACATGAGATGAAAAAGAAACTGGAGCCTTGACTCATACTGCTGGAGACAGTTTTAACGTGAGAAGGAAAGATAAGGTGGTGGTGTAGAGTAGAGAACTGAAGTGCGCTGACGTGTGAAGATATTGCTTCTGAAACATTACAATAAAAACAAACAAACCCAACAATCCTGTTGATGGGTGTCGCAGTCACCCAGGCAGCTCGGTCTAAAGTCTCATAATAGTGATGTAAAACGTTAGGCGGACATATTGATGATAAAAGATTAGATATCAGCACCGAAGAGAAACGGGATTTAAAAGTCCACGTGAGAAGGAAGCACACAGTGAAGCACAGAACGTTTTCAGCAGGCTGACCTTGCCTTAGGCAAACCTCCCAGCCGAATTCTCTCCATCACGTCTTTCTCACATCCACCCTTTACATCATGTAAGCACATGCATTCTAGACTTCAAATCAACACACACACACACACACACACACCCGTAGCCTTTAATAGTGTTGCTCAACTGCCCATGTTACAGTGTGTGAGGGCACGCGCTGATCAGCGTTCCCTCGGCTCTTATTTCTGCCTCTGAAAAGGTTATGCAGCCCTGAGCTAACAGACCCCAGTAAGGAGCCATTCACAACTAATCCAGGGCCTCTTTCCTCTTTACCACCTTTAAATCACCTGACTTAGTCATTACGCAAGAATCTCCGCCATCTTTATATGCATGTTCCAACTCTAAGAGATGTGGGGTCTAATATTCTAATCAGCATCTTTGATTGACAAAATTGAGTAAATTGAGTAAAATAAGATCCATTACCTATATATTTACAGTTTGGTGGTGCTGGCAACCTTCTGATTTGTGATATCAGAGCAACCAGTTGAAAATCAGAGTCAGGAGTTTGTGTCATACAGATTAAGAAGGAAAAATATCATGTTAAAGTTGGGGTTGGTTAAAAAAAATGTAAATGCACATGAAAGCTGTTATATTGGTTGAAATGGTCTTTAAACCCCGACAGCAATAAATAACTCATAAAATCTAAAAAAGGTCCACAAAAGTCTGTCCTCTGCAGCAATTGTAATCCTGAAGAAACACCAACCAATCACTGCTTCGTGGTCCACTGGGAAATATCCAATCAAATGCTTCCATGTCTCTCTGTGCAAACATGACCATACAGTGCATGAAGCAGCAGTTAGAGCACAACTCCTGTATGTGGAGTGGGGCGTGGCTTCAAAAGGACCTCCGGGGGGGGGGGGGGGGGGTGTTCCCCCCCCCCCCCCCCCCCCCCCCCCCCCCCCCCCCCCCCCCCGGTGCCCAGAGTCCTGAAGTGGTGCTACGTTCAAATTTTGCAAGCTGTCCAGATTACCAGTCTTTACTTTAATCACCGTCCAAGACAGCACCAACACCGAGGCTCACCTGAACATGATGTCAACCTGGTTAAGACTAAAACAAGGAATAGAAATGTGAAAGCATCTGGAGAGTGCAAACCCCTGCCAAAAAAAAACTAAAACTTGACTGTAAACTCGGCTTACTGGTTATTTATCCGTCCAACATGTTGAACATCCACAAAGCTGCCATTAATCTAATAAGAAAGCCGTCACTTTTTCCTTTACGCCTGTGAGATTATATTATAACGTCCTGGAAGACTGGAAACCTGTACAGGCATCGACCCTGCAGCGAGCGCTCTTAGTGTGTTTTCTGTCTGTATGCAGGCGTTAAGTCGAGCTCATTTTTCCTCCTGCTCCACATGCATGCTCACACTTGCCTAAAGCTCAGTCTTCTAACGGCTCGTACAGAAAGCAAACACAACCCCAGGACCTTAATGCTCGTGCTTGGTTGACTCGTTAGCGTTGCCTGCTGCTGCATGTCGAGATTTCATAACAATAGAAATGATTTTAAAATCCCCGATTCGGCTTCTTTTCATCCAAGCAAACCGGATGGAAACAGAGTTCAAAAAGCTTTTTCCAAGCCAATAATGGCAGGTGTGTGTGTGTGTGTGTGTGTGTGTGTGTGTGTGTGTGTGTGTGGGAAAGTAAATAAAACACTGTGGAAAGGAGACAAGCAATAACGCAGCATTAGGAACATGATTATTTTATACATAGTTATACAAGAAGGTTCTGGGTTCGAGTCCCGGGCTCTGTGAGGGCGTTTCTCTCTGGAGTTTGCATGGTCTCCCCATGCCTTGGTGGGTTTTCTCCGGGTACTTTGGTTTCCTCCCACAGTCCACTGACATGCACATTAGGCTAATTGGCTGTTCCAAATTGCCCCTTGGTGTGGATGTTGCCCTGCAATGCTCTGATGAGCTGTTCAGGGTGCACCCTGTGTTTGACCAGTGTCGGCTGAAATAGGCTCAAGCCTCCCAATGACCCTAGTAGTAGGATTAACCGGTTTGGCAAATGAGTGATGAGTTTTAGTACTTTTAGTGATACAGCTCAGATATTTATTACTGGTACCGCTATGGTATTCATGGTGTACAATTGGACACCCAGGTCAGGTCCACCACAGGCGAACTGACAAGTATAGGACGAGGAACAAACAAGTTCCGAACCAAACGCATGGCCAAGAACAACCATATAACCAGCAGACACTTTTGCCCGGTGGAGTCTGTTCCAAATTGTACCCGCTGGATTGAACGGACCTCACCAGACAAGGAGTGCATTCGCCAAACGAGAAATGGACAAGAAACACATTCGAAATGGATTAAAAATTTTGCTCGTCTCTGCTAATGATGTGCTCCACAACAACCGTCTGTTCTATTCACCAATGACTTATTATAAGGAAACATCAGGCCACTGAAGAACTTAACTGACCAATCAGAATTGAGTATTCAGATGTTATTTTAAAGTAGGTGGGGCTGCACATTAAGAGTTTTTATTTTATAATTGTTGGCTCAGTACAGACGAGCTGTTCTCTAAGAAACCCTTTTCAGCTTTTTTACCACAACACCACCACCACCACCACCAACAACGACGACGACAACAAACAACGACAACAAAGACTTGCTTATACTGAGAGTCAGACAAGAAAGCAGAACAAAAATTTTATTACATTTTAAATTTTTTTGCATTTTAAAGTTTTTGCCTTGTGTAAAGGATACGGAAATTGACTTTTCTAAATTTTGTAAATGAACACACTTCACTTCAGATCAATACCAAGAAACTGTGATGTCATAACTCGCTCGTGATGTTCAGGAAACTTTACTTTCTCCGTTTTTCACCCAGTTCCGTCTTGTTTTCTTTGCTATATACCTTTAGTACCGTTTTATCTACGTGACACAGAAAGGGAAACCTGCCTTCTTTAGACACGTTCTGGCCTATAAATCCTCCCTGCGATCCTGCTTATTAGGATCAAGTCAACGCGAAGAGGAAACAAACACACAAAGGCAGCGTTGTTGCACACAGCATTTTCCAGCTAAGCAGGACAACATGCACATGCCTGCTTCATGAAGGCTTTATTTTATTTTAGTAGATTTCTCTCTCTCTCTCTCTCTCTCTCTCTCTCTCTCTCTCTCGCTCGCTCACATGGCCTCAGGTCTATTTTCGAGTTGTTTGCTTATGCCAGCCAAGAACAATCTCCCTGCTCTATTTTGGAGCGGTGGAGCTACCAGGGACTATTGCTGCCCGTTGCATAATTGGACTTTCACCCTGCTGCGTGTGTTTGGGAAAGTTAATAAACACCAGAGCCTGTCATTGAGTTGACTTTGTCCTCATGCTCCAGAGAAGAATCCAGATCTTTCTGCTGCTGTAAATCTGACAGTACAAGGCCTTATAATTACTTTTGATCGCAGCCTTAAGCCCGGTGGAGTGTAGCATTAACTTTTATATTCTGGCCAGGTTTCACTGCCTTTTAGACACAACCAGCTACACCGTTTATAAAACGTGCACACAGCCTGTGTGTACAACCACAAACAAGAAAAGCTTCCTGTACACACACACACACACACACACACACACACACACACGAGGTTAGGAACAGCACCTTCTTCCTTATCGAAATTCCCCCCAATCAAATAAAAAAACACCACTTTACCGTATAGCTTAAAGATATCTTATTTCACCAGAGCAAAAACTATTTTTGTGTAGAATTACCACTCATCTCAGTTCCTGAAACAGTTCCCGGGCCACTTTGGAACCAGTTCTTCACGTTCCAACAACCAAAGAACTGATTCTCAGCTGGGGAAACATTCCAGCGCACCACCAACTTTTCACTGGTCTCAATGCAAGACCTGCTTATATCAGCGGCGGTGGGCAGGATTAACAAGAACGACACTGGTGGAATTTCTCCATATTCCAAACAAGAGAAGGAAGAGCTTCAGTATAGATACATGAAATAGTTTTTATAAAATTCCAGTGCTGTTGGGTTTGGTGCTAGCGTTGCTGTGAAACTGAAAATGTTTACTAGGCTACATATGAAAATGTATACTACTGTACTAAACAGTACCAACTGCTCTTTTACACAGCATTCTATTATGACATAATATCTACTGCAGCAATCTTAGATGTTGCCCCCCCAACCCTATAGTATCCTTGGAAACAGCTCCGACCCTACAGCATCCTTATGAACAAACCCGACCCCATGGTATCCTTAGGAACAGCCCCCGACCCTATAGTATCCTTAGGAACAGCCCCCGACCCTATAGTATCCTTATGAACGGACCCCGACCCTAAAGTATCCTTAGAAACAGACCCCGACCCTATAGTATCCTTATAAACAGACCCGACCCTATAGTATCCTTAGGAACAGCCCGAACCTATAGTATCCTTATGAACGGCCCCCGACCCTATAGTATCCTTATGAACAGCCCCGACCCTATAGTATCCTTTGGAACAGCTCTGACCCTATAGTATCCTTAGAAACAGCCTCCGACCCTAGAGCATCCTTATGAACAGCCCCGACCGCATGGTATCCTTAGGAATAGCCCCCGACCCTATAGTATCCTTAGGAACAGCCCCCAACCCTATAGTATCCTTATGAACGAACCCCGACCCTAAAG
>JAQMYF010000012.1:6761624-6771897 GCA_030014195.1 Neosilurus mollespiculum | reverse complement strand
TCTGCTTACATCACGACCAGATTACTCCGTCTACATCACGACCAGATTACTCTGCTTACATCACGACCAGATTACTCCGTCTACATCACGACCAGATTACTCTGCTTACATCACGACTAGATTACTCCGCTTACATCACGACCAGATTACTCCGCTTACATCACGACCAGATTACTCCGTTTACATCACGACCAGATTACTCCGTTTACATCACGGCCAGATTACTCTGCTCACATTACAACCAGATTACTCTGCTTACATCACGACTAGATTACTCTGCTTACATCACGGCCAGATTACTCTGCTTACATCACGGCCAGATTACTCTGCTTACATCACGGCCAGATTACTCTGCTTACATCACGACTAGATTACTCTGCTTACATCACGGCCAGATTACTCTGCTCACATCACGACCAGATTACTCTGCTCACATCACGACCAGATTACTCTGCTCACATCACGACCAGATTAGGTGTGGTCACGACTGTTTACAACACCGGGCTCAAAAACCCAGAATGCAATGTGGCCTTGACTCAGACTCAGCTAGTTGTTTATGACATAAGCATGAAGGATGTGAAAGAGCAGGACAGATCAAAGAACCAAATGCTGCATTTGCCCCCCAACTGCCGCACAGCACTGTGGGTAATACAGGAAATAGGGATCCGAAGCAAAAATGCAGCGATGTATTGATGATTGTGGGTTACAGGATCATTTTAAAGATGGATACTCAACACACGATCATCCCTGAGGTTTAAGATATCTCGGGTAACGTACACACTGTTTCCTTTTATTACATCTGGAGTACAACACACTACAATGTTTATACCACATATACTCACTTTATACCTTCTGAATGTGTGTGTGTACAAAATAAAATAAATAAAAGTGGAGAACACCAGTGAACAGCGTGTACCTGCTGCTATAGCAACTGAGCACAGACGAAGTGCTGGTTATATCATACTGTGCTAGTACACACCCACACACACGCGCGCACACACACCTGAGTAATGGAACCCCCGCGGTATGTTATGGAGGATTCTGGGTGGATGCGTGTGCCAGGAAGACCCTTAGTGATGCTTCCTCCCTGTACAGCTGACATTGGCCCTGTAAAACACACACACACACACAACCAGTTAGAAGTATTCCGATAAAAATATACAGATTTATTTTGACATCAAATAAAAACTTAAAGGCTGTGAACAGCAGAGCTGTAGATGTTCTTTAGCAACGTGATGGGACAGACACTAACCGCGGGCGGCAAGGCTCTCGTGAGAGAGGGCATGCGTGGACAGATTCTCAGCCTGAGAGGAGGCGGGGCCACGGGGAGACAGCTGCTCTTGTTTAACCACGGGGAAGCCAGCTGAGTGTGTGTGTGTGAGAGAGAGAGAGAGAAAATCAGTGAGAGAAAATCACAGCGAGGGAGAGAAAGAGAAAAATATGGAAAAAGAAAGACGGAAAACAAACTGAATTAGGGGGAGAGAGAGGGAGCGAGGGGGGGAGAGACAGGGAGCGAGGGGGGGAGAGAGAGGGAGGGATGGGGGGAGGGAGAGGGAGGGAGGGAGATAGAGAGAGAGGTAATAAAATAGTGACAATAACAGATAGAGGGAAACAGAAAGAGAAAGAGAGAGAAGGAAACAAACTGAAACAGAAAAACATGAGGAGAATTACAGAGAGCAACAGAAAGAGTGTGTGAGAGAGAGAGATAAAGAGAGGGGGACAGAGAAACACAGAAAAACAGAAAGAGAAAGAAACAGAGAGAGAGAAATAAAGAGAGAGAGGGTGACAGACACTGAAGGGCACAAGAGGGAGAGAGAGGGAGTGAGAAAGGGGGGGTAGAGAGGGAGCACAAGCAAACGAGACATAGAACGAGAGAAGGGGGAGAGAGTTAAAGAGAGAGGGAGAGCGGGCAGTAGATATAGAAGAGAAGGGAGGAGAAATAGAGAGAGAGAGAGAGAGAGAGAGAGAGTAAGAGAGAGAGGAAATGGATGCAGTAAAAAGAGAGAAGGGGTAGAGAGTTAAAGAGAGGGAGAGAGAGCGGGCAATAGATATAGAAGAGAAGGGAGGAGAAATACAGAGAGAGAGAGGAAGAGAGAGAGAGAGAGAGAGAGAGAGCGAGAGAGAGAGAGAGAGAGGAAGTGGATGCAGTAAAAAGTAATATGTTTTGTATTATACAGTAAAAGCTTCTAATTAAAACAGAATGTCTGTTCAACCACTACGACTTTCTCTCACACACACACACACACACACACACCGAGTTTCCGTTGTTCCATCCAAGACAGCGTCATCTTGGCGTGCTCGGAGCTGTGGGCGGGGCTGTGCATCTGCACCGGAGTCCCCTGGAAACACAAACACTCGTGAGGAAAGAAAGAAATAAAAATTGTGTGTAAAGAATAAAAGTCTTCAGGGAGTGTTTAGAGAAAAATAATCAGCGCGACAGAGACACGGCGGCGCCCCGAGTGGATGACTTTCCTCATCCAGCACCTCATATACCTCACATAACACCACCTTCTCCACAACCTCGTCTCTCACCTCAAGAACTTCACAGACATCCGTTCAGAGCTACACGCATCTACAACTTTCAGCATTAATACACATTCCTGCAGTCGCTCCGCCACCGCGAAAACAAAACGCCTGACTATTTACGCCTTTCAGACATGATTAGTTTATCGTACGGCTTTACAGTTACCTTGGACTGACACTGGAGACTCCTTCTGAACAACTTGGCTCTTCACGGGACACTTCAGCGCCTCAATGGTTACACATTTTTTCCTTCTTTTTCTGGACTATTCAGCGTAAATCACGCAGAACCTTCACCAGACGAGTCCCTGTGTACCAGCGGTTACTATAGAAACGATAATGATAACTTTACACCGAGTGCATTAATATAATCCTGTGGTTTGATGTGCGTTTCCGTGTGTGTGTGTGTACATCTGTACGTTTTTTTTTTTTTTTTTTTTATATCACCCCCCTCCACCCTGTCAGTGTGAAACGCACGAAGGGCGTCGACATGCGAGGAGAAAATTTGCAAGCAGAGATGTAGACTGGTCACGGATTTGTTTACAAGGCTGAGCCGTGCTGCAGGAAAAAAAAAAACCCAAATGAGGTGGAGGTAAATGTGAGAGCGCACCTGTGTGATGGAGCCGCCTGGTTTCGCCGAGGAAATGAGGGGAGGAGGATCGGGGATGTGTAGCGGCCGCACGCCAGCCAGCCTCTCCTGCTGAGGAAGAGCTACACACACACACACACACACACACACACACAAACACACACTGATCTACAACTCTCGTGTCTTTTTTATTTTGAAATATCCTCAATCACTTTGTTTCCTTCCTCACTTCTTTTGCTGCACTTCAACTTAAACTGCCTTCTATACACTGCCTTGTTTTTGTTACTCATCCTCTCTTTATCAACCTTCCCCCCTACTCATCTCTTTTCTTTCTCCTTTCATCAGCCTATCCTTCTCTTTATCTGCATTATTTACTTCTTCTTTTTCATTCCCATTCTCCTTCCGTACTTAAATCAAATCTCTTTTTCATTTTCTATCCAGTACATCATCTTTTTTCCCTTTACATGTCCTAATTCCTTCTTTTTATTGCCACTTCATATTCATCCATCCATCTATAATCCATCCATCCGTCTATAATCTATCCATCCGTCTATCATCCATCCATCCGTCTATCCATCCACCTATCATCCATCCATCCATCCGTCTATCATCCATCCATCCGTCTATCATCCATCCATCCATCCATCTATAATCCATCCATCATCCATCTATCTGTCTATCATCCATCCATTTGTCTATAATCCATCCATCCGTCTATCATCCATCTATCCATCCAATCATCCATACATCTATCCATCCACCTATCATCCATCGATCTATCTATAATCCATCCATCCGTCCATCCATCCATCCATATATCCATCATCCACCCATCTATCATCCACCCATCTATCATCCACCCATCTATCATCCACCCGTCCGTCTATAATCCATCCGTCCGTCTATCATCCATCCGTCCGTCTATCATCCATACATCTATCCATCCACCTATCTATCATCCATCCATCCATCTATAATCCATCCGTCCATCCATATATATATATATATTGTATGTGGGAAAAAATAACAATACTACAATTTCATCCCTGTAGTATTGTGATTTTTTCCCACATACAATATATTTAGCTCTACTTCGACGTATCGAGCACTGTTCTACGGAAAATCGACTCAAGATCTTATATATATATATATATATATATATATATATATATATCCATCCACCTATCTATAATCCATCCATCCATCTACCCATCTATCTCTCCTTATACCCATTTTTCTGTACCATTTACAGAAAGATTCACTATATCTTCCATTCACTATATCTTTACTATATCTTATATATATATTCACTATATCTATTCACGTGTCTGTCCTTCTACCATACATCTATCATCCATCTATCTATTATCCATCCGTCTATGACCCATCCATCCATCCATCATCCTCTATCCATCCCTCTACATCCTTCTGTCCATTCATCCATTATTGGTCTCTCCGCCCATGTCCGTCCATCCCTCAGTCATCCTGTCTCTCATTCCGCATTCATCCATCCCTCCGCCTACGTCTGTCCATCTATTGTTCCATTATCATGTAAACTATCCACTTTTCATCTACCTGCCTGTCTGCCTGTGCTTCTGCCTGTCTATTGTTCCATCAACTACAGCAACAAAAACGGGACAAACCGCTACATGTTTGCATCATAGGCACATTTTTGGTACATGAACATTATCAGACTAACTCTCTACTTAAGAAGGATGAAGAAGGATCACACACACACACACACACACACACATCTTACAGGAGTTGTAGTGCAGGATTTGTTCATGGCTCAGCTTGGCCACGTCTCTTGAAGAAAGCTGGTACGGTGACATCACAGGACGACCGAGCGCCATGGCTCTGACGTGGTCCGGCCCCAGATCTTTCTTCATATCAGCAAGAGGAGAAAATGCCCGGGGTTTATCTACACACACACACACACACACACACACACACACTGTTCATTAGGTGATTTTGAGCCGAATGTACTGAAGCGACCGGAGTGTGAGGTCAGGTCGACTCCATCTGAGCAGAAAGATAGATTACAACCCAGTTCACACGCAGAGAGCGCCAGCACAAGCACCAGGAGGGTAAAACATGCTCTCCCATCTCTCTCTCTCTCTCTCTCACACACACTTTTTTACATGGGGTACGCTTTTCTAAAGTCCACACACAGCAAACAGCAAATATGCGCATCATCCAATAGAAATCACTGAAAATTTGTGAAACCTGTGATTGGCCACCCTGATCATACATCATACAAGAGGCTGAGTGTGTATTTCTGTGTCGTGTGTAAACCTACGTAATCCGTGAAGCAGAGTGTGTAGCCATCTTTCCTTCCCACCCTCCAGTTCTGCAGGGACAGATTACAGACTACAGCTGAGCACAACCGCTCAAGGTGGAAAAAAAAAAAAACCTTCATAAATTTAAATCAAGCAACAAATAAAAAGAAATAGAGATCTCACACACACTGTACTCCACCGCTCGAAACACACACACACAAATTAAACCTGCTCTCCTGCTCTGCGAGGATGAGATGTGCTTTAGTGCGCAGACAAACCGCGATGCGCAGATGTTCTGAGTTCTGTCAGCATTTCCTGGTGTGAGAGATAAACGGAGTATCTTCTAGAGACTTCCTGATGTTTACTGTATTATCACGTGGAACTAAAGTCTCAGTTTTGTCCAGACTTGGTTCGACGTTCCGCAGAAGCCCCATAATCTCAAAACATAACGCAACAGAAAACAACACGTCGTGAAGCACGGTGGTGGCAGCATGGCCCTGCATTACCCTGCCACCATGGTGCTACATTATCCCTGCCATCCTGGTAGCCTCTGCATCGAATCCCCTTACAGTCACTCACTTAAGGTAGAAAGTCCCATATTTACCTCTAACAGATTTTTGTTGATATTCTTGTAATCACCGGCGTTTGTTTGTCTGTCCGTCTCTCTGTTTGTAAACAAAATCCTGACCGCCCCCGTGCGATGACTCTCACCAAACTTGGTAGGGACTCCACCCTACCGGAGTACCAGAGATGATTCGATTTTGGATTGTCAAGGGTAAAGGTGAAGGTCAGAGCAAGGTCACAAATTTGGAGACACGTTGCTACTACCGAATACTAATAGGAAAAAAAACATGTATTGACTTTCAAATGAGAATAAGGAAGCACCTCTGACCTTGGAAGGTCAAACCCCGGTCATCTTAGAAATCCTTCAAACGGAAGAGGACTTGTACATATTATAGAATAAGTAAGATGAGCACATGGGTAATTACCACCAGTACCCATACAGGGCCTGAATATTCCATGACCCATGTGGTGTAGGGGCGGTACCTTACCTTACACTATATGAGCCCCTCTCGAACCTTTCTATGTTTCGATATTGTGCTTCTTTGTGACAAGTTCAAAATTTGGGATTTTATACCCAAACCCATTATTGTTCTTCACCAGAAGTTCATCCTTGATTCGTATGGATAATTACTCCGTCTTGGATCTTTCAGGAACAGGTGTCGTTCCACTCAGATCATGTGACTACCCCAGGCCACATGATCTCAGTGTCATAACACATTTTGTATAATTTTGTTCAAACACTACATCTCATAGAAACGGTTAAGGGGGTCAAGACTTCTGCTACCCACTGCAAAGGCATCTTAATTTAAAAGAAACTTAGAAAAGGAAAACATGGAGAGGAGGAGGGCAAACAAAACAGCAATAGAATGCTGCTATGGAAAACTAAAGGAGTGATGCAGAATGGGTAATATCCATCAAATCGTTGGAGGTTTTACTTAATGAAGGTGTTTGCACCATCTGAAACATCTCCATCTCAAACTTGGACCTTATTATAAACATCACATTTCTATGGTTGCGGCTTTCGGTGACTCGATTATTCCGTCCAGCGAAAAACTGGATGACTGGGGTTTAAAGTCGAGTATTTTGTATTTTTGGGTGGTTCTTTCTCATGTAAAGTATTTCCCAGACTGATTACAGGGTTAGAAAACATGACTCCACAATATACGCAGATTAAATGTGTTCACGCATCACGACCAGGGTTAACATCGTTCAAAAAAATTAGGACTAAAACGAAAATTACCTGGGGGAAAAAAATGAATGAACACTGCAACACAAACGAAAACAAAAGAGAAGTGCCGGGAAATTCACCATCGTTTTCCAATATTTGCACTGTGGTTGCTACACCACTTTGATAATGAAGACGTTGCTGTAACAGACAAGTTCCACAAGGTGGCAGTAATGTACATTTATCCATCGAACTGCTTATTCCTAGTAGGTTCACAGGGGGGCTGAAGCCTATCTCAGCCGACTCTAGGTGAAGGCCCTGAATACCTTTCCAGTTCATTGCAGAGCCAACACACACACACACACACACACACACACAAAACCATTCACACTCACACTTAGAGGCAATCTAGAGCAGCCAGTTAGCCAGGACGTGCATGTCTTTGGACTGTAGGAGAAAACCTGAGTACCTGGAGGAAACCAACACAAGAACGAGGAGAACATGCAAACCATCACACAGAAACGCCTCGACTCGAACCCAGGACCTTCTTGCTGTGAGGTGGACGTGCTAACCGCTACACCACAGCACTTATGGCCAATAAGTAAAAAATATATATATATTTAAAATAAAAAAAGCACAAAAAAAACCCAACAACAACAACAAAAATTGGTCCACAAAATAAAAATAAAACAAAAACTACTTATGCACCTAAATATATTTATACAATTACTCTGCAGTACTGCTCTCAGATTCTCTATTCTGATTGGTCAGGAGGATTATCATTTCTAAAGCTCATTATCAGGGACTTATATAGCACACGCACCACATAAACGTGTGTGTGTGTGTACCATTTCCACAACCCTAGATCCAGTGTACATTGTATAAATTGTTAATAAAGTAAAATTTGTCGTTCTTGTTGAGTCGTTGCGGTAAAAGAGGAATGAAGCCCTTTCAGACACCGCGATATGGAAGAACAATAACATTCAGTAACAACACAGAGACACACGACGATAAGAACATGAGGCTCAGGAATAATCCAAAGTGCATCAGGAACCAAATGCCCTACCTTCTTTCTCTCTGTCTGAGGGCGTCGGAGTACTGGCCGGGTTCCGTGGGCTACCGGTCTCGGTCATGCCTCCGGGGTAATGCTGCGATTTGATTGGCTGTGGCAGCTGCTGCTGTTTGGGCCCTTGGGAGGATTCGTGCGCCATGATGATCTGCTGTTCGTAGAGCGCCTGGGCATCAGGCATCGCCTGCTGTTTCCCCATCACGCAGCCGCCGGCTATGGAAACGTCCGGCATCTACACACAAGCGCAGGTAGCATTAGCTTTTCCACATTATAACGTGAAAATATTTCAGAATATTAAAACACTACATAGTTTGAATATTGATAAATGTGATTCATATCCGTATTTGTGATGACGCAGGCTAGAAAATATCTTTATTAGAGTATACATCGCCACGCACTGCTCTTAAATATGCCTAGGGATGACCAAGATGGCTGCCACTAGGTTTTACTAGGGTCGCGGGGAGGCTGGCGTCCATCTCAGCTGACACTGGCTGAAGGCGTGGCACACCCACACCTAGGGGCAATTCAGAGCAGCCGATTAGACTACTGTGTATGTCATTGGACTGTGAGAGGAAACTGGAGTACATGGAGGAAACCCATTCAAGCAGCACACAAAAACGCCCTTGCCAAGCCCGGGAATCGAACCCGGAACCTTCTTGCTGTTAGGTGGATGTGATCACCACCACACCACAGACCAGTAATCAGATTGTAAGGAAATGAGTATTATTTATTAATAATTAATGACTATTTGTATTTATTATCGCTTGTTTCTAGGGAGAGGTGATTATTAGAATCTGTGTCGGGAGGACGGATGGAGGAGAACAACAGCTCTGTGATGTCAGAGATTAACAGCAGTCTTATTATCCATGGTAACGGGGGCGGGTCGGTGCAGTTAATTCGCTCTGAGGCAGCAGAGGGGATCAGTCTACACACAGCCATGTGACAAACACACACGCGCGTGCACTCAAGCACCGCTCCTTTGATCCGTGTGTGGCTAACGGGTCATTTTCTTATCAACTGTTGCGTTACGGAATTACAGACGTCAGTCAGCGCAATTAAAGAGAACGAGTTTGTAATTAGCGTGTAATTACTGACACGGCTAAAGGTGCGTGCTCTCTGGGAGGTGTGTGTGTGTGTGTGTGTGTGTGTGTTCGTGCTCACTATGGGAGGTATAGCGGCCGCTCTCTGTTTGAGTTGTTTGAGGTCCAGTGGTTTCTGCAGTGCAGTCGAGATCACTCCATCATGGGCGTAATTCAGCAGACTCGGCCTCGGAGACGTTATTCTAAAGGGGGACAAGGGGGGACAGGGGGACAGAGGGGTGCAGAAGAAAAGAGGAAAACAATAGGAAAGTGGGAGAGAAAAAGGAGCAGAAGGGAATGAGGGGAACAGAGAAGGGGAGAGGAGGAGGAAGAAAAAAAAAGTCAAAAAAAGAGAATGATAAAGGAAAGCAAGGGGAGGAAAGAAAAGTGTGAAAGAAGGGAACACAACAGGATGGAGAGGGTAAGGTGGATAGAAGAGAAGGGAAGAAAATGGAAAGGAGGAGAAAAGAAAAAAGTAAAGAGAAATGAAAGATGAGAAAAGAGGAGGGGTGAAGAGAAAGAGAAGAGAAGAAGAAATATCACTCTATTGTGGCGAGTGTACGAGTGTCCGGTTTACATCCTTTATAAACAAACTCAACATCTGATGTCTTATTAAATCCCCACCGCCCACCTCCCCACCCCCAGTTCGCTTGCTCCCTGGTCCCTCCCCTTTCTCTGTCCCTCTCTGTCTCTCCATCGCTTGCTCCCCGGTCCCTCCCCTTTCTCTGTCCCTCTCTGTCTCTCCATCGCTTGCTCCCCAGTCCCTCCCCTTTCTCTGTCCCTCGCTGTCTCTCCATCGCTTGCTCCCCGGTCCCTCCCCTTTCTCTCCATCGCTTGCTCCCTGGTTCCTCCCCTTTCTTTCCATCGCTTGCTCCCTGGTTCCTCCCCTTTCTCTGTCCCTCTCTGTCTCTCCATCGCTTGCTCCCCGGTTCCTCCCCTTTCTCTGTCCCTCTCTGTCTCTCCATCGCTTGCTCCCCGGTCCCTCCCCTTTCTCTGTCCCTCTCTGTC
>JAQMYF010000012.1:6648829-6662562 GCA_030014195.1 Neosilurus mollespiculum | reverse complement strand
ACTCTTTTTTCCACACACAGACATGACTCCCCTCACTGATAAGAGAGAGGCACATTGAAATCAGGTTTTGGGCTCCCATACCTCTATACAGAGTTTATGGAAGGAGTCTCCAGTGTCGGTGTGAGTCTCCATCCTAACGGCTTTATACTGAAGCAAAGTCTCCAAGAGGGACGAGTTCACACATTCTCTTTTCTTTGCCTCTCATGTTCTGAGAGAGAGAGAGAGAGAAGGACAGACACAAAGAGAAAGAAAGCGGGGGACAGGGAGAGAAAAAGAAAGAAAGAAAGAAAGAGAGTGATACTCAGAGAGACAGAGCGAGAGAGAGACAAAGAGAGACAGAAACAGAGAGAGAGAGAGAAAGAGAGAGAGATAAACAGAGAGTGACAGAGAGAAAGAGAGACAGAGACAGAGACAGAGAAAGAGAGAGACAGTGAGAGAGAGAGAGAGAGAGAGAGAGATAAACAGAGAGTGACAGAGAGAAAGAGAGACAGAGAAAGAGAGAGACAGTGAGAGAGAGAGAGAGAGAGAGAGAGACAGCAAGTGACAGAGAGAGACAGAGAGAGAGAAAGAGACAGAAAGACAGAGAGACACAGAAAGAGACAGAGAGAGACAGAGAGTGGGAGGGAGAGAAAGACAGAGAAAGACAGAGAGAGAGAGAGAGAATAGAGGGACAGACTGATTATAGCTGTTATATAAAGTGAGAACAGGAAGTAGTGGTTAAGGCGATGGTTTACTGATCCGAAGGTTGGGGGTTCAATCTCCAGTACCACCACTGTTGGTCCCTTGGTCCTTAACCCTCAACTGATCAGGTGTTTAAAAAACGTTAATTGTAAGTCGGTCTGGATAAGAGCATCTGCCAAATGCTGTAAATGTAAATAATTTGATTTGTGGACGTTCTGTGACATTAAATGTGAACTTATGAAAACATACATCCCATAATCGTCCCTGGTTTCAGGGGAATTCTGGTACGTTTCACTCATCTTTCATTCAGGTTTCGAATTTTAAGTATATTTTTGATACAGTAGAGTTATATCATAAATAAGATCTTATAAAATCTTCCAGAGAAGAAGCTCATCCTGCGTCCGTGTTTGAAGATTCCTCGATTTGTGTCTAAATAATTAATCTGTCCTTAATGAAATCGATGGCAGACGCTGATTCAGGCCTGAATGATATAGCATCTACAAGCAAAGAGGTATCGATTATACCCTCAGGAGGAACGCTTTGTACGCAGTGCATGTTAGTGCTGTACAGACAGAACATTCCCACCAAACAGACGCCTACTTAATCGCGGGAACAAGCAGCGAAACATAACCGAACTTTTCCTTATATTAAAAACAGCTGGATGGAACAGGGATGAGTGCAACCTTCCAAAAAACCAGTGGTACATAAGTACTGACATGAGACCAGCAACCATGTTTATCATCATTATTGGAATTTATTATTTATTTATTATTTTTAAAGCAATTATTCCTATTTATTATTATTATATTATGTATGCATTAATTAATTTATTATTTAATTTTTTAACAATTTTTTTTTTTTTTGCAATACTGTATTAATCCCGCAAGGGAAATTATTGCATCTGCATTTAACCCATCCAAAGTGAGCACACACACACACTCAGAGCAGTGGGCTGCCACATATTGCGGCACCCGGAGAGCAGTTGGGGGTTTGGTGCCTTGCTCAAGGGCACTTCAGCCTTGAAGGTGGTGGAAGGGAAGGTGCAGCTCACTCCCCCTTGGCCACACATTTTCCCTGCTAGTTTGGGAATTGAGCCAGCGACCTTCATTATTTATTTATTTGTTTGTTTGTTTATTTAGTATGATGATGACGTGAATGACGACTACAGGATGTAAGAGGAAAAGTGGTGGCAAAACTGAAAATAAAAAAAAATATCAGAGTGACTTGTTTCTTTAGCGCTCACACACACACACACACACACACACACACACACACACACACAAGTGTATCTTTAAGTCCCATCACAGTTACCTCCTTTTTCCTACTTTCCATTATCAAATAGTAGGAAACAGAAAAGATAAATAAATTCTCTCTGATTTATGTATCATGTATAGAATAAAGCTGGAGTGTGTGTGAGAGCGAGTGTGTGTAAGAGAGAGGAGCAAGCGAGAGAGAGAGAAAGAGAGAGACCTGTGTGTCTCAGCAGAATGAGTCATAAATCATTACGAGTTAGTACTCCTACGAGCTCTCTTTCCTCACATCCTTCTCCAACACACACACACACACACAAAGAGAAACCCTATAGCACTGGAGATAAATGACTCTACATCACATGCTTTTCTCCATCCTGTTTCTATCTTTACTCCTCTCCCCTATGGATACATACACGTGTGTGTGTGCGTGTGTGTGCATGTATGTGTAGGCTGATTTATACTTCTAAGGAGATGTATATGGATATATCAGGATGTACAGAAGAGGTTTGTGTGCAGAGGTAAAGAGAGAGAGAGAGAGAGAGAGAAGAAGCAGAAAAAGAAAAAGAGAGAAAACAATTTCTGGTTCTTTCTTTGAGGAGTTTGCGTTTTCTCCTCATGCTTGCCTGGGTTTCCCCTGGGTGCTGCAGTTTCCTCCCTGATGCCGATTAGATCAACTGACTACACTAAAATGCCCCAAGATATGAAAATGTGAATGAATGGTTGTCTGTCCCTCTGCGTTTGCCCCACTAATAGACTAGTGACCTGACAAGGGTGTACTTCGCCCCACGTCCTGCTCAGTCTCATGTGGGATTGGAATTATCTCACCCGGAAAGGCATGGTGGTGTTGTGGTTTGCTTTACTGCCTCACAGCAAGAAGGTGCTGGGTTCAGTGAGGCGAATGTGCTCACCCCTATTCCAACGCTCCGCCCTCCAAGTTTCACATGGACTATTAAAGAGAATCTCTCTCATAAGACTCAATGATTTTCTTTTAAATTAAATTCTGGTGTTCGGACACCTTGATGCTTTTTACCCCATGGGACGTTCCGACGTCAGTAGCCTTAATTAATAGAACATTACACTGCCCTGTATATCTCTGGAGGTAAGTCTTAAACATGTTTAAAGAATTAAAGCAACAGTGGGGTGTAACCAGATGGCGGCTTTCCTCCCAGATGCCAGCGTCCCTGTACATGAGTCACATTTCTCTTTCAATCTGTCAATCCCCCTTTTGTTCACTGTGTCCCTCCTATAACATTTATTCTCCTTTTTCATTTCAAACATGTCAGCGCAAGAGCTCAGTGTCACTTATCTGGAAACTGAAATAGATTACAGTTACGAATATTGTGAAATCCTGTTCCCCAGGTTCCTCTTGTAATGAATTGGCTATAAGCTGTCTTCTCAGAGTCACCCTCATCTGACAGTTCCTGCCCACACCGGTGCCTGCCGTCTTCTGGGACCGAAGTCTCTCTACTCATACTTTATTCTCATGTAGATTTTTAAATCATTGTCTTGTTTGAACCACCTGGCAGAGTGATATTTTTTAAAGAGACAGAGAGTCAGTGACAGAAAATACAAAAGGTATACCATAACAAGTTAAATCCTACTATACTACCACCAGAGTATACCACACCAAGATACACACCATACTATACTACCACCAGAGAATACCACACCAAGATATACCCTACTATACCATCACCACAGTATACCACACCAAGATATACCCTACTATACCACCACCACAGTATACCACACCAAGATATACCCTACTATACCACCACCACAGTATACCACACCAAGATACACACCATACTGTACAACCACCAGAGTATACCACCCCAAGATACATACCATACTGTACTACCACCAGCGTATATCACACTAAGATATACCTTGCTATACTACCACCAGAGTATACCTCACCAACATACACACCATACTATACTACCGCCAGAGAATGCCACACCAAGATATACCCTACTATACTACCACCAGAGTATACCTCACCAAGATACATACCATACTATACTACCGCCAGGTAATACCACACCGAGATATACCCTACTATACTACCACCAGGGTATACCTCACCAAGATATACCCTACTATACTACCACCAGAGTATACCTCACTAAGATATACCCTACTATACCACCACCAGAGCATACCACACCAAGATATACTCTGCTATACCCACCAGAGTATACCACACCAAGATATACCCTACTATACTACCACCAGAGTATACCACACCAAGATACACACCATACTATACTACCTCCAGAGAATACCACACCAAGATATACCCTACTATACCCACACCAGAGTATACCACACCAGGATATACACCATACTATGCTACCATCATAGTATACCACACCACGTTATACCCTTCTATACTAACACCAAGATACACACCATGCTATACTACTGTCAGAGTATACCACACCAAGATACACACCATACTAAACTACCGCCGGAGTATACCACACCAAGATATACCCCGCTATACTACCACCAGAGTATACACCATACTATACTACCACCAGAGTATACTACACCAAAATATACACCATACTATACTACCACCAGAGTATACCACACCAGGATATACACCATACTATGCTACCATCAGAGTATACCACACCATGTTATGCCCTTTAATACTAACACCAAGATACACACCATGCCATACTGATACCAGAGTATATCACACAAAGATATACACCATGCAACACTAACAACAGAGTATACCACACCAAGATATATCATACTATACTAATGCCAGAGTATACCACACCAAGATATACCCTGCTATACTGACACCAGAGTATACTACACAAATTTATACCCCTCTATACTAACATCAGTGCATACCACACCAAGATACATACCACACCATACTAACACAGGAGTATACTACACCGATATACATCATACTATACTAATTCCAGAGTATACCACACCGATATATATCATACTGTACTAATTCCAGACAATAGCACAGCAAGATATATGCCATTCCATACTACCACCAGAGTATACTACACCAAGGTAAAGCTTCAGTATTAATACCAATATACACTGTATTATACTGACACCAGAGTATACTAATATATATATATACACACCACACCAAGATATACCCTAATATACTGATACCAGAGTATACCACACAAAGCTATATCCTTCTATACTAACACCAGTGTAAACCACACCAAGATATACCCTAATATACTGATACCAGAGTATACCACACAATGTTATATCCTTCTATACTAACACCAGTGGAAACCACACCAAGATATGCACCATGCCATACTAACACCAGAGAATACTACACCAAGTTATACCCTTATAAACTAATACCACAGTATACCACACCAAGATATACCCTAATAAACTGATACCACAGTATACCACACCAAGATATACCCTAATATACTGATACCAGAGTATACCACACCAAGATATACCCTAATATACTGATACCAGAGTATACCACACCAAGTTATACCCTAATATACTGATACCAGAGTATACCACACCAAGATATACACTAATATACTGATACCAGAGTATACCACACCAAAATATACCCTACTATACCAACACCGGAGTATACCACACCAAGATATACCCCAATATACTGACACCAGAGTACATCACACCAATATATACCCTAATATACTGACACCAGAGTATACCACACCAAGATATGCCATACTATACTAACACCAAAATATATACAACTTCTACATATACAGTACAATATACCATTCCTAATCACACAGTATCATACCTAATATAGGGGCAGCTGTGGCCTTATGATTTTGAGAAGCCGCTTTGGGACCAAAAGGTCACTGGTTTGATTCCCAGACCAGCAGGAAAAATGTGTGGTGGCAGGGGAGTGATCTGCACCTCCCTTTCTCCACATTCATGGCTTAAGTGCCCTTGAGCAAGGCACCTAATTCCCAATTGCTCTCTGTTTTCTTTCTTTTTTTAATTAATTAATTAATTAATTAATTAAAAACGGATTAACTCACATCAAGTTAAACCATGGCGGCACAAAATAAACCATACTTTACCATACTAAACATGTCCACACTGTACTATACTACAGAATACAGGACCCAGCTACCCTAACATCATTACTCTAACACTGCAACATTAAATTAATGCAAGTATTATAAATATCTATCCAGGTGAGAACTCCAGAGATATTTCGAGGTAAACTCTGCTGACTGTCGAGTGTTGGGACGGCAGGTGTTGAGTCTCCAGAGGAAATAGAATTATAAGAAAAATGGAGAGTCTTGTTGAGTTGATGACTAAGTGCTTTCCTAGCCTTAGGTAGAGGGCCATTAGCTGGCGGGTTTATTTAGCGACGGAACCGTCTGTCGGCTTGCTGTATGCCCTAGGTGGTTTCACAGAGGCTGTGTGTAATTTCAGCGGAATGATCAGGAGCAGGGAGGTGGCAGGGAGAAGAAAAAAATGCAGAAAGAGGAAAAAAGTGAGAAAGAGAGAAATGGAACACTTTGAAAGGCTTTTAGAGGCGGTACGATCACAGGAGCTTCACGTGGTGCAGGCTGAAGTAGTGTGGGAGGTTATGGGGGGGTAGGGAGGGGTCTCAATAATGCTTTTTACTGAAGAAGGAAACGAATTCTCCCTCTCTCTCTCTCATTCTCTGATAGGAAGACCTACAGAGAGTCCTTCTCTCAGAGTGAGTGACATGCATTATTAGCACGTCTGTGTTACACACAGGTATATTTATACAGTATAAATGTGGGATGGTGGTGTAGTGGTTACAGCAAAAACGTCCTGGGTTCAACTCTGTCTGTGCTTGCATGGGTTTCGCCCAGGTACTCCAGTTTCCTCTGACAGTCTGAAGACATGCACAATAAGCGAACTGGATATTCCAAATTGCTCGTAGGTGTGAGTGTGAATAGTTGTGTGTGTTGGTCCTGTGATGGACTGGCAAGTCATTCAGGGTGTGCCCCTCCACCCAGTGTTGGCTGAGATAGGCTCCAGCCTCACGGTGGCCCTAGTTGGTTCAACTTATGAATATACAGCACATATGAACACAATACACACAATCACCCCCCTAGTCAGTCATGTTAAATGAAGCCAGTGAAAAGGACAAGTAAACATAACAGTGTAGCGTTAAGAATCATCACGTTTGACAACAAACATTCTGATTTTGTCCTATTTTGTAAGACTGGTGTATGAATTTTGGTCTCGGTGTGTTTTATAAACATCATGGTTATGATCTTCACGGTTATTAGCTATCAGACCGGCAGAAACGTGACATGTCTGCAGCCTCTTCAGATCCACAATGTGTGGCATTTCTTATTAGCACGGCTCTGTGTGTGTGTGTGTGTGCGCGCTGTAGGTACCATGCTGATCAGGTGATCACATGACCTGGTACTTGATTCTGTCCTTATAATAAAGCGACTCCACACTTTATGGTTTTAGTGTCTTGGAGTGTATCAGTGTATTCAAGGGGAAAGGTGACATCTCGCTTGAGTTTGTCCTCCACACTCACACACACACTGCCTCCAGGGGAGGGGGGGAGGGAGAGAGAGAGAGAGAGAGAGAGAGAGGGAGAGAGAGGGAATGAAAGCGAGAAATCCAATACTGCGACTGCGTTTATGCCCTGTGGGGAATTTCATGAATTCCAGGAAGATAATCTCTTTAGAAATCCCTCACAGAGAAAAAGAAAGAGAGAGTAAAAGAGTGAAAGAAAGAACAAACAGATTAGAATGTACAAAAATAAGGAAAGACGAGCAAGAAAGGAAGAAAGAAGATGTCCTCAGAAATACCTCACATAGAAAGGGAGAGGAATAAACAGTGAATATAAAAGAAAAAAAGGAATATTTAGAAAACAAATAGAAGATATTGAAAGAAACCAAGAGGAGAGGAAATGTAAAGAAAGCAAAAAAGAAAGTAAAAATAAGAAGAGAAGTATGTAGAATTCAGTATATATAAAGAAATGAGTAGAGCGTGTATAAAGAGGAAGAGAAATAAAGAGAGAAAATATATAAAAGATAGCAAAAAAAGAAAGGAAGAAAGGAGGGAAAGAGAATTCATTCATTTTCTAAGCCGCTTAATCCTAATCAGGGTCACAGGGAGGCTGGCGCCCATCTCAACCGACTCCGGGCGAAGGCGGGACATACCCTGGACAGCTCGCCAGGCCATCACAGGGCCAACAGTGTGAGTGTGAACACCATTCACACTCACACCTAGGGTCAATTTGAACCACCAATCAGCCTACTGTGCATGTTTTTGGACCGTGGGAGGAGACCGGGGCACAAGGAGGAAACCCACGCAAGCACAGAGAGAACATGCAAACTCCACACAGAAACACCCGAGCCCGGCAATCGAACCCAGGACCTTCGTGCTGTGAGGCAAACGTGCTAACCACTGCGCCGCCGTGCCGCCTGGAAAACATATAAAAGTAAGTAAGTAAGAAAGAGAATATAAAAATGAAGGAGGTGGTGTTAGAAATTCCACAGAGAGAAACAGAGTATAAGACTATAGAGTATACACTGAATATATCCTGATATCATTCCTGTTCACTTTTGAGCGCGCGCACACACACACACACACACACACACACACACACACACACACCACTCTAGTGTGTATAATGTGCCTATTGTCTGCGTTTCCTCAACTGGGTTAAAGGTCAGTAGTGACACACACCCACCCACACACACACAAAAACCCCAGACACACCCACAGAGACTTGAGGTCAGTGGTGATTAACACACCGAATGTGACCTTTAACCCTGTGGCAGCTTTCACAAAATTAATCATAGTCAGACACCATTCAGCTGCTTGTAATGACATTCTTTATTAATGAGTCTCTTTCAGACACACACACACACACACACACACACACCCAGATCCAGCATTGCTCAGATTTGAACTGGATCTGCCACTTTTTAAAAAAAGATACCACGGAACAGAGTCACCATGAGACATTTCAGGGATTTATAATCAGTCTCTCTAGAAATTGCCACTGTCGCATCAGTTCACACAGATTCAACCATTCTGCCACCTTTTACACAAACTTCACCAATTACTGTTACCCCCATTGGCACGATGGTGTAGTGGATAGAACGTCCGCCTCACAGCAAGAAAGCCATGGGATCTTGTCCCCGGGCGTTTCTGTGTGGAGTTTGGATCATCGTCCTGCTGCAGAACCCAAGTTCGTTTCAGCAAGAGGTCACTAACAGATTGCCAGACATTCTCCTTCAGGATTTTTTGGTAGACAGCAGAATTCATGCTTCCATTTATCACAGCAAGTCTTCCAAGTCCTGAAGCAGCAAAACAGCCCCAGACCATCACACTACCACCACCATATTTTACTGGAGGTATGATGTTCTTTTTCTGAAATGCGGTGTTACTTTTACACCAGATGTAATGGAACACACACCTTCCAAAAAGTTTAACTTTTGTCTCGTCAGTCCACAGAGTATTTTCCCAAAAGTCTTGGGGATCATCAAGATGTTTTCTGGCAAAAAAAAATGTTCTTTTTGTTCAGTAGTGGTTTTCATCTTGGAACTTGGCCATTTTTGCCCAGTCTCTTTCTTATGGTGGAGTCATGAACACTGACCTTAACTGGGGCAAGTGAGGCCTGCAGTTCTTTGGATGTTGTTGTGGGGTCTTTTGCGACCTCTTGGATGAGTCGTTGCTGTGCTCTTGGGGTAATTTTGGTCAGCTGGCCACTCCTGGGAAGGTTCACCACTGTTCCATGTTTTCACCATTTGTGGATATTGGCTCTCACTGCGGTTCGTTGGAGTCCCAAAGCTTTAGAAATGGCTTTATAACCTTTTCCAGATTGATAGATCTCAATTACTTTATTTCTCATTTGTTCCTGAATTTCTTTAGATATCAGCATGATGTCTAGCTTTTGAGGATCTTTTGATCTACTTCACTTTGTCAGGCAGGTCCTATTTAAGTGATTTCTTGATTGAGAACAGGTGTGGCAGTAATCGGGTCTGGGTGTGGCTAGAGAAATTGAACTCAGGTGTGATAAACCACAGTTAAGTTTTAACGGGGGGGCAATCACAGTGTGAAAAGGGCCATGCCCTTTTTTTTCTCCCTTAATAATAAAAACCTTAATTCTTTCACACTTTCACACCACTGTGTGTGTGTGTGTGTGTGTGTATATATATATATATATATATATATTCCTCCCTAATTAATTCATAGCCAATTACCACCTGTCAGGTATCAACCAACCAGGGAGGACCGAAAGCAAGCCAGACAGGTGATGCTGCCACCCGCATCTTTACTCACACACTCGGAGGGAAAGACTGCTATGATTGGCTGGTGATTACTTTGAGTGACAGTGGGTTGAGCGTATGCCATCCCTCCCGTGAAAGCTCGGCCAGTCAGGTCTCATGAGCTCCTGGCTGCGGCATCAACCTGGACTCAAACCTGCGATCCATGACTCCAGAGCCGCATACTCAAAAAAAAGGTGCACGAAGAAACAGAGACGTTTATTCTCCGCATGTCCAGAATCTATAGTGTTCATAAGGAGGAGTAATGAATGCTGTATATATACGAATCGTAACGGTTCAGGATGAAAACGTAACCGTCGGGGTGGTTCAGTCGTGCGAGTCTCTTTTGTCTTCTAAGGAATTTTTAGATACAACACAACCCTCACAGTTTTGCTCCAATGCCTTTGTTACAGAGGATTCATGTTAATGTGTGCGAGAGAGAGAAAGAGAGAGAGAGAGAGAGAGAGAGAGATTTGAACTTAAGCCCATCCCCCAATCCCATTTTCCGTTCCCTCTCTTCCCCTCATCCTTCAGTCTACAGCCTTGAGCGTCCTCAGTGAACATTATCAGTCTGGGGCCGCCATTACCAAATCAATACATCAACACCTCTCTCTACCCCCCACCCTCTCTCTCTCTCTCTCTCTCTCTCTCCTGGTCACAGATGACATTTTGAAACTGTGTAAGCCCTTGGTTAAATATAAGTGGATTATGAGTGGAGCTCTCACACATGAACACATACATAAATTATATAAAGCACACACACCTTACAAAATGAAGGCTGAGAAACAGGATATGGTGTGTGTGTGTCCTTCAGCTATGTTTGTGATGTCCTTATATAAGCACTGTGCTAGCATAATTAGGCCTTTCAACGGCTCTCTCTGTGTATGTGTGTATGCGTGTGTGTATGTTTTGCAAGCTATATTTGTGCTGTCCATTACATCAAGGTCGCTACGATAATTAAAATAGCACAGGTTAGTGTGTGTGTGTTATAATTATATTATATAACAATATCACCAAACCAGTACTGATAACTAACACATTATGACGTATATAATGTGACGTATCGTGTTAATTATTCACACACACTATGGTTTCATTAATCCCATCTCACTCCACTGTCTAAATGAAAGAACTTAGCAACCGTCGTTGTTGCCCTGACAACCAGACGATGACCTATATTAACCTGTGTGTCAGTAGAGACGACAAGCGAATAATAACTAGCTGTAACCTGCAACCACGGTGATGCGGAATGCAGAAAGAATGCAGAGCTTCGGGAGGACGGGAGGCCGAGACAGGGGAGACATAACCTCCAGCCTGTTTGGCAGAGTTGGTGGTGTGTGTGTTAATAACCTGATATTTGCGATCCTGTAGTAAACACCAATGTTTGTGTTCTGCTGCTAGAAGACCTCAGAGGACTGTAGTAAACACAGAGTGTGTGTGTGTGTGTCTGTGTGTGTGTTAATGTGTCAGATATCGACTACACAACTTATGTATACTAGATAAGTACTGCCGCACTTTTACAGTTCACACTGGGCAAATACACACCTGGTGTGTGTGTGTGCGCTACACATTATACACATTCTATATTATACACATGATCTTTTATATAAGGAGATTAAAACATGGCGGGACGACGGTGTAGTGGTTAGCACGTCCGTCTTAGAGCGAATAAGTCCTTGGTTTGAGTCCTGGGCTTGGTGAGAATGTTTCTGTGTGGAGTTCGCATGCTCTCCCTGTGCTCGTGTAGGTTTCCTCCAGGTACTCCGGTTTCCTCCCACAATCCAATGACATGCATATTAGGCTAACTGGCTGTTCCAAATTGCCCCTAGGTGTGAGTGTGAATGGTTGTATGTGTGGCGAGCTGTTCAAGGTGAACCCTGTGTTCGCCCAGTGTTGGCTGAGATAGGCTTCATTCATGTGCTGAACCACTGAATGCTACGAGGGACTCAAGGAGGCCGCAGCCGACTGAACAGCTCGCCGATCCACCGAAAGCCAAACACACACACACAACCATTCACACTCGCATCTAGGGGCAATCTGGAAGAGCCAGTTAGCCTAATATACATGTCTTTAGACTTTGATGGAAACCAATTATGTAGGGGAAGCCCACACAAGTACAGGGAGAACATGCATGCCGTGCAGAAACACCTGAGCTGAGACCTGTACTTGAACCCAGTACCTTCTTGCTGTGAGGCAGACGTGTTAACCACTACACCACCGTGCCTGGTCTTGTTACTGTAAAATGATTGTCTTCGTCATGATAACAGGAGCTTCCTGTCGTTTCTCACGTCAGCTGTTTTGCTCAGCTAGAGAGCAGAACCAGGCTTCACCCACTCTGGTGAACTAATAATCATTCAGGGGAGGCTGGTTAATGACGGAGAATCAACACTAATTGTTTTATTAATGCCTCACCCGGGCTTTTACCTCATTTCCTAGTGAGGCTATTGTGCTCAAAATAACACGCTATACATACTACATGCTGTATATATCTCCAGTTCGCCCACAGATCTTGCGACAAACTTGTGCCAAAGATATTGAGGTGTACTACTTCCCAGAATGCAACACTGCTACTTCAATAGCTAATATTTAATGTACTGCTAATGTAAACAAGCTAAAGGAAATCACAGCTGTTAGCAAGAGATGTTAGCCTGCTCAGCTATTTTATATTTACACAAGTTTATTTATTTAATAATAATAATAATAATAATAAGGTAACTTTTTGCTGTTTTCTTGAGATAGTGAACCAATCAGATTGTGTAAATCATTAATTCGCCAAACTGCTTGGTCCTTTAATAGGGTCACGAGGAGGCTGGAGCCCATCTCAGCCAACTATGAGCGAAGGCAGTTTCCACCCTGAACAGCTCGCCAGTCCATTGCAGGGCAACGCACACACACAACCATTCATTCTCACACCTAGAGGCACTTTGGAACAGCCAGTTAGCCTACTGTGCATGTCTTTGGACTGTCAGAGGAAACCCACGCAAGCACGGGGAGAACATGCAAACTCCACACAGAAACGGCCGAGCCGAACCCAAAACCTTCTTGCTGTGAGGCGGACATGCTAACCACTACGCCACTCTATATTTTAAACTGGAAGATAAACACTAGCCTGAAATACTTCAGATAATGAAATACAATTAAGATACTCCAGAAAGTGGATTAATTTCACATTAATGAGTCAACCTGGGGTTGAAGAAACTCTCCTGATTGGTTGATTCCATGTTGATGGAGATTTCTGAGTTTTTTTTTTTTTTTTTAAATAAAGATATTTTTGGAGGTTATTCGGACGCACAAGATTTTCATTGGATGTAGAAAGAAATAAAAACCTGTGGTTGGACTGGATCCTGCCTCATGTGGCTTCGGATGAAACTGAGTGTGTGTGTGTGAATAAATGGAAATGTCTTCATAATAAATATCCTGTTAGCACTGTCTGTTGCTACTGTGTGTGTGTGTGTGTGTGTGTGTGTGTGTGTGTGTGTGTGTGTGAGAGAGAGAGAGAGAGAGAGAGAGAGAG
>JAQMYF010000012.1:6612196-6627517 GCA_030014195.1 Neosilurus mollespiculum | reverse complement strand
TATATGCCAGGGTGCCAGGGGGTGCTCCCGTTCACACCTGTGGCCAGTCCAGGCTAGACTGACCAGCACACACACTGGAGCTCTCGCTGGATGCCAAACGTATAATAAGTCAAACCTGAGTCCATTTCCAGCAGGCGTTTATCCGGGAGTTCTAACACAGCCGGGCAGGTCAGAGCGCGGATCTCCGAGTTATAGGGGACGGAGACTTCCCGAAGCTGACGTGTGAATGATTTCTGCTTCAGGCTGTATGGCAGTGGTGGGTTGGCTGCGTAAAGCTGAGGGGGTGGAGCTACAGAGGCAGGAAGAATACATGACAGCCTGCAAGGAGAAGTCAGAATAAAGATATAAGGAACAAAACAATCACAAATACTGTACTATGTTACTATACTATTTAATTACGACTGAGGGAAAAAAAAAAAAAAAAAAAAAAAAAAAAAAAAAAACCACGAGAAAAAAACAAAAACAAAAAAAAAAACACCCAGACCTTTTGATGAGGTGGTCTCCTTCCTGCAATCTGTCCATATCAGAGCGAAGAGCCAATCGGAGGGAGTCTGTTGTGTAAACGCTGTTCTGTTGGGCCTTCAGGCAGGCGTCTCTGCCCACCCAGGTCCAGCGTGAGTGCTCGGGAGCGGGGAGAGGAGGTGGCGTAGAATGTCCTCTGGTTATGGAGCAAGCCTCGAGAAGGTCAGCCCCGTAGAGGACAGAGCGCTGAACACGCCGCTCGTTAACAGCAAACAGACGACTCAGCCGCTCTTTTAGCTGCCTGCTCCTGTCCTCACTCGACTCCTGAAGGAAAAAGAAGCCAATTAATGAGGACTGAACACACCTAACCACAACGCAGACAGAGTGTGTCAATAATCCTTCATGAGAAAATAAGGAATATGCTTCAGGTCTCACTGACCTGTGGTGCTGCGTTGGTGGAGGGTTTTGCGTTGCTTCCTGTGTCGGCGTTGGTAGACGTCGTAGCCGTAGCACCAGCAGTCGCGCCGGCTGGTTTACAGAGAGGTAACAGTGTTAGATTCTTTCTTCTACAAAAAAAAAACCAAACCCAATAATTAACACACAGATATAGACACAAGAGAGAATTCTCACCCTGCGGAGGTGTCGGGGTGGCTGGAGGAAGGGCCGCATGAGGGCCTGCAGAGTTTTGAACTGGAACAGGCTGAGACATGGGCTGCATTACCAGTGGACCTGACGGCCTGAGGATCGGCTGCCCCGGGGTCGATACGATCTGTAGAATGTTACCTACAGGAGAAGAAAATCTTAACTTGGACGTACATAAGTCACGTAGAGACACTGTAGTGCGTGTTATATCAGAGACGACAGAATGTAGAATAAGAATATGAATGTGAGGAGTAAAGGGTTACCCCAGTCTATAAGTACGATGGCGGGCAGAAAAAAAACACAGCGGTGGCTCAGTGGTAAAGGCTGTAACTTATTGATCCAAAGGTCGGGAGTCAAACCCCAGCACCAAGCTGCCATTGTTGGGCCCTTGTGCAAGGCCCTTAATCCTCAATAACTGATAAAAGTCACTCAGGATTAGGGCGTCTGTCAAATGCCATAAATGGAAATATAAGCCCTACACCAAAGAAGCAGCCTCAATAAAAATGCAAAAAGGACAGCGGGATGAAAGAGTGCCAAAAAAAGTGTCCATTATAAAAAAAAATTTAAAAAAGCTTTCAGACTGAATAAATACACGACGGTTGGCTTCATACGTGTAAATAAATACCATACAGCCTGAAAAATAATCCCAACTGCTTTAAAAAGAAAACAGGCTTTTTAACCAACACATCAGTGTCCCCCTGCTCAAGGTTTTACTTTTCAACACTGTTTAAAACTTAGATGCTATCATTCAACAGATTAGCTCACGACTTCACTAGCCAGGTTTATAATACTCTGATTTTCAGTGCTCGAGGCAGCTTTGGGACGGATAAACTGGATCGGATAAATAAAAAATAAAGCCGTTGATCCATCATACAATGGAAATTTGTTATAATACCCCAGATGGAAGGAAAGCAGAGCACTGGCTCTTAATTCCCCCGATGCACCGTGGGTGTAGACATGCTGTGACAGTACCTTGGAGCTGGAGAGGCTGTCCCGTGGTGAGCTGACGCAGTTGGCTGGGGGACAAGGTGAACTTGTTGCCCTGGAACTGCAGCGTGACCGGGGTCTCGGTCTGCGCGATCCGATTCGGCGTGCTTGCTATAGACGCCAACTGAGCCACTTTCACCACATCTCCACCTTCAGAACAGCGCAAGCACACACACACAGACACACACACACACACACACACATGCAATGAGCTCCCAAGTACCTAAGATGGCTTTCTGCTTCTCTGAAACGGCCAAACTTAAAACTTCTACTTCAGGATATACCCACGTACACGTCTAGAAATCCCTGGGGCCGGATTTATTTATTTTTCACTCACAGACTCTCACCGAGTGTCTTTTTACTGATTATAACAGAATAATCAATAAAAACATTCATTATTTTTATCCGAATTAAATATGGGGTGCAGTTTCATAACTGGAACCTGAAAGGAATAAACGATTAAAGCTCTGGAGATATTTAAACACATCCTGTGGAAATTTCTAATCGAAAGTGTTTCATGCATGACAACAACGAAAAAAGGGTTTTAAAAGAGTTGAGAAAGTAAATAAATAATTTTTTTAAAAAGTGCAGGGTGAAGAGACCATGCTGTCGTGCACTTTCAGCTGGAGGACGCTGGAAGAAAACTTGTGAACAAACACAAGAGAGACCGGAGGAGCGAAAGTTACTCAGTGCAGGATCCTCGAGCTGAGCTGGATAAAGAAAGGAATTAGTTCACGAACAGAAGAGCCGGTGCTGAAGGGGCGAGAGAGAGAGGAAAGGTTAAAAGAGTTGCTTTTTTAAGTGACTCAACCAATGAGAAAAGGTGAGGGCCAGAGAGTGAGAGAGAGAGAGAGAGAGTTCATGCAGGAGACTATAAATCTGGGATACTGCAGAGGCATTCAATTCAGATTATTTATACATTAAAAAAAACTAGATGAAAAAAATTCTCCATATGTTTCACCATTAAAGGGGAGACGATTTATTTAATTTTTTGACCCATAAATGTTGAATAGCCGTGATCGACGAGGCCAGTATCAAATAACGAGGTTAGCAAATGTTTAAGTTTACCATCTGGGCTGTTTGAGCTGGCATCCAATCAGAGCAGAGTAGGCACACAGAGCGGAAAGACCATAAATGGGAGGAGAAAGCCAAAACAGGCCGTCCAGCGCATACCCTCAAAATCAGAGTTTCAGGGGGAGGTGCATGGGGAAGCACATAGGTGAAGAACTGTGGACGTTTTTGGATTAGGAATCGTACTTTGGTGCTCCACTGGCGTCCGAAACAAAAAATAAAGGTCTGAAAACAGGTGTAATATCTGACCTCTAATAGTGCATTAGTTACAAAAAAAACCCCAGTGTCTTGTAATTTAATGAAGTGAACTATAAACATTTTTATTACCGTATAACTTATAATAGAACAGTAAATTTACTGTAAAATACCAAACAAACAGGCACATTACAGTTATATTATTGTAATGCAAATGTGCCAGTGCTGGTGAGGGTCGAATGTTGGAGTTTAGATTATCAAATTATATTATAGTACAGATTATTATCAAATACTTTTGCCTTAAATAAATAAACAAATATATATATATATCTCTCTCTCTCTCTCTCTCTCTCTCTCTCTCTCTCTCTCTCTCAATCAAAAAGTCCAAAAAATTTTATTTGTGACACCTTTAAGTTTTTCTGAAAGATTGGTATTTTCAGTGTTTATGTTTATTAGCCGTAATTCTACCTCAAGATACTTGTCAGAATAAATTTTTTTGGTTCTCATTGCCTTCAATAGCATTGTTCAATACATTTTCACCCAAAACATTTATTAGGAGCCCTTTTAGACAAAAGTGGTGGTGTATAATCTTTCACTGTATGTGCGTGTGCATTGAAGATTATACACCACCACTTTTGCTCACACGCTCGCCATGTGTGTGTGTGTATATATATATATAGATATATATAGAAAGATATCTATATACACACACACACACACACACACGGCGAGCGTTTACACGAGAGCATTTCCTCCCCAGTATCCCACAGTGTAGTCTCAGAAACAGTGTATTTGGAACTCTTTCTTGCTGAGGTGGAGAGGAAAGGTGTGAACGGACATAAGCGAGGTTACATGGCCACTTACTAGGCAAGCGAGCCTGGGCCTGGGAGCTGAGCAGCAGCCTCTGGGGCAGCAGGGGGTGGGTGGATAGAGGCTGAGGGGTGACGGCAGGTCTGGGGGCTACAGCACCCACCCCTGCTACACCTAAAGCCACATGGGTAGAAGTGGCAGTAGAGGGGGCAGCTGAAACAGCGAGTCTGGGTGTGCTGCCGGCTGTAGGGTTTAGAGACAACAAAATCAATAAAAAAAAAAAAAAATGAATGAATTAATAAAAATAAAAAAAAATCACATGGAGTTTCAACAGCTGGGATAAACAGGGAAAGGGAACATGATTAACAATAATGTAAAAATAAAAATGCTCAGATGTTCGACATGGTGACTGGCGAAGAAATAAAACATTACACAAAAACAAGGCTCAGTCAGAACAGTAGAGACGCTGGAACATGGACATGTGGAACAGCCTCGCTACAAATAATAACTCAGTCATCTCCAGTACACATGCTGGGAAGAAAAGCATCAAAATCAAATGAATATTTATATCTTATAAACAACAACAATAATAAAACAACACCGACGACTGGTGTTAATGACTGGGGCATATTCAGTCTGTTCTCCATCAGTCACTCAGCACAAACACACACACACCTGGTTATAGTAACACTCTTACCTTGAGTGGAGGTGGAGGAGGTGGTGGTGGTGGTGGTGGTAACAGGTGATTTGCCTCTGGCCTGGGCG
This sequence comes from Neosilurus mollespiculum, assembly GCA_030014195.1. NCBI lineage: Eukaryota > Metazoa > Chordata > Actinopteri > Siluriformes > Plotosidae > Neosilurus > Neosilurus mollespiculum. The sequence goes on along the minus strand of JAQMYF010000012.1, from coordinate 6,622,585 downwards.
TTTTGAGCTACAGCACTAGGTGTAGATGTGGTGGTGGGGGTAACAGTGGTGGTAGCGGTGGAGCGATGGCCTTGTGAAGAGTTGACTAGGGAAACAAGACGCCCCTCAGGTTTTGTACCGTACTGCACCGGCTGGAACAGCCTGAAACGCACAACATGAGGTATTTAACTTCCCATCATTACACTCGAACATAAAGGATTTGTGTCAATGTGTGTGTGTGTGAGAGAGAGAGAGAGAGAAGAACAGAACCATGGGGTGGGTAAAGAAAGAAAGGGGCAAACAACAGACATGGGGCGGAGAACGAATGAATAATGAAATGATGGAGAAAGAAAACAAAAGCAAGGACAAAAACAAAGAGAACGAAAAAGACAACCAAAAATAAGGGAAGGAAAAAAAGAAGAAGAAATGAGACAAACAGATGGGGAAAAGAATGACGAAGAAAGAAAGAAATGTAGTATTGAGAGGGACGGATTGACATGGGTGAGAATGAACGAATAATGGAATGACAAGGAAATGCACAGAAAGAAAAGGACAAAGAGACTGAAAGCATGGAAGGAAAAAAAGAACGCATTGAAAAAGAAAAAGAGAAAAAAGAAAAAAGAAAGCAAGCAAGAAGGAAATGTAGAATGAGAGACAGAAAGACAGGGAGAGAAAAAGGAATGAATGTATGATTGAATTATGAAAAGAAAAAAGAAAACAAAAAAGACAAAAAGAGAGAAAACAAAGCAAGAAAGAAAGGTAGAATAAGAGAAATAGGAGAAGAGAGGAAGAATGATGGAAAATAAGAGAAAGAAAAAAATGAAATGTGTCATGAGGGGAACAGACAGATGAGAGGGAAGAATAAAAAAGAAAAACAAAGAAAGCAAGAACAGAAGAATGCTTGGGAAGAAAAATAAGAGAAAGAAAAAAAAGGGACAGAGAGAGGAAAAGAGAGAGAGAGAGAGAGAGAATGACAGAGGACAGAGACACAGAGATGGATAGTGTGACAGACAGATTCAGAATAGAGGAGAGAGAAAGAGAGACGGAGAATCAGAAGAGTGACACGGAGAACGAGTGATAGAAGGAAGGAGTTTATAAAAGAAGTCTATGATGAATAATAGTTGAAAGTTGCGGTGATGATTAAACATGCACTGATCGTAATGATCACGTGTTCTGGATCAGCGTATTTCAGAACCTCGCGGGTTTGATCTTGCAGGCTCGGGGTCGGGGTGCAGGCTCGGGGGCGGCGTGGATCTCCTCGATGAGCCGCTGAGTCAGTCGGAGTTTGGGAAGAAGCTCGGTGGTCTGGAAGCGGGTCAGCCGGCCTTCGTTACTGATGAGGTCGAAGAGGGACAAGTCCACGGTCTAGGAGGGACGAGGAGAAGGGGGACACACATTCAGTAATAATAACAATAACAACGAACATAACAGGGTTCCGTATCACACACACACACCTCCCACTGGTCCTTGTGCAGAGCCGTAAGCAATAAGGACGGCGTGTTGTACTGCAGACTTTGGCACGTGTACGAACTGGCGGTGTCCCTGATCTGGACCAGATCGGGGTGATTACAAATCCTCTGCAGCTGCATAAGAACCTGCAGCACGCTTACAAAATGTCCTGTCTTCAGAGCCTCCTGAGCACTACACACACACACACACACACACACACACACACACACACACACACAAGCAAAAGTTATAGCACCTGGATCAGATTTGCTAAACAGCCACTTCTAATATTTCACGATACGGTGATTAATAATGATGATGATGATGATGTCACTCAGACAGACCTGGGTTGTGTCAGGATGTCCTCGTACATGCTCTTCTGTCTGGCAGAGAGACGACATTTCAGGATGTGCTCATACTTCTTAGGCAGCTGCTTCTCCACATCTCTCTTGGAGCGACGCAGTATGAAGGGCTGAATCATCTATACACAGCAGGACAAAAGAATAAATGACATGAGGAGAAAACACACACACACACACACACACACACACACACACACACACACACACACCTACTCTGGAGAGCTTAGAATGCATACCCGGTGTAGTCTGATGACCAGTTTGTGGCAGTAGTCCTGGTTTTGGTCTGCGCCGGGTTGGATGGGGAAGTCCAGGTACGAGCGCGTGATCCCAGGCAGGAGGAAGTGGATCATGGTCCACAGCTCTCTCAGGGTGTTCTGCAGTGGGCTGTTGATCAACAAGATCCTCTGCTGGCTGTGCGACAATAAGAATCGACCAGAACACTCAACTCAAACCCAACACACTCCCATTTTATTTATATGTATATATATATATATATATAAAATTTGTTGGAAAGTGGTGTCTGACCTCTTGAGGGTTAAAATCGTTTCCCAGTGTTTCTCGGTCATGTTCTTGTTCAGCTGCACTTCATCCAGCACCAGGTGCCTCCAGCGCCTCTTCAGGAAATGAGCCTGGTCTCTCAGAAGCAGCTTGTATGACGTAAGACACACGTGGAAGCTGTTAGGCTCGGACCACCACTGCGGAGAAACGAAGAGAACGGATATGAGGATAATGCTACAAGAATACGCAGGATGAGAGAGTGTGATGAAGATTTGACGTTCACCGATCGTTTGGATCTGCGCTCGCGCTTGCTGCCCAGATACAAGAGGATTTTCAGGCCCGGGCACCAGCGCTTGAACTCCATTTCCCAGTTAAGCAGCTTGCACGTCCTCACCACCACCAGGTGAGGGCCCCATACACCTAAAAACAAAGAACAATGACTACCATCTGGACTTTTGACCAATCCCAATGAGTCTTGCTTTTTCTTGCACAGTCTAGCCTTGAAAATGATTAAAAAAATAGATCAAAGGGGTCCAAAAGCTCCTGCCAAAAGGACCACTTCATAATATTCCAATATAGAAAAAGCATAGCAAGTTTGAAAGCCCCAGCTTCAGTGTGCGGCAAGTAAATGTCCGGACCTCTAACGTGTGACTGACAGACGGACAGACCCCTATTCCTATAGCTCCCGAAACGTGGGAGCTCAAAAGGCTTCTAGATATAGCTTTGTTAGCGATATTAGCTTCATACCATCAAACTAACAAACTGTTTTGGCTCCAACTATTCCCTTAAAGATACAGTGTGTAAAACATGGCGGTGCAAGATGGTGGCAGAGGACCCACTCCCCATGTAGATATGACCAGCTTATTCAAAGGTTCTGAAAACTTAATAATTTTTTAAATAAATATAGATTAAAAAAAAAAATTATTTATGGAGAAGATACTTAATTTCTGCTAACGGATCCAAAAGAAAAAAATGTTACACACTGTCCCTTTAATCACTGATAGATTCACTCTTTGGAAATCATGCTAGAAGAATGTTTAAAATGTTAAAAGGGGTCTGTTTTCACACTCATTATGTCTCTGAAACTCAGAATAACCCAAAGATCTTAGTCATGTCTCGCTAATCACGCGAGCACTTTACACCGCAATCCTAAAAGAAGAAAGATAGCAGACGGACCTTCATGGCAGGCCAGGTGTGCGAAGTAGGCCACTGTCTGGACGGTCTTCCCCAGTCCGGTCTCGTCTGCCAGAATGCCGTTGAGGTGTTTTCGGTGCAGGTTCGCCAACCACTCGACGCCTACCAGCTGGTAATCTCTCAGGGAGCCATGAAGGAGAGAGGGCAAGGGAAGACGAGTCTAAAAAAGAAAAATAAATCAAGAAGAGTTAAAAGGGACAGCATGTAATACTTTAATTCCTGACCCCTCCTCTTTGAAGCCTGTATTGTTCTGGGCTACTGTAGAAACATGGCGGCCTCCATGACTGTGAACCCGCTCCCCATGTAGATATAAACAGCTTATTTAAAAGTTCCAAAAACTCAACACCTTTTCTTTTTTAATGATTGCAGATGATTATAAACATATTTAATGTTGATAAACTTAATTTCTTCTAATGGAGCATCTAAAAAGTTACACACTGCACCTTTAAATAAGGCAGGAAGTACTTTAGGAGGGGAAACAGGAGCAGGGCATAGTTGTTTGCTAACGGGTCAGGAACTAAAAACCTCCCTCAATATATTAAACTAAATCCTGCACTAGACGAAATTTGGGCAGATTTAGGAATAAAATAAAATCTGAAAGGAAACCCACAGATGGTGTCATCCGGGCGCTGCCTTTGGGTAGAATCAGGTCGGTTGCCCGGGATACTTCAGCTATATCCTTCACGGGTTTGCCGTCGGTTCCCGTGGCGCTGCTGCTCCGGTCTGGGCCGCGGTACTGCTCGTCACTCAAGAGTGTGTCGATCACAACCGCCTCATTGGGGCTGTCCAGTGGACAACTATCCATGTCTAATACAGTATGGAGGAGTAAGAGGATTATTCCAGATCATTTAACAACAGAATATAACATAGATGAAGATAACTGAGCATTTCATTACAGCCTTTTCCAGCAGTTTTCCAGCCTTCTTAACAGAAATAAACACTGCTTTCAATAATACAAAGATTTAAGCACTGCCCAACAGCGGAGCTCCGAAAAAATTAACTACTCCTGAAACAAGTTGATATGACATGATATTTATGGAGCATAAAATTGCTTTGCACAACTAACATGTATGGTGACAGCACAGCATCGTGGACGACACCCCACACCCTAATACACTGAAACTAATTCTTTCACAATAAAGTGGTCATGTCTTATTGGAAGAAAAGGTAAAATCCCATAGAGAAACGTCATCCTCGATGTGACTGGGTTAAAAGCCTTTCTATTCAAATGAGTAATGCATTGCATGGGAGGTTTAGTTAATTATGCCAGATAAAAATACTAAGATACCTACTGCATATGGCACAGAGAATTCGGTTTACGTTGTTAAAAAAAAAAAAAGTATTTTATTTTATGGCTTGAAACAATAACAGTCTGGAAGGAAAGATGGCATGAAGAATTTACCATCACTGAGACATTCATACCGATTACAACGGTTATAAAGGCCTTTTCCAGACAAATGGTACACGGTGATGGTAAAGACATTTTCTAAAGAAAGACAGCCTTTTATGCATCAAGTTGATAACAATGACCTTACATGGAATGCACAAAGACTAATAGATGATATTCTGCATGTAACGGACCAAAACTCTCACATAAAATCACAAGGAGATTACACACCTTCATTTTGGTTATTTTTACCATTGGTGACTGTAAGGACATTTTGCACTTCAGTAGATCACATTTCATATGGAAAGGGTTACTTATGACGGAAAACAAGGCATTTTTCAAAGTTGTAATGAAGAAATATGAAAACGATAGTGAATTGAGTCCTGTTTTTTATTTTGTTTCTTTGCTACACTATTCCTGAAGCTGTTACAGCGAGAGCTTTGAAAAAGAAAAAGAAAAAAAATCGCTTTAGATATTTTTTTGTTACGTTTGCGATGTGTTGTAGGTGCAGAATTCACGACAGGAAGCATTTACTTGGATTTATTACTGGACTTCCAAAGGAAAGAAAAGCATGACTTTCAATATTCTTCGCTGTGCATGCGTTTTTCCACTTCTGTAAGCTTAAACCAAATAGTTGATGAAGAAGGTGAAAAAAAAAAAAAAAACCTTACTGCTTTTGTAGCGGGATCAAAGCAATGTGATGTCACAAGTCTATTTCATTGTTGAAATCAGAGTGTAAACTCCAGTATGTTTCATCCAAACAGTAAATCTTTTTGTCTTATTCCATTTATCTGTTTTAACGTAACTTACGGACTTACAACGGATAAAAAGTGAAAATCTCATTGTTAACAAATAAATAAGTCCCGAGCTCCACCTGTCCTGTCGGAGAGATTTCTTATGCGCATGTGCACCATCACAGCTACTCGCAGTTCAGGTTTTTAAATTTGGCTTAAACTCACGAGTGTCTTTTAACATATTTTAAACTTCGTTTTCGACTAGATACACCGGTAAGGTGTCGAAAAGATAAAATTTCCTTCCTGTCCCATTACCTTCGTAATAACTTTTTCTCCAATCAGCTCGGCAGACGAGCGCAGGGAAAACTACGCGTTCTAATAAACACACGTAAGAACTACAGCACTGCAGTTTTCCACAGCATAGCCAAGTCAAGTGGTGTTGTATGCTTTTATATTATAGATATAGTTTTTATTCTTAGCAGTTTTCTCTTAACAAGTTAAGCCTAAGTACTAGAAGATACCTCGATCTAGAAGCTGGATAAGATCTAGATTACCATCCTGCGTAATTTATGGTGCATTGTTATTATTAGTGTCATAATTAGGAAGTGGGTTTCCCGATTTCCTGCCCTTTCCTTTTAACTGTTTAATTGTTGCCCTAACATCTATTAATATTTTTTATATCTACATACTCACTCTTTCCTACTTTCCTATTATTTCATTTATTTTATTATATTAATAAGAATAATTATTATAATTAGCATTATCATTATTATGTAGCTGTAGCTTTATATTTATTTAACTTTTTTTTTTTTAAAAGCATAACTTTTTTGGATCAACCCCCTTGTGAATAAAACAGGTTGTTTTTGTAATTTTTAAAAAGTAATTTTTTTTTGTACAGTTTTCAGTGAATTGGATTGAATTAATCATGTAAATCTTTGCCATCTCAATCATGAAACGCTATTTAACCATGAGTAAGTGACCTTGACCTACTTTTTTCTTCTTACAACAATGCTTTTGGTAAAAGATTATGATTTTGAGTAGGTCAGACCCTAAGCTAAAAAATTATATATAACTGACCTATATTGAATCTACTTTAAAAATCACCAAAACTGGCCCTAACAAGTAAACCTCTTCTTCCTCTGTGTGCTTTCCGCTTTATGTGTGCTTGGTAATGGAAATAGATTAAAAAAAACTAATAAATAATGAAATTCATATGTTATCTTTAGTCACTGTTTTCAACTTAATGCATAAAAGGCTGTCTTTCTTTAGAATCTGTCCTCACTGTTATTGTGTATATACTGCCATGCGAAATCTCACCACAGGGTTCCCACCAGTACACGTATGTATGGACGGATCTACGCAATACGCTATACTAATTCCTCTTAAGTATGGAGCGTCGCTATTAAAACACTCAGGCTAGATTAGTTATAAAATACTAAAACATACTAAGAATAAACTGTATTTGAAGTGTGTTTAAATAATCTGGGGTGATTTATTAAATTATAGTAAGGAACAAACAGTACCTTCGGTTTCATCTCTCTCCTCGTCCTCGCTCTGACAGGCAGGCTGGGGCCACTCGAATCCCTCGGCATACGCACCGGCATACTTCTTTACCAACGTCTCCAACGGCACTTCAGCTACAAAAACAAAAACAAACAAAATACTCAAGTAAACCAAACAAATGAGGCTTGAAACCTTTGCTCTTGCGCTCAAGCTTCAGATTTTAACAAGATGAATCAAAAGTAACAAATAGAGAGACAGACCTTCCTTGGTGAGTTCAACAAGCTCCTCTTTTTGTTCAGCAGCTACTTCCATAGCCTCCTGCTCCTCTATCGTGCTCTCCTCATCTTCAGCTATAGAACCAACACACACACACACACACACACACACACACACACACACACAGACACGGACAGTTAAGCCAGGTGGACCTCATAAATCAATAGATCCAATGGCTCCAGATCCCCTGCCAACACGTGACATTGTTGATTAGTAATCACACGGCAAAGAACAATTTTGACGGTGACCTCAATTTGACCTTGAAAAAAAACTGAATCAAGATCATACTCCTCTGAGTTTATGAGAGAGTGTAAAGATGAAGCAGTTTCTCAAACATGAAGGTCATATATCAGTCTGGCGATCAGTAACCTCACGGCGAAGGGCAACTTTGATTCATTTTATCCAATCAATCAATCAATCAATAAATAAATAAATGGTCAAGGTGATGAACCTCAGAACTCATGCGAGAGGGTGTTGAGGTGGACTTGTGTTTAAAATATGAAGGTCCCAGGACAAATCATTGATCAGTAATCTCATGGCGAAGGTGCGTACATGACGGACACGCAGCGTTACTCGACACACCGTGTTGGCGGGGGATAAAAAGGTGGATGAAGGTATAATCTGGTGTGATTAAAGTACAAACCCTCTTCATCAGAAAGCGATGCGCTCTTCTTCCTCTTACGGGTGGTGCTCCTGGACTCCTGAGAACACAATACAAAAAGGTGTAAACGGGCAGGAACCAAATACATCATTTTATTGAAAAAGAAAGGTAGAGAAAAAGATCTCACCACTCTGATGTCCTTCTCTCCTGAAGCTGGAGATTTAATACTTTGTCCTGAATCAACAAAATCAGAAATATATAACAAGGTTTACGTCACACACACTCGCACGCTCTCTCATACACACCCACGCACGTGCACGCATGACCGCACTGGCGCACACAACCTCTCTCACCTTTCTTTCCCGATTTCTGTAGGCTGAGGACTTTCTGTCTTTTGCACGAGATCTCCAGATGGAGTTTGATTTCTACAACCTGAGAAAACAGGTACACACAAAAAAAACCTCCTTAAAATAAACCCTCGTATATCATAATATCATAAAATACATTTGTATGATTTTTATTTTTGTACCTGTTCGATATTAGACCAGAAGTAGTCCACCTCACGTGCGATGACACTGGCGATGCTCCTCAACCTCAGCTCCTCCTCCGTCTTCTTTCTCTCCTCTGCTTTCCTCACCTCGACGTGGTAGCGGGCACAAGTGCGCACCAGCTGGAAACACAAAACAAAAGCATCGGTGTTGAAGGGGCATCACCTGATATTTATTTAAGTATACAATATACAACAAACTAAATAACACAAAACAGGTTTAAGCTGCAGTCTCAGAAAAAGCTGTGAAAAAAGGTGCTGCATAAGTTCCATGTGAAAAGCCGAACTGGGGCTGTGCCTCCTGTCAGTCCTTTTTGAGCAGTTTAGAGTCAAGTGTCTCTAAAACAGTGGTCTCCAACCCTGTTCCTGGAGATCTACCTTCCTGAAGGTTTTTATCTCCAACCAAAATCTAACACACCTCTTTGACCTGTTCAAGAACTTCTTCAAGGCAATAATCAGGTACCCAGGTGTGCATGATTAAGGCTGGAGATAAAACCTGCAGGAAGGTGGATCAACAGGAACAGGGTTGGAGACCACTGTTTTAGAGACACTTGACGCTATGATCCAGGGTGGTTCCTGGGGGCGGAGCTTTGGATATATGGGTGGAGACCATTAAAATATCAGACTTATCTAATCAGTTATTTTGGGAGAGGAATTAATACATAATGCACATTTAAGGCATTTATAATGGAACTGCAGTGCGTTTAGACACTCTCATAATAGAAACGGTGGAAAATCGCTAAAGCTAGCTTTGAAAATTCAACCAATTAGCATAATGAACATACGTATAGCAACAATTTTCTGAACTTGTACAACAGATATGACTTTATATGATAAAGCAACAAATATGAACAGACGGCTGGCTAATATTTATGACACAGCTTTAATTCTGATGAACTGCTTGATTCGGAATAAAAACACAAAACCCTGTTTTATTTGATCTCTTCATATAAAAACCGAGATTAAATAAAAATTATACAATAGAAAAAGTTCAGAAGCATTTCTGGCTAGTACAGCTACAAAAGCGCCTGCCAACTGATTTTACACTATGATAAAATACTACACTTCACTATAAGAATAATTTAAAGATAAATAAATAGCGTCTAATGTGGATACTGCCCCAGAGCTTTAATCTCAGGGATGAGAACAGGCTTAGAAGAAAATAGGCAGCAGTCAAGGGTGCTGGGTTTTTTTTTGTTTTTTTAAAGTGCATCTCAAATAATACAAAAATATATTTTACAATAAAATGAAATACACATAATTACACAAAATAATAAAATATTAAGAAAACTACACCCAATGAAATAAAATATCTGAGACCAAATTAATAATAATTTGAAGTCCAAAATCCAGCATTTTAGTTATTTTCCTGTACTGAAATTAACATACGCATTAATATGCAAATACATTTACAAAGCAGCTCCATATACAACTTTTTTAAAGCATAGGCTTCCTTAATAACCCATATAATCTCATTTTAATACTATTAATATTTTCATAGTATTTAAGAAACACATACACCTCTCCATACCTGCATTAACAGACAAATATAGAAATACATAAGCTGTGTGTGTGTGTGTGAGAGAGAGAGTGAGAGAGAGAGAGAGAAAGAGAGAGAGAGAGTGGTCTGCAGCACACATCCCTGATAAAACACATCAAAAAGTCGGACCGACGGAGTCCCTCACCTAGCAAAAGGGTCGACATGCTAACATTAGCTCTTAACATCGACAATAACTTGAAGTCAGAAACTTATAAAACGGCTCCCGAGTGGCGCATCGACAAGGTTGATGCCACAGCCATCCGTGACCAGGAGTCCATGGGAGCTAATTGGCCGAGCTCTCACGGGAGGGAGGGATGGC
>JAQMYF010000012.1:6585800-6599727 GCA_030014195.1 Neosilurus mollespiculum | reverse complement strand
GTGTTGTTTTTTTGTGTCACCCTGTATATATATATATATATATATATATATATATATATATATATACACACACACACAAACACACACATGTATATACATATATACAGAGAGAGAGAGAGAGTAAAACATGCTTTGCAATAAGCCACACACCCACATCCACTCATTGTTATCACTGACATGTTGTGACTAGCATGCTAACATACTAAATAGCCTCCTAGCTAGCGGGCTAACCAGTTAGCATAATAAAAAAACAATACATATTCTTTTAATTTAGCTTTCAGCCCTTTATACTCCTATATACTACGTTCATAACATCACTATTTAAGCTAATAAAATATAACATGGGCTTAACAAAATAAAAATAAAGCAGAAGTGATGTTTTGTAGTGTGCGCTCGCGAGGTAACAACAAGCCGTGATAATAAACACACCGCTAGCTAACTAGCACTGATAACAAACAACACACTCCTCGCAACTTACAGCTAATTATCTGTTCCACGACCACCATACGATGTCCTAATAAATTCCACAGTGTATATAAAGCTGTCCTGTCACTACAACAGCAATAAAGCTGCAGTGGGTTTATAGAAAGCGTCGCGGCGGTGCTGTGTGTGACATGGCGAGAACTAGCTTCCTCTGTCACCCTGTCCGCACTGCGCATGCGCGCCACTCCAGCCTCCTCCACTCATTAATCATTCAGTGCTTTTTGGAATTAAATGGATAAACCAGTGACCCGTGAGCTGTATGTTCGGCACTGAGGGTACAGTCGAGCCTAAATTCGGATTAAAACATCGATCTGTTTAATAATCCTCTATTTTCTTTCTTCTCCCGTTACCCGGAAATATTCCTGTGTGAAAGGGCGGGCATTACGTGTAAATGACAAACGCTCAAACCAATTGGAAAACAGGTATTTTAGCTCTCAGCCAATGAGCGGCTGCAGTGTAAAATTTGTGAGCACTAAATTAAAAATCCTAATCTCTGGATTTAATAATTTAATAATTTAACAGACAAATTGTTTGGTGCAACTGGAGTGTGAAGTAAATATTATTATTATTATTATTATTATTATTATTATTATTAATAATAATAACAATAATGGTAATAATAAGAAACTGTAGCTAAGTAATTATTTTTAGATTTATTTTTAATAAAGGCTACAAAAATACATAAATGAATGACTGAATAAATGATTATTTCAAATATGTGTAAAATAAAAAAAGTAGTCAGGGACACATAAATGGTACAAGCAATGACAAAATGAAATAATTAAATAATTAAACAAAATGACTAAAGAAAAAACAACAACAACAACAACGACAATAATAATAATAATAATAATAATAATGATGATGATAATAATAATAATAATAATGATAATAATAATATTAATGATAATATAATAATGATAATAACAATAATAATGATGATGATGATAATAATAATAATAATAATAATAATAATAATGATAATATAATAATGATAATACCAATAATAATGATGATGATGATAATAATAATAATAATAATAATAATAATAATAAACACTGGAAAGTATAAAGAAAACTATTACATATTCAAAAGGGAATGTGAAGAATAATAATTCCACCCTGTTCCTATCAATTCTTATTTGATAATAACTTACCCCCTCCCGGTTAATATCTCCCATTTGTGCACCTTATACCCCAAAATGTGTTCAATTCTACAAAAATTATTTACAGGAAAAAAAGAAAAAAACTCCAAACAGATAACTAAAATAAATAACAATATAGATTATTAAAACACTAGGAAATAATTAATAAACCATAACCTTGAAATGCCTGTTGATTAACTATACAACCCTCCTCCCCCCCCCCCAATCCCTGTAACCCGTGAAAATTATTTCTTTATATTTTATTTTAAATGGTTTAATGTTTGACCATTGCTTAAGGTTTACATTCATACTGTTCCATAGCTTGACTTAAAAACCTCTTATTTTTGTGCGTTACATTAAAAAAAAATTCTCCCCTAAAATTATACCCCCCCCATCTCCGAATAGCGTTTGAATAAGAAAAAATGTTTATTTATTTATTAAGTCTATTGAAAATATTTGTGTAGTGCACTGTAAACAAAATTCTTAATATTTTATAAAAAAAAAATTCATAATAATACACACACACAGACTATATGAGATTAATAATAATAATAATAATAATAATAAATGTCAAAGCTCAACAGATTTTTTTCATTTTACTGTTTTGTTCTTCACAAACTTCACATTATCTGAAATGTAGTAACGCTAAGACTATAATCTCCACCCACTATGTATTATCATCGCTGTAATGTTTCTACATTATTATTCATAGCAGTAATTTAGAACTAAAACACTTCTCCAAATGTTACATCTTCATTCTTATTCCTATTCAGAATTTTTTTTAACAAAAGGCTTAAGTTTGTTTAGTGGGTGGCACGGTGATGTAGTAGTTATCACCTCTGCCTCACATCAAGAAGTTCCTGGGTTCGAGTCCCAGGCTCGGCGAGGGTGTTCCTGTGTAGAGTTTGCATGTTCTCTCCGTGCTTGTGTGGGTTTCCTCCGGGTACTCCGGTTTCCTCCCACAGTCCAAAGATATGCACATTAGACTAATTGGCTGTTCTAATTTGCCCCAGGTGTGAGTGTGAATGGTTGTGTGTCTTGCCCTGCGATGATCTGGCAAGGTGTTCAGGGTGTACCCCGACTTCGCCCAGTGTTGGATGAGATCCCTGTAGACACCCAGTCACTACACTTTGCCGAGAACCCGTTTTGTGCATATAAAAAGAAGTCACACTCGAAAGCATAAAGCATATTTCTTTTAAAAGATACAAATCTGATAAGCTTTATTTTATTCCAACACACATACACACAAAACTACAGACACTCAAACATCAGCATTCTAAAAAGAAAAAAAGAACAAAATTACAAGTATTCAAACATTACAGATATCTCCAGGTGCAACAGGTGCATGTGTGCTTTTCATGTGAATATTTAAGGCAATTATCCAGAACATTAAAACACACACACACACAAGATATAACACAAAAAAGTTCAAAAAGTCATGTCTAACTTGTGAACAGTTAGAAGAGTTGATCCATGTGAATGATGTGCATTTGTGAAACAAACAAAAGAATAAATAAAATGAAAGCAATAAAGTGAGCTCGGCTACAGTAGACTGGTTCAGGCAATCAGGTAGCATTCTCATTCATAAAGTGCTTCATCATAAAGACGTAAAGTTCTAAATAATAACGGTACAGTAGCTGATAAGTTGAAGTACATAAACGTCTCATAATAAATATCAAGTATTGCATCAGAGTTCAAAGATTACACAGCGATTCAACAGTCAAAGAAAACGCCTTCGCTTGGTCTATCAACTGTATACTGTACACAACCTGACCCGTCGTAACCTTCTCCAATCATCTACCACTGCTGTATCAATCACTCCTACTCGAAGCCTCACAGGTCTCCGGACATGCAGGGCGAAGCTTTACAGCTCAAAAACCACAAGATAAGATTTTATCATGCTTTGCATTATAGTGCAGCAGATAATTGCAAATATAGCAAGAATCGTTCAAATAGTAATACGAGCATGAAATTTGGTGCATGTACTCTTCAAATCCCACTCTTTTCAAAAATACCACTGGACACGCAAGAATCCAAGATGGCGACCCAAAAAAATCCAAGATGTCCACCCAAAAAATTGGGTTTTTCCTTTATAACTCGAAATGCATTGATTTTAAGCCCCATAAATGTATCAAAGTTGAATATAAAGTTGGGTATTGCAGACATTTTGGTACCAAATTCATGTCTGTGTCTCTTATGGTTCTTGAGATACACCACCCCGGTACTTCTACAGACTCGGGAAAGCAAAAAATTTGTACCATTCATTGCTGTTCATTGAATTTTGTGATGTGAAAATGTCTTATTCTATAAATAAAATCCCATTTTATTTTGAGACTTTTTTTATTACGGTTATAACATAAAATTCTAAAACCGTGACGGCGTCCAAGATGGCTGCCATTAACTTGAAGTAATCATATCTTAGCAACTATGAAACATGAAGTTTTGGTGTGCACATGGTGTTTTTGGTCTATGAATGCAATGGGGCCATTGCAGGAGAGATTTTAGGCTTTAATAAAAGCTTACAGATGCAATAGAGTGAATGTCAGCACACAACCTGGACACACTGGTGACATCACTGCTGTATAACTCAACATGGGTTCAGTGTCAGCTGATCTAGATATACTAATACTTTATTACAGTTGTAATACAGTTTAGTTTAGGGTCCCAAATGATGTCCCAAACTGCAGTTGGTAGTTAGTAGATATAGTAAGATAGCCGTGCCTGAATTGACAGGGTGTGTCAGTGCGGGAGAGCCGATCCAAGGGTAACTGCTCCAACACACCAGTGTAGACAAGAGTCTACACTCTTGTGGTCATATTTTTGGAGGGATTTCACACTTCCACACTGAGTATTTACAGTATGAGACTGGATCCCACGTGCAAGGCGTTTTTTTTGTGTAAATTTACATATGTTTTCATGCAGACATCTCTAACACAGGATGTCAGATGACAGGTTGTCAGAAAAGGTAAGGTAATAAGGGAAAAGAGATATCCCAAGGGCTTCAGAGCATACACACTAGCTGTTTTTTTCAAGTGTTACTTTTTTATCTCATGATTAATTATTAAATTTCATGGTAATGCACGGCAGTGTAGTGGTTAGCGCAGAGGTTCCCAACCCTGGTCGTGTTTTCCCTGCTCTGTCACACCTGTCGGCCACTTCAAGTCAAAAAAGCTGTTATTTAGCTAATTAGTTAAATCAAGTGTGCTGGGAACAAGGAAAACACTAAAATGTGCATGTCCGCCTAACAGCAAGAAGCTCCTGAGTCCAGGGCCCGGTGAGGGTGTTTCTTACATGTTCTGTGGGTTTCTGCAAGGGACATCATGCAAACTCCAGGATCCAGGACTCTCTTATTATGAGGCGGACGTGCTATCCATTTCTCTATAAATCCTAGTATTGTCCCAGTGTTCTATGATATCCATGTTTAGAGAATTAGCTAAGCTAGCTTGCTCTACAAGCGCACATTAGCTTTGGTTCGAGGTGCACAAAATCCAGTTAATTTAGGCTCCTCCTACTAGATGATCCACAAGCTGCGTAACGTCTGAACACTCGTGCGACTCGCCTTCGATTGCTGGCTTTGCTTCGGTCTACCATTTTTTATCTATTCATTTCCCAGGAGGAATTATTTTTCTTCTTTGGATATTCCAAGGCTCCAGGTGAATTATGGGATACTTTATTGTAGCGTAGTGGGGTAACTTTGCATCATCCAGGTAATTTTAAGCTAATATTAAATGTGTACTGAGTACATGTCTGTCCTGCGTACTATAATTATGGAAGTATAGTGACGCCGGCGGTGTAGTGGTTAGGGTGCTGGGATCATGAGCTGAGAAGTCATGGAGTCTCTTATACTCCCACTGTGCTAAGATCGCTGGCAAGGTCTTAGAGGCGTGCCTCTGTCCACCCAGCAGCCATAAATGGACAGGTATGGGATTTGTAATCCCATTGGAAGGTAAAGAGGAGTTGAACTCTACAGAAGCCGTACTAAGCTCTGGCTCTGGCTCTGGCGAGAAACTAGGCTCAGGGTATAAAAGCTCAACATACTTGACCTAGTGTGGAAGTAAGCATAATAACTTATATAAGAGGGATGACTGATTATCACTGATAGCTGAATGGATCTGTAAATGATTTTAAACATTATGACACGTCAGGGACAAAGTGCTGCGGTATAAGAAAAATAAAACACTTGAGGTGATTCATTTGGCCTCAGAGGAAACAAGAGGGTGAGAAGAACGATGATGAAACCTTTGTGACACATGATCATATGCACGGTCCCGGCTGCAGGGAGAAGAGACGCCGCTCGATACACTGCTTACCTGCCAAGACACACACACACACACACACACACACACACACACACACAGACGATCAGATATGCTCTCTGGTTCTGTGGTTATTAGCGAACAGTACAGTAAATTCCTTACATCTGTTGATGTTGTTGAGGTCAGATCTTTCTGTAATGATTAAACACAGGCCTTCCATCAGCAGCAAGGCTTTGTGGTAGCGCTGGACCGACGCCTCGCCGTGATGGAACATCTCATCCAGAGCTGCAGCCTGCACCTGATACCACGTGAGAACAGAAGTCAACAATCGCTGCACGTTTCTCTCTTATTAACTGTAAAATAAGCGGACGTGTGTACCATCTGGACGGTGTGAGAGTAGATGATTTTCTCTGCCGTGATGTTGTGCATGCGGTCCATCAGTCTTTGTTTGGTGCTGAAGAAAAGCCGTAGCCTCGCCGTCAGAGATCGAGAGGACGCCACACACTCCTTGTACACTTCGTTCATCTTACGCACCACTACACACACAGCACACACAATGTAATCAGTCAACAAGCTAACAATGGGAAAAACTCTGTGTTATAGGAAAAAATAACACCTTGTGGCTTATTCCTTACATACTCATCCTATTTATAAAAGATATTCAAATATTTTGTTGAATACAAAGTTACACTCAACAGAACTTGGAATAATGACATGTCTATCAAGGTGTTATATCACCTTTCCTTTTAATTCCACTTTTTTTTTATTACTTGCGAACTGACGATAATAATTGTTGTAAGATTGCGATTGGAATTTTTCTCACCCATGCCGTAGATACTGATGCACCTCCATACCATCAGATGCTGGCTTTTGATAATAATCTGAATAGTAATTTTCATCTTTGGCACAGAGAACTCTCAAATATAAACTGAAACTGATTTGGACTCATGCGACTACAGCACATGGGTACACTGTCATTCATTCTATCTGAGGTGAGCTCGGACTGGGAGAACTCAGTAGTATTTCTGAAGTGATGTATGGCTCCCTCTATGTGTAATACAGTTCCAGGTTGCATTTCCTGGATGCAGCGGCGTGTTGATAGCAACAGTTTTTACCACTCAGCCGGTTATGGCCGGTGGGGTATTGTCGTTGGCTTGATGGCTCGGCGTGACAATAAGTTTGTCCAGCCCATTGCTCGGCTCATGCACATACCAGCTTTCTGAACTTTTTGCATAGGCACTCCTTATGACCTAAACCTGTGCATGGGGTAGCTAATTTGCATATGTGACCTTTGACCTTGACACAGTGACCTTGAACATATAAAGTTTGTCCGGGCCAATCTATTAAAATCTTTTCTTTGTAATTTTGACAGTTATATGTGTGTGTGTTTTCTCACCATGTTTAACAGATGAGGATGGATAGAGTTTCCCTAGTTTTATCGCCTCCTTCGCTGTGTGTAAGGCGGTGGATAAGAACTCGGCACATTTCATATACAGAACCAACTGCTCTGCACAGCTACACACAAACACATACACACACACACACACATATCATACATTTACTTCCTTTACAGAGAAATAAAACTGCATCACAACGTGTGTGTGTGTGTGTGTGTTTATTTGCGATGTGTGAGTGTGCCACCTCCACTCTCGGCTCAACTGGCTTATCTGGTCAGCCACCTGACTTTGCTTCAGGAAGGCAGCGTCGGACATCTCATTTCTCTTGATCCCAGTATCCTTTGCTGCAGCCATATCCATCACGCAGTGAGTGAAGGCCAGAATGAAACGCAGCTGGGTGAGCGTGTCTGTGTGACCCTGCTACAAGCGGAAAACAGATAGAAGAAGTCACTTCCTGTGAATTACAGCATGGCTATCAGTGTAATCATTTAAAAAAAAATTTATGGCATAATCACAAATAAACCAATGATACATAAAACAT
Organism: Neosilurus mollespiculum; assembly: GCA_030014195.1. Classification (NCBI taxonomy): domain Eukaryota; kingdom Metazoa; phylum Chordata; class Actinopteri; order Siluriformes; family Plotosidae; genus Neosilurus; species Neosilurus mollespiculum. Next base: position 6,591,906 of record JAQMYF010000012.1, on the reverse strand, counting down.
TTTTCTACAACACTTAGACACATGGTGCTCAATGTGAAGCTTAATTATTTTGGAATTTCTTTTTCTTAATGAAATATAATCAAGATAATGATATGGGTCCCGTGAGGATTTTTTTGGACCTAGATAGCTACTAGCTATCCCTTGAATGAAAATGATTTGCTTAGCAGCTAAACCACCACCAGGAGCCAGTACCTCCATGAGCGTTTCTGCCGGGAGCTCTGGAGGCACGAAGGCAGCGTCCCTGTGCAGATTTGAGGCCATGATGTCTGTGAAACCACAGCAGTAACTTTCTGGTGAGTTGCAGGACTTGGGGTCTTGACTGCACGTCCAGCCAGGACTACCAGAACTAGACGGGGACACTGTGAACAAACAATTTTTATTAGATAAATCCTAACAAGGAAATATATTAATATTGAGTATAATTTGGAGAAGGAAATACTTTGGGGCGGTGTATCATATCAGCCATATCGGCACCCACACAATTTATATTGTGTAACGGTATCATGTCTCGTCTTGCAGCATTTACCGAACTGCTAAAACATCATGATCATTTATTTCTGGGCAAACATTATCCTCCTGGTAGAGGCAACTAGATTTTCAGCTAAAATATATACGCACAGTTTGTCTTGCGAGCCATAAAACAGTCCCTAGACTTCTCTCACACACTTACTCACTCCTTTGCCTATCTCAGTCAACACTGGGCGAAGGCGGGGTACACCCTGAACACCTCGCCAGTCCACGCAGGGCAACACACACACACACAGCCATTCACACTTACACTCACAACTAGGGGCAATCTGGAACAGCCAATTAGCCTAATGTGCATGTCTCTGGACTGTGGAAGGAAACCGGTGTACCCAGAGGAAACCCACGCAAACACGGGGAGAACATGCAAACTCCTCACTGAGCCCGGGACTTCAGCCCAGGACCTTCTTGCAGTAGGGCGGATGTGATAACCACTACACCACCGTGCCGCCCCCAAGACATCAAAGATATGAAAACTTTTATGTTAATTCATTGTGTGATGCTTAATTTATACAATTATAGTGACTAGATCTGCAGTGTTAGTCAGGGTTTTTAACATCCTCTCACCCGAGAGTTGTCTGCGTCTAGTGGACGGAGGAGGAGTGTGCCCGTCGGGAGGTGTGCCTACAGTGAAGAGGATATGACCAGAGCCTCGGGAGCCTTTCTCTGCACTAACAATTCCACCAGGGGGCGCTGGAGGAGTAAAGATGGAAGTCGGATCAGTATGAATTGTTCTGGTATTACAGGATTAATATGTTTTATAGTCAATTTATATACTATAGTTTGGGTTCACTGACTTGTAGATGACCATCTACCTGTAGTGTCCATGGGTCTCTCAGTATTCTGCCCTTCACAGCTGCCCCTGTCCAGCTGAGATTCAAACACCACCTTCAGCAGCATATCGGACAACCGGCCCGCACTACTGGACCTGCAAAAAAAAAAACCAATACAATCCTCATCTGTATTTCAGTATGGCCCCTTTATAGGTTTTTAAGAAAGGTACATAACGTTTCTGCTGTTTGAGAAGCACCTTTTCACAGAACCTCTCTTCTGTGGCTTCCTCTCCGCCATGTTGTAGGGGGTCATACAAAGCTCCTGGAGGTCAGGCATGGTCCTGGTGTGGCCCAGAGTGCTGGGAAGGCTGGCGCACCTGCCCAGCTCCCACTAAGCAACAAGAAACACACGCAGTGTTGTAATCATTTGCAGAACCGCTTAATCTTAATAGGGCCGCGGTAGGCCGCACCCTATCTCAAGGCGGGGAGCACCCTAAACAGCTCGCCAGTCCATTGCAGGGCCAACACATACAACCGTTCACACTCACACTCACACCTAGGGGCAATCTGGAACAGCCAGTTAGCCTCAAGTGCATATCTCTGGTCTGTGGGAGAAAACTGGAGTACCTGGAGGAAATCCACGCAAGCACATGGAAAGCATGCAAACTACACTAAGCCGATCCCCAGGCTCCTAACCAGGACCTTCTTGCTGTGAGGTGGACATGCTAATCACCACACCACTCTGCCGCCCCTTTTCAAATATATTTTCTTTCAAAGCAACCCTTTCTCTATTTAAAAACAAACCAACAAGCTGTTTAGATGCAATATAACGAGGCCACAATGTGTAAGCCTCTACCCAAGAAACTCAGACGAGCACGGCACAAGGTGAACTCACTCTGTGTACTATCGCATCTGGACTGTGCCGGTGGCTCCCATTTCCATGCGGCAAAGTCGTTTCCATGGCACCAACATCAGAGAAAAGAGGAAAGACCTGATTCTGCGGGCGAACGTGTTCATCTGAGAGGCAGAGGCACATAAAGCATGAGAATCAGAAACGTTAGCAGGAATATTTATGTCTATGTGGGGTTGTATGTGTGTACTGAGGTAAAGAACTCGGTCCTGCTCACCCTGCAGCCCCGTCCTGCTGCACTGCGACTCTGATTGGTCAGGTGTCTCAGGTATCGTCCACACTGAGGAAGAGCACAATATCAACCAATATTAACACACTACGTCTCAGGGATTGCTAGTTTCAGTCTCGTTTGAATACATCTGGCAAGAAGGTAATGTTTTTGGTGCAGTTTGTTTTCTTTCAACTAGGATTGAGCGAAACCTACTGAACCCAATTCCATGAAACTTGGTGGAAAGTTGCAGCGCTGGCCAAGGAACAACCTGTTCAGATTTGGAGTGGATTCGAGTCACAGCGTGTACAGACTTGGTGGAAGTATTTGCTCAACAATACCATAAATCTTAAAGGGTACCTGTGGTGAATTAGTGTCACTATCTATTTAAAACGGTCAAGTATAACATCAGTGGATCCTTCCAGCAACATCAGTCCATGCCTGTTTTAAAAGTGCGCGCTAGCGTCATGACTCAAGGCATGCTCTAAGACACGTTGCCTTTCTGATTGGCTGTTTTCTGATTAAGCTGCACAGACAACAAGCGCAGAAATCACAGAAAACATTTATTTTTGTTCCTAAACCAACTGATGACAGAAAAGCCGAGTTGGCAAAACGTTAGCTGCGTAAGCCATTTTGGATTCACCGTCACGCTCATCTCTGGCAGCGTTCTTGTACTCAGAGTCACTAAAATGTAAGTTTCACTGTCTCCACAAGAGACATCAACCCCGCCCAACACGTTGACGTCACTTCTGGGGAAAAAACGACTGCTAAGCTTTTAATGCCCACAGTTTAGCACACTACTAGTAACCGACGGGATAAAATGACCAGTTTTGTGCTTTTTATGGTCATTTATGTTAAAATGAGTGTCTGTATCGCATAAAGCTATTACATACACACCAATTATGCTGTAAGGGAGACCAATAATGGTACTCTTTAAATTCCAGTTAATGGCGGAGATCTGTGCTCTCCGAATGCCTTCTTATTCATTCATTCATTCATTCATTTGCTGAACCGCTTAATCCTAGTTGGGTCATGGGGGTCTGGAGCTTATCACAGACGACTGTGGGTGAAGGCGAGGTTCACTATGAACAGCTCACCAGTCCATTGCAGTGCCAACACACACAACCATTTACACTCACACTCACACTAGGGGCAATTTGGAACAACTTATGAGCCTAATTTGCCTGTCTTTGGACTGTGGGAGCAAACTGGAGTTCCTTGAGGAAACCAACACAAGCACCGGGAGAGCATGCCAACTGCACACAGAAACACCCTCAGACTTGAACCCAGGACCTTCTTGCTGTGAGGCGGACGTGCTAACCCCTACACCACCATGCCACTCAGTGCCTTCCCAGTTATTTTTAAATGAAGGAATCAGTATTGATAAACCACCAGTGCTCTGATATTAATACGGAACCTGCGCAAGTCATTTAAAGTGTTAATGCATTACTCATATCTGTGCGTACCTTTAGGAGATGATTGGCGAGGTCTGGAACCCCGTGTAGAAAGTCTACGATGAGGTGGACTAACGAGCCCACCCATAAAGTGACCATGACTTGTGGGTGCTGCAGTCCTAAAATAAGCACAGAGCCTTATGAGCAGTTCACGTGTGTCCCGTTCAGAGCTGTAAGAGGCAGGCATGTGTTAGATATTACCGTGTGCTAGGTAACTAACCTCGATGCTCCTTGCAGGTTCTGCTCCATTCTTTGGTAATTGTGGATTTGTGTAGGCACAGGAACAGGTACGGATTGGCTGTAACTACTGCCATAGCACTCCACAGGTCTACAGAGTGTGTGTGTGTGTGTGTGAGAGAGAGCAAGAATAATGATTGAAGCCATGTGACTCATACACACTATTTTCTTGTCAATGAACTGTGAAACACAACAAGCAATTGAATCTTCTCTGACACACAACAACCTTCCAACTGTTATTACACATCCGCGCACGCACACACACACACACACACACACACACACACACACACACACACACACAGTTACCTGGTAGGGCTTGGGGATATACAGAGAGAGGGAGAGGGTAGAGGTGTTCCACCCACAAAACAACCTGGACGCAATGGGGAACACCTGGAAATAAATCACACAAACATCAGCACACAGCTGGATAGAAACAGGTGCTCCAGAGACTGAGAAGCAACAAGAGTAAAAGTAGAAATAAGAAAAAACTTAGGTCTGAATGACAGGGTGGTGTGATGCAGACTGACATAAAACAGTTACCGTTACTTACCGTACATTTCCCTAACCACATGCCCCACACATGCACGGTGGCGTAGTGGTTAGCATGTTCACCTCACAGCAAGAGGGTCCCAGGCTTGGCCAGGGCGCTTCTATGTTTAGTTTGCATATTCTCCCCGTGTTTGCGTGGGTTTCCTCTGGGTACTCCGGTTTCCTCCCACAGTCCAAAGATATACACATTAGGCTAACTGGCTGTTCTAAATTGGCCCTGGGTGTGAGTGTGAATGGTTGTGTGTGTTGGCCCTGTGACGGAGTGGTGAGCTATTCAGAATATACCTCGCCTTGTCCCAGAGTTGGCCCTGCAACCGTAGTAGGATTAAGCGGTTCAGCAAAACTGGCACGTTGATACCAGGAGACATAATCACTCTCCACTTACCCTCTCTGTGTCTTGATATCCTGATTGTCCTGATCTGGAACCTCATCTAAAAGGATCAAAATGAGATAACTGTTTCCAGCACACTCGAGAAGTGTTCAGAAATCCCTGCTAATTGTTTAATGAAGGTTTGGGATGGGTGTAGTCCTGCCATGGTACCAAAGGGTGCGTTGTGCTTACTGGGGAACTGTGTTAGCACCATGACGAAGTCCTCTGTCTCTGAGTAGGAGGAGTCTTTCAGCTCGGAGCAGGAAGGAGGTGTGGCTTTGTGTGGTGGGTGTGGTTTTTGGGCTTCGGTATCCGACTATTTGGAAAGAACATAATAATACACACACACACACACACACACACACACACACACACACATATATATATATATATATATATGGTTATGTGTTTTTGTGTGTAAGTTGCTGATGTGTAGTAACTGTAATGCAGTGCGTGTGTGTGTATTGTGTGGAGGTGGGGGGGTGACCTGTGTGGGGGTGAGGTTGGAGGTTGAGGAGCCACTGCTGGAGCTTCCAGATCCTGAGCTGGGGTACAGTGGCATGGGCACCGGGGAGGCTGTGAGTTAGAGAGAGAGAGAGACAGAGAAACAGAGAAAGATAGGGGGGAGAGAGAGAGAGAGAGAGAGAGAGAGAGATGCAGATTAAGAGAGTCATAAAGACAGAGTTGACAGATTGAGAGTGATTGAATGAGAGTGAAATAGACAATGACAGACAGATAGTGAATGAGCTTAATAAAGTTGAGAACTGTGTAAAGGACATCAGACACTGGATGCTTACTTACTTCCTCTTACTGAACTCTGATAAGACAGAAGTACTTGTACTCGGTTCACAGGCAGCTAGAAATAAGGTTTCTGATTATGTAGTAAGCTTGGATGGTGTTTCAGTTTCGTCGTGCGCAGCAGTTAAGGACCTTGGAGTGATCATTGACCCTGGTCTTTCATTTGAAGCTCATGTAGATAATATTACGCGGACAGCCTTCATTCATCTCAGAAATATTGCTAAAATAAAAAATATGATGTCAATGCATGATGCGGAAAAACTTGTTCATGCTTTTATT
>JAQMYF010000012.1:6553505-6563523 GCA_030014195.1 Neosilurus mollespiculum | reverse complement strand
CACACACACACACAGAGAGAGAGAGAGAGAGAGAGAGAGAGAGAGAGAGAGAGAGAGAGAGAGAGAGAGCGCTCCTCTTTTACAGCTTATACACTTTTCTCGCCAAACTCGCGTCACATTGGTCACGTGACAAAAGCTTGCCCCAGGGGTGACGTCACTTTTGGAGGTGTGCCGTATGCTACATGTCTGCAGATGCAGTGTTTTAACTGCATGGTGAACTGCTTCATCCCGCGTCTACCATTAATTCATGTGGACTTTGGTTATGCACTTCAGAAGTGCATTTGCTTTGGATTTTGTTGTTCACAATAGCCCGGTAAAATATGGATCATATCCATTGAACTGTACTTATAACCAACGCACCATATCCTCTTTCCGGTGTGTTCCGGTGCAATATCAACATCCGGTTTTGCGCAGTACCCATATGGGTTGTGCGTGATTAGGTCACAAGTCAGAGTTTAAAGACGTCTGTTATTTTTTTCATTAATTCATAGATAGATAGAGAGACAGACAGACAGATAGATTCAATTCAATTCAGTTTTATTTGTATAACGCTTTTTACAATTGACATTGACGCAAAGCAGCTTTACACAGTAAAAGTAATTTAAAAATGAATTGAAACATTTTTCTACAACCCCTACACGTAGTTAGCGCGTCCGCCACACAACAAGAAGGTCCTGGGTTCAATTCCTGTGCTTGTGTGGATTTCCTCTGGGTACTCCGGTTTCCTCACAAAGTCCAAAGACATGCACAATAGGCTAATTGGCTGTTCCAAATTGCCTCTAGATGTGAGTGTAAGTGTGAATGGGTGGGACTACTGGATATCCGAGTACACCGGCTGCTATCCGACTGTGCAGTTTGACTACGCGCGCGCGCGCGCGCACACACACACACACACACACACACACACACACACACACACACACACACACACATATATATATATATATATATATATATATATATATATATATATAAAAGCAAGAGACCAGAGATAATGAGTTAAAGAAGACAGGATGATTTGTCTGAATAAAAAAAAAAAAAAAAAAAAAAAATCTCCAAGCTACGTCACAATTACGTCATTATATACCTTAAATATTTATGGTACAAGACAACAACTACAGTATTATAGTTTAAAGAAAATGAGAAACCCTGACCTCCATTTTAACATTTAATATACAAGCTACTTGTACTTGTTTTGGCACAAAAGTCGATTCTGATCATCAGTCAGAAAAGCGTCTTAAGATGTAAGATGCATCTTATCGGTTCTGCTAATCATAACGGCCCAAATTTAATAACAAGACAAGAGTTACACGAGTTCAGGTGTGGGTCTCGATGTCTACTACCTCACAGCTTAGACAAGCAGGTCAAGAACGTAACACTAATCACTTCGTCATGTCAGAATGACTTGCTGGGACCTGGAGACATTTCTTAACACGAAACCGTCATGTTCGCACGAGACAGTAGATGTTTATAGACAATAATTTACACAAGGAATCCGTAGGAAGAGAGCGAGATACAGCACGAGATCTGTGAGGGGGTACGGCACGAGGCCGTCAAGGACACACAGCTACGTATTTCCTCGTTCAGGAATGTCTTTCTGCTGCAGCTGCAAAATCTCGCAAGTTTCGGAATGGAAAGTACGAGCTGGCTCACACGCTTTTCATTCCATCTAATCAGACCACGACGGAGAGCCTCGTCTCGATGTAGCGGCAGCACGACAGGGGAAAAAATAAAAAACAAAAAAACCCTCCTTCTTGTGTCACAGTTTAGTGTCAAGTCACAGACAGCAGTGGAATCCAGCAGCTACTGGAGTTTATGAGGAGGACGCTGAAGAGAGAATAGGTATCCAACACGAGTCACGTGTTTTCATCTGTGACTTATTTATGGCTCGGGACTTTTGTTTTAGTCTTTAAAAAGCGAGTGGTGTCAATGAGAAGGGGGAGAGGGACGCTAGGCAAAGTCTGCTACTAGCCGAGGTCTTTCGTGTTAGAGCGTTGTGAAACCTCCGAGTCGTTGAGAGAAGGAACGATGGCTGAATCAGCCAGTGTATTTGAGGAGTTCAACTTTCGCTGTTCATTTCTGGATATTTTGTGTTCAGTAGCCATTTGTCTGTTGACTCTTAAAGCGCTGACAGGTCGATGCGATTAGCTGAGTTGGTGCTTTTGTCCCACGTGTTCATCCTTGTCGGGCTCACTCCCCCTCTGTTACCATTCATCTGTTAGAGGGAAAACTACAGTCAGAATCAAAATAAGTAAAACTTTATTACATTCATTCAGTTTCTGAAGTGCTGAATCCTAATTGGGGTTTCAGGGAGGCTGGCGCCCATCTCAGCCGACTCTGGGCGAGGGCAGAGTACACCCTGGACAGCTCGCCAGGCCATCGCAGGACAGAAAACGCTCACGGCAATGTAGCTACTCTTGTCGAAAATCAGCAATGGTTCTTTTACATGCCTCTCACCACAAACAGTGAGAGACATGGCTGGCATTTGATCACCCAGTCAGATGCACTGGGGGGGGCAGCAGTGACAACCCGGTGATAGTGGAGCTTGAACCCCCGATCTTCGGATCAGTTAGCCAGCACCCTACCACCGAGTCACCACTTCCCCAACTGTTACATATCACAAGTTTTTTCCAGCAATCTGTCAATGTGACCATAAGCGAATGAGAGTATGACGAGAGAAATGGAGAAAACGATAGCAAGTCACCCTTTTCATAAGTCTTCACAAGAACGGAACTAAGGGCTGACTACGCCAATCCCAAACTTCTTATTAAGCCATTTCCCGGATTAGAAGTATGAGGAGTGAACGAACGAGAGATATTCTCGTTTTTTTCTCTTTCGGATCTCTTCGGATCTCCCGGTGTCCCTATTCTTTACTGGGTATGGAGCAGCTGTGTGCACACAGTTTCCTCCGGGATGAATAAAGTATTCTGATTCTGATTCTACTGAATGACGAATACAGACATTGGCCACCTGCCAGCGTGGAAAGTTACTTCTTGTGCAGCAGGCGCAGAATGTAGGTGCTAGATGGCAATTGGCAGCAGACTGCACGATTGAAAACTGAACGTTAGAGATCCCTGACACTGGACACTCTAGAATATTTACCAAGTCCATCATAATCATTACACAACATAATTAATATACTGTGCTGATACTGTGCTTCAAAATATCTGATTATGTTTTGCAGATCATATCTACAGTATCACCCTTACATACCGTATTACTGAAACTTCAAAGGGTTTTTTAATAAAGGATTGCTCTAAAAGTGACACTTTTCCCCCAGGAGCTACTCACAATGTCTGAATTGAAAGGCTTGACGTTGATGTTACGGATGGAGCTGCTGGTCAGAGACCACACTTTGGTCTTGTGCTTGAAAGCAGCTCTGACCTGAGAAAAGACAAACATTATATCATCTGATTAAACAGCACCAACATCAATTACACAGTAACGCAGCATCATCATATTACATTAAGGACAACACGGCGTCTAGATACAGTAGGATCTGATCGGAAGACCGGGACATCAAATCCCAGGAGGGTTTGAGCGACATGGCGTTATTTCACTGTCGAAAGAAATCATTAGCGTGATGAGATTATAATCAGATGAGCTACAATAAAATTACAATGACATAATTACATCCAACCGCAATCAACAGTATAATTTGCCTATTTATAACCTTACAACGTCATCACAGTTTGCGTTGCGTTCCTATAACTTTTATAGCGCGATCACGAATCAGTGCCAAAAGATATTTTAGTGAGAGAGCTCTCATTATAAGGTCTCGTTACTTTTAGTCAATGTTTTGACGTTAAATTCAGTTAATCAAAGTCACGTTTCATGTTCATGTGTCTAGTAAAAAAAAAAAAAAAAAAGATTTATGAATAACAGATGGATTCGTGAAGAAAAAGAAAACTTACATCAGTGCACACATAATTACTTTTGACTTTAAAATAAATTTACTGCATAAAATAAACTGCCTTTCAGGAAATCTTTTGAAGCGATTAGCCTTAAAACATCTGAATAAATTAATGTATATATAAAAAAATAAATATCTCAGGATGAATCTATGTGAAAGACTCATAATTGGAAGGCTCTGCTCAGAGCAATGCGTGTTGTTCTTTTATTCAGACAGACACTACAGCGTTCGGCTAAATTAATGAATCCTTTCATAACTTGTAGTGCTGAACGCCACCAGGTGTCGCTGTGAACAACCCCTGCAGCCTATCGACGACGCTGTACACGCCGCTCCTACGCTTCATCTGTTCCCGAGTGATCAGCGCAGCTATGACCCTACTCACAGCTGCACAAACAGTCCGAGTCTCACCTCTGAGTTTAACAGACAGTGGAAGAGGAAGATGAAGAAGCCCTGTGAGAATGAGAAAAAAAAAAAAAAAAAAAAGAAGACAGCGATGAGAAGGTACTGAAAAGGATAACTACGGAAAAAAAAAAACCCACCCACACACCCACACACCCACGACCTGGGTGTAATCATTCAAAAGAATATTTTATTAATCATTAGTGTAATGGTGTTAAAAGTGTGAACAGACCTGCAGAGAGTTGAACACCGCAAACATGTACTGGAAAAGGAGGGACTGATCGTTCACAGCCAAAACGCCGAAGATCCATGAGATGCCCAAGATAGGCAAGAGAACTGCTACTGCTTTAGCAGTGAGCCTACATGCACACACACACACACACACACACAAAGTGAGGCAAATAAATCTATGCCATTGTTGTCTGTATAATATTTTCATAAATTGTTCTACTAGCATTGACTGACTGATCTGATTGGTTCAATATTTTGGGAAAATTAACATGACCCGCCTCGCAAACTCACGATACTCGGAATCAAAACCTCACAGTTTCTCATAAATCTGACTGCTGTACATTTGACGTGCTTGAAGTGGCACGGAGGGCAGAATATTTCTAAAGAGTCTGAGGAAACTCACTTGACAGAGTTCGCGTCTCCTTGCACTTTGTAGTTCTCCGCACCAATTCTGGAGATGATCCTTGTAACAGCAATGAGGATACCGATATTCACCTGAAACACACAGAGACATCCCATTTGATTGAGATTTAAAGGAGAATTAAACCCAAACTTATACATAGTGAAGAAAAAAAAAAACTGCTGTGAGAAACAGTGAAAGAAACGGCGTTGTGCATTAAATGCACTGCGATATGCACCACGCGTTCATGTGAATGAGAAGATATAGTTGTCTGATGTATTTAAATCTAATGAAGTATTATGAGCTGATGTGCCCAGCTTTATTTTACTCACAAGTTCATTAGTTTATATCTGATTTGTCAGTTTAATATCTGTATACTGCTATTTTTACCAGCATCCTGCCTTATTGGTAATGCAATACCGCAATAAATCGAATGCAAGTATAAACCACCTGATTATGAAAATACACATATTTCAATGTATGTAACAGGAGGGTTTGGAAGGCTTTCATTTCATTCTGCTTTAGATTTGTAATATTTGATAGGGATCACAGAGTGGGTGGGGGGTGGGTGTGTGTGAGTGGGAGAGTTGAACTATCCACATGTGATGCTCCACACCATTATATGCAACTATAAATGGTTAAAAAACGTACCACACCTTATTAATATTAAGTAATGAATTTTATACTCTTGCTGTGAATATAATAGAAATATAATACTCTAGGAAGTGTTGCTAGGAGTCAGGATTCACCTTCATCTTTTTCGTTGTGTTGGGTCATAACATACTCCTATATGTTTTATTTCTTTTCTACTTATCACAAACACATAAATAAGTATCTACACACATACACGTCCAAAGCAAGTAAGACTGCGCGTACACTTACCATAATGACAAACAGAGCAGGAGCCACGAATGCCCATACAGCGCCGTTCTTCAGGGACAGCCAGCAGCTGGAGAGCAAAACAGCAACGACAGAGAAAGACAACACATTCAGGCCTAAACACTTTAACATCAATTTATCTTTCCAGCTTTAAATATAACAAACTACTGATTCTTCTCTATGGAAATTTTTGTATATTAGTCCTTTCCTGTATTTGATGCTGCGTCATGAATCAACAATAGATCTGACTATATTTACCCGACACATGACGCTGTATCTAGCTAATACGTTTGGCTGACATGACGAGAACTGTAAAGCAGTTAAGCCTTCTGTCTTAGATATTAGATACTTTCCATCTCCCGTTTCTAAAACATACATGTACACTGAGCAACGGAGCCTCACAAAAGCTTTATGACTACAATAAGTCAAGCGGAAACATCTATTTATTTTACCTTTTCAAATGATACACTGATAAACACATCAAGCTACAGTCGGAAAAGCACAAACACATGAGTGTGTGCAGCGAGGGATAATAGTTACGTGATTACAATAAACTCTTCCACATTGCCACATTCCGAATCCACATTTCCAGGGTTACTCACTTTCCATCCTCTCCGTAACTGCTCAGCGACGATGTTATGGACACAACGCATATGAGCACCGGGGACCCTGAGGACAAACAGCAAGACAGAATTTCCCCTTTTGCACCCCAGATGTGTAAAATGTCAACTCTAAACAAACCAGAGCAGAGAAGCGTAATAGGAGATTTCACTGCTAGTGAGACTACGCAGACCTTTTTTTTTTTTCTTCAAGATCGTTATTTTTCTTGAGGAAAACAGGCCCCTTTGTTCTCTGCGTTGCTTTTGCGTCCTAAATAGGTGAACGGTGACAAGTCGGCGGACGGACGGAGCCGTCTCTCGGGAGGCTTGACTGACGGTGACGTGAAGGGGCGGAAATTAAATTTGGAGGATCAAATACATTCCCAAAGCTAAAAATACCACATTGAAACTGCTTAAGAGCGATCGGGGCTTTTACGATCATGTCCTAATAACTATAATAGGAACCGCTGGAACAGCGCCGGCCCGGTCTGTGCTGCAGCGAGTAAAGAGCTGCAAGCGTTTGCCAGACGACATTTAGAGAGAGGGAGCCTCCATTCTGAGGGAATGACTAAAGGTCTAAGTAGGAACATTTTACTGACTCATTCTCTTGTGTGTAACCATGGCAACCAATAAATACTTTCAGCTATTTCACCATCTATAATGGGTTTACTTACAGTATGAACATCGTAGATTTCACAATTATTGTGAACACATGTATGCAATTATTGTTTTTTTTTTTTATTTATAAAAAAATCAAAGGAATCCTTTTAAGAACAAGAGACGACTGTGTGTGTGTGTGTGTGTGTGTGTGTGTGTGTGAGTTTGTAAGAAAAGAAAGTGAGAGAAAAGTGATGAGAGAAATAGGCTGAGAGATATGCAGAAGGAGAGCATGTGCATGAAATCATCCGCACGTTTGAGAACATCTGAGTGATTAACACTGACAGCAGCATTAGCAAAACATTCCTCCACAGTTTAGTGTTCTTAGAGTAGTGACATCTCAGACAGGCCATAATGAGGAATGACCTCCCACTCAGGAGAACTCTCCCTCACACTCACACACACACACACACACACACACACACACACACACACACACACACACACACACACCCAATGTCGAACCTGCTTCATTTCACTTCTCACTTTTACACCTTATGGTGTATACATCACGCTAGACAAGCTCTTCAACCTAAAATTGTACAAATAAAACCCATGAGTGAAGTACAGACTGTTAACAAACAACTGCATTCATTCAACTCATAATTAACCTCTCACTGGTTCTCTCATGCTACGAATCCTCGCTCAAATTTCAGATTTATGGAAGCGGGTCCAAATTGTAGTGTTCATCACAAGGTTCCCTTCCTTGTGTCTATTACATGACCCTCAATACATTTTTGATGATATTCACAAGGATGATACACTCACTCTCCCTCTCACTCACTCACTCATTTGCAGAGCCGTTTAATCCTAGTATGGTCGTTTAATCTCAGCTGACTCTGGGTGATGCCGGTTTCTGAACAGCTCGCCAGACCATCCCACAACCAACACACACACACACACAAAAACATTCACACTCACACCTAGGGACAATTCGGAACAGGCGATTAGCCTAACGTGCAAACAGAAATGAACCCAGGACCTTGTTTCTGTGACGCGGACATGCTGACCACTACTCCACTGTGCTGCCCAATGATGATACAGCAAATACGTGACCCATCACAAAGCAAAGTGGGTATTAAGGTACCATTAAGGTAACATACTGGTACCATTTTATCGCTGATATCCTAAGCTTTAAAATGAAACCGAATTTCCTAACATATGTTGCTAGTTTTGGAGTACCGAACCAAAACCTGCCAGGAATTTTCAGTCTCTTAAGCGTGCGACTTTGTACAAAATCATCTTTAAAGTTCAACAAAGTATGTAATAATTTCTGACTTAATACACACTTTGTGCCCTGCGATGGCCTGGCGAGCTGTCCAGGGTGTACTCTGCCCTCGCCCAGAGTCGGCTGAGATGGGCGCCAGCCTCCCCGTGACCCTTATTCGGATTAAGTGCTTCAGAAAATGAATGAACGGCTCAGAAAATGAAAATGAATGAACGGCTCAGAAAATGAAAATGAATGATGATACCCACTTTGCTGTGATGGTCACATATAAAAGCGACACTACAATAATTTCAGAAACGTGTCGTCTTAGATGTTCGATCTTTATCAAAACAGACATTTTAAGTTAGCCCCAGTATGATACATATTCCGGTTTTGTGCAACTAACAATATTATTTGGGGTTGATTCAGATTTATTTTATTATATAAATTAACAATTCAGTCCAAATAATGACTCTAAAATAAAAAAGGCGACAAAGCAAAACAAATAAAAAAATTTTTTTAATTAAAATATAATGTCCTTTGACCTGCATTTTTAATTTTCATAATGTAAAATAAGACATCAGGTTATTTACCCATCACTGCTCTGGTGATTCAAATCGGTTGTTTTTAATGAACCAAATTCACCATTTCAAACAGTAGCTTCAGCAAACCAGTATAACTCTTAAAATTAATGAATTATTTAAATTCTTTCTACTGGTGTACAACAACAACAACAACAACAACAACAACAACAACAACAACAACAACAACAACAACAAAACAAGCTCACCCACCCCAGCCAATGCCGTAGTAGTAGAAGTGCTTGCTGTCCTCAGAGCCGAACACTTTAATCACCATGCTGTAGAGATGAAGCCCCTCAACCAGCATCCAGGTGAACGCACACAGGAAGAAGAAGTGAAGCAAGATTGCCATCACCTTACACGGCAACTTTTGGACAGAGAAGAAGGTTTAAAGGTCAACACACAGTTATATAGCCACGGGGGTGTAAAACTAAGAGTTGTGTGAGGTATTTAGGAGGTGTAAAATTATTGAGTAAATACATTACTGATCCTGTCCAAACCTTAAAAAGGAAAGCGGGCACCAGAGGACCACTTCTAACTGAATATTATTTGCTTTCCTGGTTGAATAGTGATGTTCTGACATGGTAGTGTGTGTATTTTTTGCAGAAACAAGAGTTCACATCCAGTAGATCTGTGCAATGTTCTGCTCCACCAGTGAGACACCGGTCACGTCCTTGGATGGGAGGTCTGTACTGAGGAAATGAAATCACTCTGGTGTTTTATTCGATTCGTTTGACAGCCCTGCTGGAGGCATCGCGAGAAGATCAGGTCAGATTAGATCAAATCGGCGTATTCATCTGACTTTACTTTTGCCAGGACAATTCACCGTAACAAAACATCTCCTGTTATTTCTATTGGGCCAAAACATCCTGCTACAAGAGAAGACTTAATTGTATTTGCTGTAAGGACTCCATAATAATAGGCATCATGACCGGGGAAATGTTGATTACGACCGTCTGGTTGTTACTGTCATCTAGTCACTCGGAGCGCACATCAGGATGGAGTCCAGGTCTGTTTTAACTGAGATACAGTCGCTGTCCGTGAACTCCTACGGGATTTATCTCTATGGCCGTCACAAAAACACGATGGAAACAAAGGCCGTATGGCTCTCATGGGTGTTGGGGGGGGGGGGGGGGGGGGGGGGGGGGGGGG
>JAQMYF010000012.1:6506383-6526622 GCA_030014195.1 Neosilurus mollespiculum | reverse complement strand
TCTATTTCGTGATCCAAAGGTAATAAATCACGTTAAAAGCCAGGAGCGATCGTCACACACACACACACACACACACATACACGGTAGCTATGGTACATTGCTGGGAATCCAGCACGAGAATAAGCTTCTTGAAACACACAGCACTGGTAACTGGTAAGCAGACACACACACACACACACACACACACACACACACACACACACACACACACACACACATGTTTGTTTACTCTATATATAAGGAATTTCTCTTATCAATGTGGCTAATTAATACCACACCTGTTTTTAACTGGAACCATAACCTCAGTACCAAAATAAATACATTTTCAGTAAAAAAAGAAAAACACGGCCTTGTGGGGAGCATTCAATCGTCAGATATTCCTTCCCTTGTGGGGACATTTGGTCTTGACTGAAATGCATGCATGCAGGCAAACTTGCGCACACACACACACACACACACACACACACAAATGATTTAATTCATTTACCAAACTTAATCTTTTTAGGGTCGCGGGGAGGCTGAAGCCTATTTCAGCCAACTCTGGCAGAAGGTGTGGTACACCCTGAACAGCTTGCCAGCCAACACACACACACACACACACACACACACACACACAGCCATTCATAATCACATTCACACCTAGGGGCAATTTGGATCAGCCAAGTACTTGAAGGAAACCCGAGCAAGCAAGGAAAGAACATACAAACTCCACACATAAACACTCTCTCTGAGCCTGGCACTCGAACCCAGACCCTTCTTGTTGTGGGGTAAACGTGCTAACCTCTAGCCACCATGCTGCTTAAGCACTCACAATGTTGACTTAATAAGCGACAGGAGATCATTACGTCTGACTGGTGAGACGTCCCGGAAATCTATGCTAGTAATCATGTTGCAGAAACACTCCAGAGATTTCTTACCATTCGTTCACTTTCTAAGCAGCTTAATCCTAATTAGGGTCGCGGGGAGGCTGGCGCCCATCGGGGCAGAGTACACCCTGGACAGCTCGCCAGGCCATCGCAGGGCAGTGATTACTTACTTAAAAAAAAAAAAAAAGCACAACACAGCTACAGACATTTGGCTTTTTCCTTCATTGTTTTATAGAAGGAAAAACAAAAACAAATAACAGAACAGAATTATGATTAGTGGGAGATCTAACACAAGCACTCCTGCCAAATACAGCTTTCTAGATATTTGCCGTCCTAACAATCCCAACATTTGATATTCGGTGTCCTTTTTAAACTGCGATGCCGGCGCTCTCTCTGCGCCGATGCTTATCGGTTTACTGTCTTTTTATAATCATTCTAATTTAATCTCTCTCCATGCAGCCAAACGCAAAAAGCTTCTTTTACATAGGCGTAAACAAATCCAGGGGCGGTGGTGGCTCGGTGGTCAAGGTGCCGGCTTACTGATCCGCAGGTCGAGGGTTCAAGCCCCACTAACACCGAATTGTCACTGCTGTCCTCCCAGTGCAGCTAACTGGGTTATCTAAGGCCGGCTTAGATGTAAAAGAACCATTGCTGTCGTTCGTAAATGAGTAGATTGTCGTCAGCGTGTTCCTGCCCTGCGATGGCAGGGTGTACTCTGCCCTCGCCCGGAGTCGGCTGGGATGGGCGTCAGCCTCCCCGCGACCCTAATTAGGATTAAGCGGTTCAGAAAATGAATGAATGAGTAAACAAATCCAGCCTTTGTGAACAACGTTCAGACGAATGTCTTTGATTATTGATTATTATGATTACTGTCATTGTTGCTCGATGTGATTATGGATTATTAAATTCCTCTGTAAAAAATGTTCAACAGATGTTCAAGAAATCCAGATGGAGACTGTAAAGTGCTTGTATTTACATATCCGAACTGGACAGGTTTTTATATTTTCTAACGCAACTACGCCTGCCAGCAAAACTTCGAGTTATTAGTTTATTGTTTCCTAAAAGAATTTGGCATAACAGCCGCGGTGACAAACTTTTTTTGATCGACCGTGCACTGAGATGAACTCGGACTGAAAGACTGTTGCCTTCCTTTTGGTGATCGTTCTTCCTGATTTCCACCTCCTTTGGCTTTCTGACCTAGTTCTGCTCTACGCTCCAACCTCCTTTCCATTCTTTCCTTTCTTTTCTTTCAGGCCTGAGATGGAAAGGTCAAGCTATAACCACATCCTCAGTGAAGTAGAGGGCAGTGCTGTTTTTAGGTGGCTTTGGCAGACATTTAAAGAGCATATGTTACGAGTTTCTCTAACATTCTCTTAGTCTTTCTATTCAACTCTCTCTCTCTCTCTCTCTCTCTCTCTCAGCATTCTGCAGCATGATGAAATTCAATACTGACCCTCTGATTGTATTGTTGCGGTAATACAGGAACATGCCAGACTATTAAGAGCAATCAAAGGTCCCCCACCCCCACCCCACCCCACCACCACCATTCAACATCAACATAAATCTGCGACTCGTGACTCATTGTTTAGAAGTTTATGTAAATGCTATGATTTCAATCCGGAATCAAAGTCAAACTGTTGTGCTTTTGGTTTTTTTATTGGATCCATTTTGCAATGCTTCTTAGCTAAATAACACACACACACCATTGTACACACACACACACACACACACCCACACCCACACCCAATCAGTGTGTGAGGTAAAAAAAGAAAGAAAGAACGAAAGAAAGAAAGAGTGTCATATTAGCGGCAGGACGCCAGGTCATTTTCAAGTTAAAAGCGAAGAAAAAAGCAAAAAGAAGACATTCATGACTGTGTGCCCCCCCGAATGGATTTGATTTAAGAGCTATACATGCTAAAACCATAATAAAACACAAGCTCAGGGGAGGAATTTGGATGGACACACTACATTTGGAATAAATGTTTAAAAAACACGGGCGAATGCTCTGGGTGTTATTTTTGTGCAGGATCTTATTCGATTCGAGTCCCTGGCTTGGATGGGGATTTGTGTCTCAAAGGTTTTGGATGAAGAGAAGGATTGATATGTGTTGAGTTCACAGTTTTATCAGATGCATCAAAGCCCTGAAATCTGTCATGTCTTCCTGAAATGGTGAACTGATTTAATGGAAGTGAAAGTGTTATTTAGAGTAAGTGGGAAATTAAATGCAAGAGTCAACTCTCTCTCTCTCTCTCTCTCTCTCTCTCGGCATTTTGTAAACTATTAGTCAGCTCGGTTCGCTGCTTCAATGTCAATTTTTAGATTTTTTTTTTTTCAATGCATTTCCCATGGAAAGCTGGCAAATCAGCACATCCTCACATCCATCCGTACCGTGGTCCACACAGAGAAATACGTCCCTTGTTAAATCAAATAATTGTTCCGTTTCAGAAAACCCAGAAAAAGCCAGATCTGGTTTTTTACTTTTGGCAAAGCAAGTGTTTTGTTTTAGGGTTGTTAACGAAGGGCATGCGCTGGGAAATGATGGAAACTGAAATAAATCACCATGGTTAGTATAGGCGTGGTGTACCAGTGTGAACCCATCTACTTAGGCACTTAGACAGCATGCGTCTTACTTACTGACACTCAAAACTACTAAAAACTGAGGCGGGGGGAAAAAAAAGATTTCGATATTTAAAATCTGTGGAAACATACTTAGAGAGAGAGAGAGAGAGGTTTTTTTTTTTTTTTGCTGAGTTGGAAACAAGCTCTGCTTATGACTTTTTTATGAGCTGTCCCAGTGAGTTGCACACAATTATGTTAATGTTGTTTATGAATGAATGGCATAATGTTTGTTTTAGCTGTCAGAGAGGTTTTATAGGTCTGTCGTCAAATAATGCTGCAAATGTAAAGAAAACAAGCTGGCGAATACCCCCCCCCCTTTTTTTTGGGGTGTGTGTGTGTGTGTGTGCACTTCTTTCTCAATCAAGCATAGCCTAATGACCCCCAGTTTAACATTTCGTTGGTCAAGCTTACAGCAGCGATGCTGTCTTACCAGTTGGTGTGTTAGCATGATTCTGATCAGCGGTTCTGACGACAGGTTAACCGAGAGGGCAGGAGAGGGCTCCACCTGAAGGGAGATTAGATAGCTGGCCACCTGGATCTTATGGTCCTTAAATTCCACCGCCTCATTGATCCTGGAAAAATCCGGATTAGAAAGTCAGCTCAAAAACACGACAGTTGAATTGTTTACCACCAATAAGAAGTGGAAATGTTAACATCTTAGACATCAAGTTAATATTATTATTATTATTATTATTATTATTATCTATTCAAAATATTTTCTCCTTTCTGACTGGTGGACAGGGTGGCAAGGTGGCGTAGTGGTTAGCACGTCCACCTCACAGTAAGGGGGTCCTGTGTTCGAGACTTGGGCACAGCGATGGCGTTTCTGTGTGGAGTCTGCAAGTTCTCCCTTGTATGCGTGGGTTTCCTCCGGGTACTCCAGTTTCCACCGACAATCCAAACACATGCATATTAGGCTAGCTGGCTATGTGAATTTGAGTATAAATAGTTGTGTGTGTGTGTGTGTTGGCCCTGCGATGGTCCGGCGAGCTGCTTAGAATGCACCCTGCCTTCTCCCAGAGTTTGGCTGAGACAGACTCCGGCCACCCTGCGACCCGGGTTGGTGCAAATTCCCAGGATCATGTGCATTCCCAGGCCTCGTTTCCTGCCTCTGTTTCTGGGTGTTGACCCATACTCGTGTTCTGGTTGTTGATACAGATTATCCCTGTTTTATATCGTCTGCCCATGCTATGGACTTTGATAATGATTTTCGGCTTGCCCATAATAAAGAACATGCTGACTTTAAGGACTTGTGTTCTGCCTTCAATCAGCAACGTTACAGAGCCAAAACGAGGTGTAGATGGTGAATATCTGGGCCTGACAATGACAGTGGTTTGTTTGTTCATAGGATCAAATGGAGCAGAGAGGCAGAGACAGAGAGAGAGTGAGTGAGAGAGACAGAGAGACAGAGAGAGAGAGAGAGAGAGAGAGAGAGAGAGAGAGAGAGAGAGAGAGAGCATGATCCATAAATGTTATTGTTTGCAGGCGCGAACAATTGGCGGCAAGAGTCCTGATGGATGTATCTCGAGTGGCACGCTATACCAAGAATAACATAATGTTTATACATCCTAGAGAACAGCCAGGCTGTATAGTTTAGAGGGAAAAAAAATTAATAAATAAATTGTCGAGTGAAAGAAAATCAGACTAAAATATTAAATACACCTAAGATAAATGCCAGGCTAGCAAGAAAGTGAAGCTGATTGTTCAGGGTTTAGATCCAGCGCTAGATATACTGTACACAGTAATTCAGGCAAGGGGATAGAGATGAATCCAAACAAATCCCCATTTGAAAATCCAGCTTGTGTATCAGAGAGATCAAAAGATCTTTCTGTGAAGTGAAGGTTGTAGGAACAGAACGAACGCTACCAGAAATCCGAAATGGTCTCGAATGTGTTGCAACAACATAAACACGTAAAACCCGTAAAAACAAATTGAAGAAGATTTTCGGTGTTTAAAAAAGCAAGACTTCTGCAGAATTGTGTGTGTGTGTATGTGTGTGTGTGTGTGTGTGTGTGTGTGTGTGTGTGTGTAGAGGGGGGAGTTTGAAAAATCTGGGATCACTGTGTATCATGCTGATGAAAGGATCAAAACTTGGCACAAGAAATACAAGTCAGTGAAGGCACTCTGTTCTGAAAAGTACAGGCTGGTGTAATAGGGTGGGGAGTTTTCCTGGAACACATTACATTGGGGCTCCTGATACGTTTTTAGGAAGGTCTGAATGACGTTAATAACGTCATGACTACGGTTTACTAACTCTTCAATGATCATCTCCAGCATGACAGTGCACCGCCTAGCAAGGGGCTGAATGCTACTAGGGACACAAGTGCAAATGTAGAGAGGCATGTACTACAAGCCTACCCAGTACCTACTGTACATATATAATTTTATTATTTGGCAATGACAGTACACACAGTCTTATTGGCAATAAATCACATAAAGTACATATAACTCTGCAAGTCAGCTCTTAGCTAGCTGCATTGGGCAATACAGACTTTAGCTGCTTCCACAAGAAGGGAAGCACACCGAAAATCTACCTGTCAGGAATGCATGTGGAGACAGGATGCATACGCTAGATGAGGAGTTTATTGAGGACTGACAACGGATTAAGGAAACAAAACACAAACAGATCAGCATGTAGCTGACTAACAAAGTAAAAACTAAGAAAAATGAGCATGAGGCAAAGAAAGCACAGCGCATGGATTATACTGAAAACTGGAAAACTAGAACACAGCATAGAAAACCAAGGCTGGTGCCATGATGACCAGTGAAAAGTATAATGCTCCACATACTGGCGACAAAGCAAATGCAATTTGCCAGTAAATTAGGAGTGGCAATGTGACACTACTAAAGCCCTCAAAGATATGGATGAAGAGTTATTGTTCAAAAGCGGGCAAGTATCAGTGCCTGAAGTGAAATTAAAAACGCCGCCGTTTGTTTGGTCTGTACAAAGAAATGTCAACTATTGGTCTTTTTGTACAGATCTGACCTTTTGCCTTGGTCTTTATTAAAGACCTTGGACTCAGATTTCTTTGTACAGCCCTCACACTTGGTTAATAAGCGGTATATATCAGATCCAAAATACTTCCACAGAACTAGAATTCAGCACAATACATATCTTATGTGAATTAATTCCTTTTTTTTTTATATATACTGTATTTATCCCACAATGCAAATTATTGCATCTGCATTGAACCCATCCAAAGTGATACACACACATGTAAGCAGTGAGCACTCACACTCGGCGCAGTGGGCTGCCACACGCATTGGGGCGTCCGGAAAGCAGTTGGGGGTTAGGTGCGTTGCTCAAGGGCACTTCAGCCATGAAGGTGGAGGAAGGGAAGGTGCAACTCACTCCACCACCACCACTCACAACCTTTCAGTCCCAAAGCCGCTTCTCTGACCATTAGGCCACGGCTGCCCCCAAATGCCCCCAATTCTAAAACTCTCCTGGGTAAATGATTATATGAACTAAAAAACATAAAACAGGCTCATAATTCAACGATGATTTCATGTCTGAAATGGGAAGAGGGCATGATAGGAAATGATGAGGGTTGGGAGTATCAGAGTAAATGGACAGATGAGAACAAAATGCTAAATGAATGATAAGAGCAATGCTCAGAGGAACACAATGTACTGCTGTATCACCACAGGAAACACACACTCACACACACACACACACACACACACACACACACACACACACCATAACACAATATAAGTAGAAACACACAACAAACCTGGTTCTCAGAGGGCTGATCTGTTTGTAGTAGTTGTGCATGCTGTGGTAAAACAGGCCTACAATTGTGGTCTGGGCTACAAAGACAAAACATACACACACATAATTAGAAAAATTATAAGAAGTGAAATATTAGGTGTATTTAACATCGCGTAAGATTTTACACAACTGATTAAAGTGTAACTCAGTAGACCGTGTGTGAACACTAACACACATTTCAGGTCACTAAATGTGACCCCATCTGGCAAAATAAGTCTGAATGACCAAATATTTTAAAATGAGTTAGGGTTTTAAGGAGGAGACGGTAAGCTTTACAGTGATACCAAGTTGAAAACTGACAAAGTTATGAACATTTGAAGTCTGTTGGATCACTTCAATCATTCTGAAGAAAAACAGAGAAAAATGCATTTAAAGTTTTGTTCTGATAAAGTACCATTCGAATGTCCTTAGCAGCCATTGGGTCATCTTCCTTCTACTAACAGAAAACTTATCAAGTCATTTGATTACATCACTTCAAATAATTTCAGTACAAAAGGCAGCAAAGGAGATGTCAGAATTCAAATTTAAACTCAATTCATTAAACTTCAGTGATCTGTACCGGCTCACAGGGACAAAAAGTACTACATGAGGTAACGGTACTTCACAGGCATACTTTGAGACGAAACTTTACAAAGATTTGTCAAACTATTAAATTTATCTTCATGAAATGAAAAGAGACTCTGATCAAAACTCAATTAAGAACAGGATTACACAATCTCGGTACAATTACCGATTGAAAAGCGGCCATGCACTTGTACGTGTGGAAACACAGCCTCGTACTGAATCTAAGAAGAAACCTCGATAGTCCTATTCACAGCATGCTGACGTGCCAAACTTACACGAGGAAGGGCGGTCAATCGACGATGACGCCGTTTAATTCCGGATTGTTCAGTTTTAAACAAAAAAAAGCTTGTCGGCAGGACCGACGAAGTGGATGACGAGGGTTTTTGTGTCAGTAATGAGCGACAAACTTTTTTCATTCTGGGCCAAAATCACATGCGGGCGGTGATGAGAAACAAAACATCTAATTTCACTGTCCTTATGGATATTTCCTGGTCTTTTCTGCCAAGTTTAGAGGTAGGTCCCTCTGCTAAACGGCTAGTTTCTTTACTTTATATAAGTTTCTCGACTATAATACATTGGGAAATGATTGATTAATAGTTCATCTATCAAATCAGAGAAAAAAAAAAAATTACGATGCATTAAAATGTATTTTTTCCTGTATCTCCAAGGTGGTACTCGCGACTTCAGACTCTTTTTGCCAGATCGGGTCACAAATATGGTCCAGCGTTTTAGGAAAGAGTTATAGAAACTGGATGAGAGGAAATGCTAATGATAAGTGTCTGGACATTTAGTTACACATCGCTTTCTTGAGCAAGAAAAAAAAAATTGCGAGGAGGCGATATCATAATTCTGTCCTTATCCTTAAAGTTTCACTCTTGTGGGTTTCCTCCGGGTCCTCCAGCTTCCTCCCACAGTCCAAACATATGCACATCAGGCTAACTGGCTGTTCCAAATTGCCCCTAGGTGAGAGTGTAAGAATGGGTTTGTGTGTGTGTGTGTGTGTGTGTGTGTGTGTGCTGGCCCTGCGATGGACAGGCAATCTGTTCAGGGTGTACCCCACCATTGCCCAGAGTCGGCTGAGATAGGCTCCAGTCTCCTTGCAACCTTAGTATTATTAAGCATTTCGCCAAATAAATCAACGAAGGAATGAATGAAGTCTCTTTCCAAAGAAATGTCTGAATATTTAATGAAATACAGCAGCATGGATGAAGCATTTAAATTTGATGGCTGTTATATTAAATGAAGCCGGGGAATATATTATACTGTGCAATAATTATTTTTTAACTTACTTAATTGTTTATATTTAAAAGCAACATTTAGAAAACATTTAAAACACATAACATACTGATGCGGATCATCTGCCTATGATAATTGTGTATATGATAAAATTCAAAGAGTATTCCAGTTGCGAAACTTATTCTGGAAGGCCTAAAGTGTCTGTTTGTGTGTGTGTGTGTGTGTGTGTGTGTGTGTGTGTGTGTGCACTTTGCTAATCTGTCAAGAGGCAGCTAAAATGCACATAATGGCTCTTCTCATTATCGCAGCCTCTTCAGTCTGTTCTCTCACCCTCAGTCTAATAGGACATCAGTGCTTTCACACACACTTGCCACACACACACACGTATGAGAAGTTCCTACACTCCCTTCCAGCTCTGCTCAGACACAGGAACACACTGTAGGTTTCGGTCTGCTTTGCGGCTTCTAAACAAGATGGTTTGGATTTATCAGTTTTGATGGGCACCAAAAACAACTTAGCAATACAAACTACATGGCTTTACAGTATATGAGCAATGCAGGGGGGTCCTAAGTGTTTATCGGGATCCATTACATCAGAACTACCTCTCTGTGCTGGTGCTGTTTCAGTGCTGTTTGACTGACAGGTGTACTCAATGCTATTGATTACGGCGCTAAATTCCAGAGCTTCACCTCAGCCCAACTCTTCTCACTCACACTAAACCTCTGCCTTCTTATGAAAACACTCGGCCCCCTGTCTATACATGTGACAAAAGTGAGGAGAAAAAATACACACATCTGATGTGTTTCTGACTCTGTGTGTGTGTGTGTGTGTGTGTGTGTGTGTGTGTATGTATATGTATATTCACTCACATTCTGTAGTGAAGGCCTCCCCTGGCACTGAGATGTAGTTCTTTCCTTGCAATGGGAATCTGTAGCTCTGCATGTTATAATTTTGTGGGATCTTCATCAGAGAATAATCTATAAATAACGACAAGACAAGACAGAATGAATTCTGCACGGTGCTGTAAACACAGAGTTAAATCTCAGCATTGGGGTTTATTTCATCCAACATGCTCTAATCTTCTAAGATACCGAATTGATTACTGTGAGGCTTCACCACGAAAATCACTCCTCTGGTGTCCCAGGACAGTTTGGAGTACATGTACACTGCCAGGGGAAGATAAGGCACCCTAAATATTCCTCTTTTTCTGAACATTATTGAACGATGTTGAATAGAACTCTAAACGAATCGGAGACACTGAGTGGTGAAGAATCCTGTGGTGGCTGTAATGCAAAAGACTGCTCCAGATTAACCAATCAGATTAAAGCATTTCACACAGCATACTGGAAAAAAAAATCTGACTTAGTACCGCATTTTTGGACATTATACTATATACTGTAGATATACTACATGGTCAAATGTTTGTGGACACCAAACACGCCCATTTGCTGTCATAACAGCATTTAGTATTCCAGGACAATCTTTCCATTCATTCATTCATTTTCTGAAACGCTTAATCCTAATTATGGTCGCGGGGAGGCTGGCGCCCATCTCAGCCGACTCTGGGTGAGGGCAGAGTACACCCTGGACAGCTCGCCAGGCCATCGCAGGGCAGAAACACGCTGACGGCAATGTAGCTACTCTTGACGAAAATCAGCATCTTTTTCATGCCTCTCACCACAGACAGTGGGAGACATGGCTGGCATTTCATAACCCAGTTAGCTGCACAGGGGGGACCGCAATGGCAACCCGTTGATAGTGGGGCTTGAAAGCCCGACCTTGGGATCAGTGATCCAGCACCCTACCACCGGGTCACCACTGCCCACAATCTTTCCACTATTCCACTATTTGTCTCTTCCCGGAAGATGCTCTGAATTCAGCAGCGTGGAAGAAGGCGCTGACAGCCATGTGAGTCATACCTGCGATGAAAGTAGAAATTGATGTAAATCGGATAGTGAGTGAGTGAGTGAGTGAGTGGTTGTCAGGGTTTTTTAATTTAGCCACAAAAGCATGAGCGAAGTTGGGTGAGAAAAGCCAAGTGCGTTCTTAGTAATCCAAGTCGTGGCTTTTCTATACCACCCTTGAAGCTCACATTGTGCACAGGAGCTCTGTGGAGCTGGAACAGGTTTGGGTTCCTTATTTATTGTTGTAATATTTAGTAATGTTTTTTTTTTTTTTTTAGCATTAAACGAATATGCATTAGCAATGTGTACTCAGAGACATGACATAAAACAGGAGGTTATAGTGTACCGTGGTCAAAACCCAAAGACTAACTTTTCTTCCATCAAAAAGGGTCTCTTCCCACTTCCACGTTCTCATACCCTGTGATTTATGTGTGAGAGTACACTGTTTGTATATTATGTAGATGGGAATTCTGGGTAACTGAGCACTTTTAAATCCTTTACATGTAAAGAATTTGATCTTGTTTAAAATCTAAACATGCTCGAGGGCAAGCGCTCGTGTACTCTGCACTCTTTATCGTTCCATTATGATTTATTCACTTATTGTAAGTGCTCAGAGTTCTGGGAAAAAATATACTCTCTGGTGGCCTCCAGCCTTGAGGATCTTAATCTTATCATGATCGACAGGGAGGATCAGAAAAGAGAGAGAGAGAGAGAGAGAGAGAGAGAGAAGAAAAAGAAAAAAGACAAGACAGTAAGTCCAAAGGGACTGGTGTAAATAGGGTTGAAGCACTTATCAAAGCAAACAGTAAACCCTTGGCATGTTACTCAGTCCTTAAAGGAATTTGTAATCTATCTCGCCAGCTATCCCCCTCCTCTACCCCTTCCTCCATGAAGATGCACCATTTCAGTTATAATTTTTCCTCTATGATTCTATACGTCCTGTTAGATAGATACTAATCCATGGCTGGCTATGGCTGGCAACTTGACGACCCACAAAGTGAGCTTGTGTCATTTATATACACACTGGCAAACCACATGGCCCAAGGGCAAAGGTAAATGAAAGTCTGAGTGAGTGAGAGTGTGTGTGTGTGTGTGTGTTGCCACTGACCTGCAACATAACTTTTTCCACCCATAGCAACAGGAGAATTTGATTTAGCCTCGAGGTTGGACACCATGTGCTCCATGACTTTGTCGACTGTCTCTACAAGTCCACTGATTACAGGAGTCGATTGCTGATGCGCACACACACACACACACACACACACACACACACACACACACACACAAAGTACAAATATACACAACAGCATGGTGTAACTTTTCCTAAAGCATGGTGTAACGATTGACACTCATTCCGTCACCCACTCATTCATCCATCCGACCAATCGCCAGATCTTTACAGATGTAGCGTAATGATGTAGCGCAGGAATTTCTGCTTACCTCCTCGTCTTCTCGCCAGTTACTAGAAGATATCACCTCACCAACACTCTTCAGAAATGACTGTAAAAAACACACACACAAAGATCTAATTTTAATTTATTTTTAATTTAACACCAAACAAACATTTGAGTTAAAACCCGCGATTTCAGATGTTGATCGGACTCTGGTGTGGCTCGAGCGCATTTTCAATTATACATACATGCAATAGGGCGGCACAGTGGTGTAGTTGTACTGTAGTGGTGTAGTGGCCTAACAGCAAGAAGTCCCTGGGTTTGAAGCCCGGGCAGGGCGAGGCCGTTTCTGTGTATGCATGTTCTCTCAGCACTTGCGTGGGTTTCCTCCAGGTACCCCGGTTTCCTCCCACAGCCCAAAGACATCCACATTAGGCTAACTGGCT
The DNA here is from genome assembly GCA_030014195.1 of Neosilurus mollespiculum. Taxonomy (NCBI): domain Eukaryota; kingdom Metazoa; phylum Chordata; class Actinopteri; order Siluriformes; family Plotosidae; genus Neosilurus; species Neosilurus mollespiculum. The sequence goes on along the minus strand of JAQMYF010000012.1, from coordinate 6,513,821 downwards.
GTTCCAAATTGCCCCTAGGTGTAGGTGTGAACGGTTGTTTGTGTGTTGCCCTGCAATGGACGGGTTGCAATGGCTGTTCAGAGTGTACACCCTACCTTCACCCAGAGTCGGCTGAGATAGACTCCAGCCTCCTCGTGACATAAATGTTACATGAAAGAATAAATAAATGCATAAACAGTACATAAACAAAAGTATGTAGAGGCCTAATCTTCCCCCCATGTTGTTTGAGTGACTGTATGGTGTTTCTATTTTCTTTCCTAATTTTTTGTTTACCTGTGTCAGATTGTGGGCCGTAGCCTCAGGAAGAGTCTTATTAGGCAAAATAAAGGAAGATTGGAGGAAGCCGTGCAGTGACTTGGGCACTGGCTCATGACTCTTTGAGAAGTTAGAAATAGTGGGGTGGATTGATGCTGTAGTTGCCTGTAAAACACACACACACACACACACACAAGGCCAAGTAAAGCCATCAGGTGATTAACAGCAGAGCCCGGGAAGAATGACTTGAGTCTTACGTCACATATCGATCCCGTATGTTTCAGGTTACAGATTTAATTGATGAAAATGACCTTCTTGCTGGAGGTAACTGAATTAACTTTGCTACTCTTCTAAGATAAAGTGATGTTCTGCCTCATCTTCATTAGATCTATCTGGACGCCGTGTGAGCATGTCCGCTCCGCACACACCCGGCTCTCCGGTGCAGGTGGTAATGAGATTATGCGCACGTAAATCGTCCGTACTAGTTCGGAACGATTAGACCAAATTGTCCGAAATAACTTGCAGACGACCTTTCTCGCCGGCGTGTTGTTTAATCTGCACCCAAAAGGAAGGCATCCTGAATCTGGGAACGTTTCAGCTTTCTCTGGACCTCTCTCTTTCTTACTCTTGCTCTCCCTCCCTCTCATGTTTCTGACTTCCCGGCTTAATAATCTGCAGCAATGCCGCTTGCGTGAGCGCTCAATATCCAATTTCTTTCCATTTCCTCAGAGTCTGGAGGAAAACAATAGCTCCACAAGAGATGGATTTGTTTGTGTTTATGGGCCTGAACTCCACCTCATTTCCTGCTGGGATCTTGTGCAAAGGTCTGTGCGCGCATGAGCGTGTGTGTGTGTGTGTGTCCTTAGTTGTCATAAGTCTAAATTAGCTTTAAATCTCCTAATCATTTCAAAATGTATGACTCATGTACAGTGTGTACTTGAGTGCACATATTATCTCTTCCTTCATACACTCCGTGGTTCATATGGGGGAAAGTCAGAGGACAGATTGAGAGTGTGTAAATGCTGGCTATAAAACTCCCTTTCCTCACTGCTCCAGGGGGGCAGAGTGGATCTGTCAGTGTCCTGAATGCCTATGCTAATTTACTAAAGGCCAAACGAAGTTACCGAGCACAAACGGTGCACCATGTTCTCTGTGTACTTCACTATTTTACTCCGCTACTCCTAAACTCTTAGCAAATAATATAGTCTGGGTGTAAAATCGGCGTGGATTAGAGACGGACAAAGATATCAGAGGGCTGACTCAGAATTCAACTGCATACACAACTTTAGTCCATTATATCTCCACTGGGTACATACAGTTCATGTACTGTACATTTATTAAATATGATTTGGTATAAAGACCTAACCAAAAGATGATGTCACAAAATACATTTACATAAATCTCTTAATCAGCAAATCGTCATCTCACATCTAGAAGAAACCCCGAGACTCAAAAGGAAACCCGTCCTCTACCGCGTGACACCAGAAACTTGACCATTTGTAATTCCGGCTGAAACCTAGAGACTTCGAATCCTGATAGAAACCGAATATTAAGAGTAAAGAGTGACCTTTTAACAGATTATTTGTTATAAATGTTTTCCACCACCATGGGAATCCCGAGATAAGAAAAGAATACTCACTTTCTTTCCTACATCAGGGCTTCGGTCATTAATCAAAGTTCTCAATGGATTTACTATGAGTAATTTATCATGATCCAGGGTTAAATAGCTATCCTATTGTTTGAGGAACAGAATAAAGCTGTTTTGGTTACTGCGCTGATTTCAGTGAGTAATCAGTCTGAGTGACAAACCCAGACAAACAGCAGGGCTGTGGGGTTGGGACTCTGTGTTTTTCAAACAGCCAGGGACGATTAGACCTTTTCCTCGTATCACATCTGCAATCTTTCTGCAATCACATAATAAATACTATATCACTATTTCGACATAGTCTGCCCCCTCACCACGAATCTCCAGGCCATCTGTTTATATTTTTTGGAGGGGCATATGGTTCCTTTCTGAACAATGTATTCTCTGTGTGTTTTCCACTTCCAGTTATTTACCGAGGCTCGGTTTACACTAAACAGACCTGGCAGTGAAAGTTAAATTATTACCTGCAGGAGGGAATCTGTTGTGGTGTGGGTAGAGGAAGGGGATTTGGTAGTTGGAGGATAAACCACACCCTCACCTGGAAAAACACAGACGTACAAAGAAAAAATGCATCATTTAACCACTTATTCAGTGTTTTTATTTTTCCCCTAGAAGACACTAATCTTAATGTAAGAGCTCATTCATTTAATTAATTCGCTTGTCAAACGCTTTATCCTTTATGAAGTTTGTGGGGAGGCTGGAGCCTATCACAGCCGACTCTGAGCGAAGACGGCAACACTGCAGTGACAATACATCACACACACAACCAATCACACTCACACAAACACACACCTAGGGGCAATCTGGAACAGCCAATAAGCCTGATGTGCATGTCCTTGAACTAACTGTTGGAGGTAGCCAGAGTTCCTAGAGGAAACCCACGCAACTCTGCACAGAAACGTTCTCGTCGAGCCCAGGAGCTTCTTTCTCAGAGGTGGACGTGCTAACCACTATGAAACCATGCTTGTTTTTTAGGGTTTAAATTAAAAGTAAAACTAAATCAAATAACCTGCCTGCGATGGCCTGGCGAGCTGTCCAGGGTGTACTCTGCCCTCGCCCAGAGTCGGCTGAGATGGGCGCCAGCATCCCCACGACCCTAATTAGGATTAATCAGTTAAGAAAATGAATGAATGAATGAGAAATAATCCCAGAATGACAGAAAGTCCTCCACGACTGTGAGAGAGGTAAACCTGACACCAGTTCTTCCTGTCTTGGCTTGGACAAGCAGCATTTCCCTACAGAAACATACATGACCAATTAGAAAGGAGCTCCACAGCCTGTCTAAAGAAGAGCCTAACACCGAGTTCAGCAAGTCGAGTGATTCATCAAGCACTTAATTCAAAGGAAAATGGTACCAACCAGAAATATAAAATACTGTAGTTCAATCCAAGTGACTAGTAACATTAAATAATCAAATAACGAAAAGCCGTTTGACGAAACGCGATTTCAAGAAACACGCCGCCTCTCTTGGTTAAAATCCATAACCTTACAGAACAAAACCTTACAAAGCTTACTGTCAAAAGCTGTATTCTTTGTCTATAAAATTTTTACAGCGATAGAGGACTTAACAGAACAAGTTCCAGCTGAAATCCCAGCGAAAGCGCAGGGGGTAAACAGTGCTCGCCAACTCCACCACTAGAGTTGTTTCAAACAGTGAGGTAATCACAACTGCCATTTAACACAAATAATCCACCACAAATCAGCTAAATTAGAGGCCACGGATACTCCGGAGGTTCAGACTGAACACAAACAAAGGCCTTTACGTATGATTTGTGGGTAGAGCCCTCAATTTTTTTTATTCGTGGCCTCACCCTGGGAGGCATTTGTAGAGGAGGATCAACTCAACCTCCCTTTACAGCATTTTATTGTATTCGTTTTGGAAGAGAATGACAGGCCGTTTCGTAAGCAGGACCTAATTCGTTCCTGCTGACTCTCTGGTGGGGTCTGATGCTTTGATGAAACAAGGCAGGCACAATGGCTCGGTCCAGCGCTACAGGCGCTTCATACAGGTCAGGTGACCTTAATGCAACAGAAAACAGGCTCACGATGAACAGCCTATAGAGTGACAGGGTATATCGTACTGTTATCTTTAGGGAAGGTAATAACGCTCCTGATGGCAGCCCTGGTCTTTATAAGTAATACTGGAGTGTTGCAAGTTCCTACTGCCTTCATGCTACATAGAGAGGCTAGCTGACACAAAAAAACTGACATTTTAAAATCGTTTAAAAAAAAAACCACACTGCACTTTAAACAGAACCACATTATTCATTTCTAATATATCTCCAAACACATTCAGTCTCAAACCAAAACAAAATCCTCTTATACAGCGCCGAGCATGCTGTTACACACATATAAGGCAAAAATATGTACCGCACAAATAAATAAATAAATAAATAAAAATTTAAAACTAAGAGCAGGGTTTGAATCTGATTTACAGATAAAGTTTTTTTAATCTTTTTTTCCAGTGTCTGTCTGTTAAATGCGAATAGAGTAAGGAATGTGGAAACTGTCTTCCTTTTTGGTGTGCACGCTACCGATAAGGGCAAAAAAGGATTGAAAAAAATAATAATAATAATAAAAAATAAACGATTGAAGCTGCAGATGTTTCGTATTATGAATCGAATAAGACTGGAATGATCGCTTATGACATGTCAGGAATGAAGGGAAAACCTGGACTGGTGATATATTGACAACAGGTACTCATCTGTAAATAATACTTTCTCTCATACCTGTCGAGCTTGGATGTGTTAGCTTGCACGTTATTGAACAAGTGTGAAGAACATTCTAGAATATGTTAAAAATCCGAACACGTGACATTCGCTGCCATCTGCAGTGTGGCGTGCTGAAACAGGCCTGACGTGCCAGAGTGCAAATGTAACTAAACAAGCAGCCACGGACAGCTGGACAACAACAGGAATAGCCAACAGACGAGAGAACAAATACGGCAAAATATACACACAGGCAACTGCATGAAATCAGATTTCAGATTTTTGAAAAAAGAAAGAAAGAAAGAAAGAAAGAAAGAAATACCTATGGCAGCTTTATAGTAAAGGTGGATCTCTTCATCTGAAAGCGCTCGCTCCCAAATGACAAACTCGTCAAAGGAGGCGGTGGCGTAGTACCCGTACGAGTGGCTGGATCCTGTTCCAATCACCAAATCTGCATAGGTGTCGCCGTAGTTCTGTGACACGTTGCCTTTGGGGTCGCTGACATTGTACGTGCCGTTTATGTAGATTTTCAGGCCATCTTTAAGGTTCCACGTGAAGAGAATGTGTGTCCAGAAAGGTCCTGAAGAGAGAGAGAGAGAAGAGGATTCAAAATAAGAGTAAGACTGATATGATATGATATTTGATTAAAAAGCTGTTTCCTACCTGCAAACTTTTAATTACACAGAATAAACATTTTCAGACATTTCTGCTTATAATAATGATTCCACAGACTGGCTCGCTGCTAAAGACATTTTTTAATGTAAATGGCAAAACGCCTGTGAAAGCACAAGTGCTGTGTTGCTTTTACAACTTCGTTTAGTTCAAGTCCTGATTTTAGGACTGGGCACTTCATCCGGCTGGCATTGTCAGAGCATTACTCCAGCTTACGTCAGAAACACTTCGAAATAAAACCGCAAAACACAACGTTTACCTACCACAAATCACAGGCTACATGAGTTATGGGCATGCTCACTAAGGATAGTACAAGGGGGGTTAAAACACTTGGTGTATACACTATCTATACATATATTTATTTATATAATCCATACAGTATTTCACTGGGTTTAGTTTCAAAAATATCTGAAGATCACATTTGCACACTGCTAAATATTTACACTGGTAAATTTGAATAAAGGCCTAATGGAAAAAAAAAATCCACACTCACCCCCAACCTCACCTTGCATTATTATAACACACACACACACACACACACACACACACACGTTATCGTTTCCGCACTCTCTCAGTGAACCACAGTAAAACACCTGGCAAGCTGATATTTGCTTTCCAGCGTCGAGAGTTTCCCCTGGTGTAGAACTCCACATATCCTCCCAGGGGGTTGGTGTAGACAGAGAAGCCGTTAGAGATGATTTTTCCTCCCGACATCACAGCAAAGCGGGAACGCGTGTCCTGGTTCTTCCAGAAGAAAGAAAATGTGATCCCTGATGCGGAGAACATTAGGCTTTTTAGCTTGGTGCGAATAAAAAACTTTACCCAGAACACACTTTTCATTTTCGTAGTTCACTATTATCAGACAGAAACACACTCAAAAACAAAAAAACCCCAAAACAAAACAAAACAGAAAAACTGTAGTGACAATCAGCAGCAAGCAACGACAGCAAGTAGGATGTGATTAACGAGCCTTTCTAGGGTTACACTGCAATTAGTTATAAAGTAACACAAGTTGTCACGACTGACAGAAAAAAACCCAAAGCCGTCTGGAATAGATGATTGAATGCAAGGGCCTGGTGCAAGCGTCTAAGAGTAATAACGTGTTAAGATTTGTGAACACCAAGGGTATAAATGACAAACAACAAAAACAATGTTTCGTTAATATATGTGCACCAGTTTCTTAGATTAAACAAGCACAGCTTATGTTCTTTTGTCATCCTGATGCGACTGCCAAGGACCTGAGAAACAAATGAACATTCGAGGCTGAATAATTGCACAGGTTCGTTTTAGCTCAAACGAACCCCTGTCCAAGTCCCACTAAATATGAATATAATATGTGCCTTTTTTCCTAAAAAAAAAAAAAAAAAAAAAAAAGAAATTCAAGTTGATATAATATGGGACTTACGCCAGATGATGTCAGTCTCTGCATGAAAATTTGCTTTTTTTTATTCTAACATAAGCCGATATAATTCAGAAGACATCTGGAGCCGCAATGTCTTGAGATGTCATAAATTTAGTTTTCGAATCATTAGCTATTGTTGTGTCATTTTGGCCTGATGGATGTTAAAATGATTCATCTAGAATCGCTTACAATAAGTGCGGCCCCATTACTGCGGCCATTCAGCACAAACAGGGTCGTGCACTATATCAGATCTTTTATAGGAAACGCCCTAGTGAGGTATGGGTAAACAGGAAATAAGTAATTAACGTATAAAATAGAACTGATGGAATATCAAAAGGAGGAGAGAGGGAAGTGAAAGGGAAAGAGTGAATAAGGGACGGAGGGAGAAAAGATGCTGGAGACATCTGTATTTAAAGAGACTGAGAGAGGGGGGGGGGGAGGGAGAGAGAAGAACAAGAGAATGAAAAGAGAGATGAAAGAAAAAACAAGCGAGAAAAGAGAAGGAGGGAAAGAAACGAGAGAGAGGAGCAAAATAAAGTGAGAAAAGAGCAGAAGTGAAAGAGAAAACGAGAGAGGGAAGAAATTGAGAGAGAGAAAAGAGTGGTAGAGTCAGGAGTAAAAAGAAAGACATTTATGCGGGTAAAAGAAGAAGATGAGAGCAGTCACAAGTCTGAGGGAAAGAGAGACAGAGAGAAAGAGAGAGAGAGAGAGAGAGAGAGAGAGAGAGAGAGAGAGAGAGAGAGAGAGAGAGAGAGA
>JAQMYF010000012.1:6481296-6497735 GCA_030014195.1 Neosilurus mollespiculum | reverse complement strand
GGGAGAGAGAGTGAGAGAGAGAGAGCGGAGAAAGAGTGATAAAGAAAGAGGTGGGGAGGGAGAGAGAGAGTGTGGGAGAGAAAGAGAGAGAGAGTGATAGAGAGAGGGAGAGAGAGTGAGAGAGAGGGGGGGAGAGAAGAGAAAGAGAGAGAGAGAGAGAGAGAGAGAGAGAGAGACAAAGAACACCCAAAAAAAACTCCATATAAGCTTCAGAGTAACTGTCATTTATTCATATTCATTTGCAGAACTGCTTTATCTATCATTAATTAGGGTCACATGGGAGGCTGGAGCCTATCTCAACCGACAGGAAAAAAAGGCAGGGTACGTCCTCACCATTTTGGTCAGACCATCGCAGAGCAACACATTCACAAACCAGCCATTCACTCTTCCACTCACACCCAGAGGCAATTTAGAATATCTACGCAGCCTAATGGCGGGCGGCGTGATGGCGTAGTGGTTACCACGTCCATCTCATGGCACAAAGGTCCTGGGTTCCGGTCCTGGGTCTGCATTGGTCTGGCAAGCTGTTCAGTGTGTAACCCACCTTCACCTAGATTTGGCTCAGACGAAGGCTCCAGCCTCCCCATGACCTTAGTAGGGTTAGGCGGTTTTGGCAAACAAACGAAGGAATGAATTAGCCAAATGCGCATGTCTCTGGACCGCGCGAGGAAACATGTGTACCCGGAGGAAACCCACGCAAGCGTGGGGAGAACGCTGCACATTTCAAACCACAGAGCCGGAGACTCGAACTCAACACCTTTCTGATGTGACGCCGACGTTCTGCTATAAGTGCTTTATGATACCTGCTATTACCATGTGCAATGAGTAACGCTTCAGTGATAAATATGAAGGAATAACACACCTGATATTGACACTCGGAGCCTTGATAATATTGGGAAATAAGTATAGATTTCGGAACTGCCTGACAGCGGAGCTACAGAGAGATGTCTCTTGACAGATGTTGTTTTTTTTTCCTGCCTTCCTGAGTTCCACGTTCATTTTGTATCACCTGTGATGTTAGTTTAATTATCCGTTCAACAAGTTCTTGTTCTGTCAAGCTTCAGAGTTAAATTGTCTGATTTTTATTCTGCGCGAGTCTAAGCAGTGGGGAATGAGCCTTTATTTATTGGGTTATTAATAATAAATCTTCTTTTAAAATTTTTTTTTTGCCACCTGTCACCATGTAAGTCAGCGATACATAACAGCCATTCAACATCAACTCAGCATTGCAGCAGTCTTATTGGGTTTCCTGTGGTGGGCAGGTGTGGACACCGGACAGGACACAGGACAACCATCCAAGCCATATTTCATGACTGTGGTGCTCTGCTTGGGAGCTGTGCTACTCACAGCAGAGTGATATGAGGAAGCAGCTTTACTGTTATCACTATGAAGTGGATTGTTATTCATTTGTACCACAACAATTTTCATACTATTATGATGACATGAGGTAGGTTAGCTCCTGAGCGGCACGGTGGCGTAGTGGTTAGCACATCTGTCTCACAGCAAGAAGGTCCTGGGTTCGAGTCTCGGGTCTTGTTCTTCCCATGCTTGCATGGGTTTCCTCTGGGTACTCCGGTTTCCTCCCACAGTCCAAAGACATGCACATTGGCTGCTCTAAATTACCCCTAGGTGTGAGTGTGAATGGTTGTGTGTGTGTGTGTGTGTGTGTGTGTGTGTGTGTTGGACATGTGACGCAGTAGTGAACTGTTCTGCCTTCGCCCAGAGTCGGCTGAGATAGGCTCCAGCCTTCCCATGTCCCTAATGAGATTAAAGTGGTTTGGTGACTGAATCAGTGTTTTTGTTTGGTTTTGTCTTGAAGCAGTCCTGATGTGCTGGTGTTGTCTGATTATAAATATCTCAAAAAAAAACCAAAGCAGGAAGAGGCTTAAACGAATTAAAACGAGCTTGTGGCTTTGTAAAAATTGAATTGAAAAAGCCGGAGATCTTTGTCACCCTAATTAGACACTTGTAGCACACAGCAGGATATTAGTTTTACAGCTGACGCTAACGTTGTCTTTTATTTACAGGCTTAACCGGGTTATCGTCATAGAGTGTCTGATTTTGATAAATTCTCATTTAGAGGTCCATTAGAATAGTTGCGGTCACATCTTCAAATACAAAGATTAGAGTTCAGTGGAGTATTTGTTAAACTGTTTTTCGGTCATTTAAGTGCCATTTTGTTGATTTTACTCAGTCGGTGACGCTAATAGGAATTAAACGTCAACGTTTTAAAGATACACAGATATACTAGTGTAGTGGTAGTATATACTTCACGGGAACAGCGAAATCTGATTGGTTCACTATCTGGGATTAAGAGACATTAATCCAAGAAGATAATGTTTAAATTGAAACAGTTGGTGAATGGTTTGTTGTGGTCACTTGGAGCAGTGGTGTCATCATTTTCATGCTTTAAAAATAAAAAAATAAACCATAACGATTAAAAAAAATCTCATTTTTGTTTGCTCTTCTTGTAGTTCCACATCAAATATACGAAAACTCACCCGTATACCGCACAGCTCACCTGCATCTGTCATGGTGAAAATAAAGTATTTCAATATAAAAATCTGGATTTAGTTTGTTTTTACGCTTCTGTGTGGTATATACTAAAATAGTTATTACTATTCCTCGACTTCCACCTTGCCTTTGGCGAATAATTGTTAATTGATTAGTAAATTTGATGACTGTGATATTATTTATTAATTCACTTCTGAGGGTAGCGCCGTTAACTGAACATGGATAAATTCATTTTTGTTTTAATTTGAAAATGGCTTAAAAAAAAAAATCCACTGGTTTAAATTATCCTGAATCTTCCAAAACCAAGGCGGATGTAGATTCAACTGTTTTGTATTTCACTGTCATTAAATGAGGACGTTTGTACTTCGATTTCTTGCTCACTCACTCATTTGCCTAGCCATATAATCCTAACAGGGCCACTGGGAGGCTAGATTCTATCTCAGCCGACACTGGGTGAAGGTAGGGTACACTCACACAACCATTCACACTCACGCCTAGGGCCAATCTGGAACAACCAATTAGCCTAATGTGCATGTCTTGGCCACACAGAAACGCCCTCGCCGATCCCGGGACTCAAACCCAGGACTAACCACTACGCCACCTTCACTCCCTTAGCCTTAAACAGTAGGGCTAACTCTGTTACCTCCATTCATTTGCAGAACCGCTTAATTCTAATATGGTCACGGGGAGGCTGGAGCCCCACCCTGGAGTACACCCTGAACAGCTCATCAGTCCATCACAGGACCAACACACACACACAATCGTTCACACACACTCACACCTAGGGGCAGTTTGGAGCACCCAGCTAAACTAATGTGCATGTCTTCAGACTGTCAGAGGATACCGGAGTATCCGGAGGAAACCCACGCAAGCACAGGGAGAACATGCAAACTCCACACAGAAACACCCTCGCCAGGCCCGGGACTCAAACCCAGGACCTTCTCGCTGTGAGATCGACATGCTAACCACTATGCCACCGTGCCATCAAAATTAATATTTAAATAATGAAATTTATATTAAAATTTTCAATTATAAATTTAATATATTATAAATTTACATATATTATAATATTATTAATATAATGAATTAATTAATATATGTCTTGGCTGATTGACATTTGGCTGAACAGCCACAATTTTTTTTTAAATCACTGATTTAAAGTAAAACATTTCGAACATTAAAACCTAGCAGCTACATCATGCTAAGGTGTGAATACTGTTGCTTATTTATTGTTATCAACATGTTTCACTAGTGCTTCCTTTAAAGGTTGCTATTTGTGGTCCTTTTCTTGATTGTAGAGGCATTACAGCCATCTAGTGGTAAGCCAAAATTTAGTCCTTTACCTCCATCCAGGGTCCATCAGTCATGAGTGTACACCAGAAGAGGGTAATAAAAGTTAAGTACACAATGAATTCACTGCACATTCAGCTGGAAAAGAAAGGCCAGAAATAACACCTTCAAAATGTTTTGTCTATTTCAATACTATTGCGCAATGTGAAGTCTGGGTTTATTCATTCTTCTCTGAAGATCAGATAGAAATATAACTAAAACAGTCTAATCCTACTAAACAAATCCTAAACTTCACTAAATCAACTCTAAAATTCACACTAAATACATCAACAGGATTTGAAATAAACACTAAGAATGAATCCATAATACCAACTTCAAAGGATACGCTCTTCTTTCCGAGATAAATCACAAGCATGCCATCAATGTGTACAAAATATCAAATTTATTTCAATAAAAAAAAAAATTATTAAAATAAATAAAATTGCACATGCACACCCACACGATGTTAGATATCCATCAACACAGGCTTGTTTTTCTTTTCCGTAAAGCTAGCACACAGTTGCAGACCTTAAAACATTATGGTTTTGAAGACACCATGAGGAAAAAAGCTTGCACTGTCAAGATTATAAAGTTGAATTTACAAAAAAGGCAGTCAGAAAACCAAGTATAAACATTTAAAAAGAATGTACAAATGGACGAAGTACAAAAAGAGCAGCAAGTCACTCGGACAACATGTAGAAGCAATGCTCGACGACATACGATCTCCTGACTCGGTAAAAAAAAAAAAACGATTTATATTTCATATATATATATATATATATATATATATATATATATTTATTTATTTATTTATTTATATACAATTATTCTGATGACATAAAACCTCTAGTATTTGGCTAACAGTTGTACAAGATATACAGAATGTTTTCATACATTCCCTTTTGTTTTCCTTTCTTTCTTTCTTTCTTTTTTTTGGCAGTCTCAGTCCAAACCCATGTCTGTGTTGGAGAGAATGTGCAAATGGGAAGATGGAGAGAAATAACTATATATTTTTAGAGAAAATACAATACAGTCCGAGCTTGAGACCATTCCACTACTCATCACCTCACATTTACAACAAGGTTTAGGGAAGGAAATGACACATAAAAAATAAACTAAAGATGAATAAATAATTAAAGCTGAAAACTATTTTTATGTGACAAGGTAATACAGATGTACAAACATGATGAATCTCACCCATCTATCAGATGTAACACGAACCATTGTGCACAATTTATAAGGCAAATATAAGGAGGCTGACGCCCACTAGGAGTTTCATGACCACCCATCAATGGGAAACCAGTCATAAGTGGCAGGGTGCATTGAAATTTTAGATATATTATATTCTATCCATAAATATATAATCTCTACATGTTCTATTCTAATGTGTCAAACCTACTTCTAAAATTTGTGCTAGTCATTTTTTGTGCTAAATTTCAATTTCACTGGGCTACTCGGTTTCTCTAACATGGCTTAGGATATTATACTTTATATATATTTTGTTTTAATAATTATATTATATTTTTAATAATTGAAAAATAAAAAACTCACAAACAAACTTAATATATGAACCCAATTCATGTCCACTATCCTTCATAAAACAAATTTCCATCTATATGGATGATCATGTATTGCTTGATAATACTATTCATGAAATTGGGGGTGTGGCCTAATGGTTAGAGAAGTGGTTTTGGGACCGAAAGGTCACTGGTTCGATTCCCGAACCAGCAGGATAAATGTGTGGTGGTGGAAGAGTGAGCTGCACCTCCACCTTCATGGCTGAATTGCCCTTGAGCAAGGCACCTAACCCCCAACTGCTCTCTGGGCACCCCAAATGTGTGTGGCAGCCCACTGCTCCAAGTGTGTGTGTGCTCACTGTTTACGTGTGTGTGTGTGTGTGTACTCACTTTGAATGCGTAAAATGCAGAGGCATTAATTTCTCTTGTGGGATTAATACAGTATAGCAAAATAAAAAAAATATTTAGTCAATTTTATTCAAACAACATTACAATTAATTTATTTTACATCTAAAATATCTTTATGTTAGTTAAACCCACTATTTTAGATGCTAGCTTAATGTTAGTTTAAATAAATACAACATGAAGCAGTATTTTAGCCAAAAATTAAAATGAGTTAAACACAGTTTTCCTTTTTGCAACCACATAATCATTCAATCAGCTGAAAATGGATTTAATTTAGTTTTAATAAAGTTAAAAGGCTAATGTAGCTAACAATTAAGGGAAGCTTAGAGCTATGGATTCAGCATTTTCCCTTAAAGGAGCTAATTTTCCTGAGTTTGAAAATGTCTAAATGTCGTCTCTAATTCTTTTTGAAAAGAGATTTTCTAAAATGATAAAATGGAGGCTATGAGCTTATAGCAACAAGTAAACTTTGGACACCAAATATATCTTTCTTTCTTTCTTTGAATTCATTACTTTTAAGGTTAGGAAGTAATTTTTGGGCAACTTATTATTTCAATATTAGCCATACTGATATGGTAGTACCCGGCATACTATAATATAAACAATCTACTGATAGTTTTACGATAGTAATATTAATTTGGGAAATAAATAATCTTTCTAAGTGCATAAATAATCGAACACAGAGCTCTGATCTACAATGAGGTGTGAAGTTCTTTCACTACACATCCACTCATATATAACTTTTCTGTTTGAGGTCAAGAGGGAACCCAGGTTCATTCAAACGTATTAAAAGCTCGACTAGTTTGAGGTCATGTGGTCATGAAAACCCTAGTTCCAACTATTCCCATTTCTTCTGTCCTACCACCATTCAAATCCATTAACCGAAATGATTATGGTAAAGTGACTCCACTGCTATTTCACAGCACCAGACCTTTTCAACAGTTTCTTTCCTCTGGAGAACAATCCAAGTTTCTTAGATTCGGCTCGGGGCTGTCGTGATGCGGGGCTTCCTGGCCCCTGGGAGTCCTGGAGGTGGGGGCGCACCATGGGGGCGGTGCTTCGTCTCAGAGAGCCCCCCACTTTTTCCACAGGAACCTAATGGGAGACCCGTAAGGGACAGTTCAGGGGGGGAAAAAAAACTCCACTGTTTCTCTCTCACAGCATCCCAATGTACATCCAACCCTCCATCTCCACCAAGTCCTTTCTGTCCCAGCAGGGACACCGTACATTACACAGGGAGAAAATCAATCCACATAAAATCTCTGTGTACACTTTCACCATTCGTATGTGTTTTAAACAGTTTTATGCTCCCTTCTTCTCTTATTCATACAAAATTGTGTTGCAAATGCTACAATGGAGAGAAAATCAAACTGCATAAAAAGATTCAATTCTACTACTACTAATAATAATAATACTAATAATAGTAATACTGCTACTAATACTACTACTACTACTACTAATAATAATAATAATATACACAGTTTTCTTGTCTGTCTTAATATGGTGCAGTGTGGATTGGGATCATAGAAATACATTTCAGACCCGGAGATACGTAGCTGGACCAAAAAAAATATTTTGAAAAAGCTGTAGAAAAAAAAAAATCACCTTCAATTTATTTGTAAGTATAAATTTTGATTTAAAACTTATGATAGAGGGCATCATGGTTAGCACGTCGGCCTCACAGCAAAAAGGTCCTGGGCTGGGCGAGTATGTTTCCGTCTGGAGTTCTCCCTGTGCTTATGTGGGTTTCCTCCAGGTACACCGGTTTCTTTCCACAGTCCAAAGACATGCACTTTAGTCTATTTGGCCCTGTGATGGACTGGCGAGCTGTTCAGGGTGTACCCTGCTTTCGCACAGAGTCGGCTGAGATAGTCTCCAGCCTCCCCGTGACCCTAATAGGATGAGTCACTGATGTTATTATAAGGGCGGCATGGTGCGGTAATGGTAAGCACGTCCACCTCACAGCAAAAAGGTCCTGGGCTCAGATGCTTTTTTTGTGTGGAGTTTGTATGTTCTCCCTTTGCTTGTATGGGTTTCCTCCGGGAACGCCGGTCTCCTCCCATAGTTCAAAAACATGCACAATATGCTAATTGGCTGTTCCAAATTGCCCCTATGTGTGGATGTGTGTGTGTGTGCGTGTGTGCGTGTGTGCATGTGTTGGCCCTGAGATGGTCTGGCGAGCTGTTCAGGGTGTACCCCGCCTTCGCCCAGTGTTGGCTGAGATAGGCGCCAGCCTCCCCACGACCCTAATAGGATTAAGCGGTTTGGAAAATGAATGAATGAATGATGTTATTATTGAGCTCTGACATGTAGACTAGTGGTACTAGAGGAGAAAATACATCTCATCAAATACACTTATTATGCATATTAAAATAGATAGTTATTGTGGTCGTTTTCCCCATAAAAATCTTTTAAAGGTTTATCCTAGTAAAAATTAGTCACTGAAGGAAATGTATTTTGCTATCTAGTGGTCCATTATGTAGATCCATGATTACTACATGGCTGTTGTACCTTATGTTTCTACATAAATAGAGGGACAAAAACTAAATGAAAGACGTCTCAAAAGTCCCATCATGCTATACATCACTCTTGTGTAATGAAGGTCAGGAAACACAGCCAAATACACACATTTCCCTCAATTAATGGTGATAAAGAGAAAAAGACAAGGTTTTAATTTACCAGTCTCTGATGTAAGCTATCACCTTTCAGCATGGTAACTTCGCCAAGGGACCTGAAGCCAAATCAAACCTGCTTTAAACACACACTTCATGTACAAATGTCAAGATCTTAAGGGACTAAACAGACAACTAAAATGAGAAGAAGGAAAGTAGAAATACTGTAGTCATATATGTAAATAAATTTTAAAATGACATACTAATGCTGATGGTGGAGATCTACTCTCTAAAAGAGGGAGAAATGATGTTTCACTAGTGTTTGTTTGCCGTTCCGTAGAGAAAAACCGCACCCCAGACATCCCTCCACCGTGCTTTAACAACCCCCCAATCCTTTTACAAGATAAGTGCGGTCTTGTCTGGTGCACGGCTTCTCGATGGAAGGGGAGGGTTCGTCCCTACAGGGGCGTCCACCGCTACTAGGGTTCGAAGAGGAAGGGAAGGAAAGAGGGAGCTCAAACTCGGACCTCTGCTGTGCAACAGCGCCCATGTAGCTTGAGTCATGAGTCACAGCAGGAGTCAATGAGACGGACACTGTCATGTACAAACACCCAGAGAACCGACTGATGATACCAGCTCGGCCTGTCTAATGCAGAGCTCGGGGGTTTATCTTTTCGTACGGTGCTTGAGCAGACCAACCTCTGCTTCCTTCTCGTCCAATCACAGGCAAGGAGTTGTTAAATGTGAGGTAGCAGGAGTGTGGTTAGAAGTACTGTGGAATGAATGAATGACTGCTGTGTGCTTTTTCTGTAATGTATGCAGGTTATATTTGCAGCAAGTGCCTTGCAGTGATGGGATCCAAACTCACAACCATCCGATTACGCTGTGAAATCACAGCCCTACCCATTGCCTTGTGTGAAGAAAGGTTTTTACATGATTTTTGACTTCCCAAATCAAGTCAGTCATCCAAACGTGTGGAACATCCTGCCTGAAGATCTGCTGCTCTAATCATAAAGACTGTCCTACGATTCATCCCATCTAACACCCATGACGCATTTGGCCACCTTCATGGTTTCTCTTGTGTTGTTCAATGTGTTTTCACCTGAAAAGGTTACAAACCCCGTGCAGAACCTCTATATTTACACTATAGACAAAATATGTTGGTGAAGGTTCTCGGTCATCCAGGTCAGGGTAAATCGTAGGTGCTAAAAGAAGGCAAGAGGACTTGCTTGAAGTTACTGAAGACGTTTCACCTCTCATCCGAAATGCTTCTTCAGTTCTGTCAGACTAGTGGAAAGTTCCACAATTTATCCTCTAGTGGATCAAAAACAGGAGAGTCATTGACATCACATGGGCCGTTGACCCATCCTGTAGGTGTGTGCCCCTGGAGGCCAGGTGTAAATGGTGTAAACAGCCTGGAAAGTCATTAGGGTGATCTATGGGTCATTGGTTCTATCCTGTGAGACCTTGAAGTCAACTGTGTTTTGGAAGGGGAACCTGGAACTTGGAACATTGAACTTCCCATTAGTCTGACAGAACTGGAGAAGCCTTTTGGATGAGAGGTGAAACATCTTCAATAACTTCAAGCAAGTCCAGTTGCCTTCTATTAGCACCTACAATATATGCACAAATGTTTATGGACACTTGACCATAGCACTTATATGTGCTTCCTGATGGCGTCTTTGCTGTTATAATACATTTCTCTCTTCTGGGAAGGCTGTCCACTAGATTTTGGAGAGTGGCTGTGGGGATTTGTGATGATTCATCCACAAGAGATTTATTAAGGTCAGGCACTGATGTCAGGCAGGGACACCGAGGGCAGCTGGCAATCTAGTTCATCCCAAATGTGGTCACTGGGGTTGAGGTCCGTGCTCTGTGCAAGCGACTCCAGTTCTCCCACTCCAACCTTGGCAAGGCATGCCTTCATGGAGCTCATGTGTGCAGGGGGGACGGTCATGCTAGAACAGGTTTAAGCCTCTAAGTTCTAGTGAAGGGAAATTGTAACTCAACAGCAGTCAAAGACCTTTGGGAAGAAGCAACATATGGGTCTGATGGACAAGTTTCCACAAACTGTTGTCCTTGTAGTGTAGATACTATCCTGTATTGATCCTGCGATGGTATCCTGGTTAGGGAGCAGTCACACCTCACCAGACAGCGTAAATGGACATCTGAAAATGATCCGGTGGTGAAAGTCGTCTCTGTTGCCGCTCCAGGCTCTCACGATACCTCGGAGGATGTACGTCGCTGTCCGCTGTGAAGACCTGGTTACATGCATGGTAGTTGTACTTTACTTTACAGGACCCCTGTTACACATCCGTTGTTTATCAGTACGCATCAGTTCTTTGTCAGTAATCATCTGCTGAACATGCGATCTATGTCTGGCACACCTCCAGTTCACCCGCTGTATATCAGGTAGTATTCCGGTCGCAGGTGAGTTCCATTAACAAATGCAAATTGACAAGTACAAGATAGGGAACGCACAAGTAAAAAAAAAAAACTAACAAAAAAACCCGCACGGCCAGGGCACAACAACCGTACCACCAGATGTCTTTGCCCGGTGGAGTCTGTTCCAAGTTTTGTGCAAAACTTTCCACTGGATTGAACGGACTTTGCCTGACAGGGAACCCGAACAAGTTACGGTCAAGAAATGCATGCAAATGGAGACGAACGGATTAGCTCTCTGTCGTACGTCCATTAACACCATCCAACAAGATGTGACTACTCCCTTAGCATTGTCACCTTATAGTGAGAAGGTTCTGGTTTCGAATCTTTCTGTATTTCTGTATTTCCTCTGGGTACTTGGGTTTCCTCCCACATTCCAAAGGCATGCAGATCAGGTTAACTGGCCATTCTAAATTGCCCGTAGGTTTGAATATGAGTGTGAATGGTTGTTTGTGTCTGTGATAGGCTGGCGACATGTTCAGGATGGTACCCCGCCTCTCACTTGAAGACATGTGATGTGTCGACACCTGAGAAACAAATGAACTATATAGCTTTTCTTTATTGTTCAGCAACGTGTGGTTTTAAAGTTGAGGTTGGTAATCTGGAAAGCGAGCAAAATTTGAAAGTAGCATCTTTACAGGGTTTTGGCTAAACCCTCCCCTGCCCTCAGAGCTCCTACGAAAGCCAAAAACGACACACACACACACACACACACACACACACACACACATACACACACACTCTGACTGCAGATTCGTGCAAGGAAGGCTCACACAAAAGCAGAAAGTCACGGGTGCATTTGACTGGATATTTCCTAGAGGACTGCGAGGCAGTGATTGGCTGATATTTTTACAGGATTATAGGGGCTACAGATGACAGATATTTTCATTTTTTTTTTTCAGATCTCAAAAGCAATAGATTTCTATATGGGTGTAAAGATAAAAATTTACCAAGCCCAACTTTAATCCTTCATGGATGTAAACCATACTGTTCTGTACTGACCTGGTGGTGTGTGTGTGTGTGTGTGTGTGTGTGTGTGTGTGTGCCCCATTGTCAGGGGTTTAAAATTAAAGGCTACCCATGTCACCTGCATTAGACGAGGCCAGCGTTAGTCTTGGTATCGTCAGTCGCTCACTTACGTGAGATGCACTGAGCCGTTACGGAGTGAAATGAACGCTCTTCTTCTGGTTTGCCAAGCGGGTGGAGGAGAAAGAAAAAAAGAAAAAAAAAAGAAAACAACAACACCGGCATGATGCAACGCATCTCAACAGTGTGCACAATGAACATGAGAGAAACGCAAAGTACAAGAACAATCTTTGAGCAGAACAGTGATCATTTCATTTTCTCTCATAAATCAGGACACAGTATCTACATTTCTCATAAATCTACAGATACAGTCACTCCCCAACGTATATCTCTGTGTATACTTACAATTAGTTCAAGCCCAGAAGTTTTAATATCAGCAATATACAAAAGACAAGTTACCTTGGAAACATATACAAAAAAAAGTCTTGTTTTCTCCACTGGTCTCGATCTTTAGCATAATAGAAAAAAAAGATTCATGAAGGAAGTCGAGCATTTTGGAAGAAAAAAGGGGCATGCAGTTCTACATGGGTTCATCTCTGTCTGTACATCAAAACTATTGCCTCTATTAGAAAGTTACATTCAGATCAAACACGCTCGTTTTCATAGAGCATCTGTTACAATCCTGAATAAATGTCATGAGGAGCCTGGAGTGCGTCCCTGCCCACCCCGTTTACAAAATAATTTCCACGGACGTCATTCTTCATCGTTATTTTCTTCCACAATGCTTTATGAATACTGTATAGTCTTTTATAACAACCCCCACCACCACCACTCCCCACCACCCCAACAACCCCCACCACCCGAAGTCTTTCATACAGATTTTAACATAAATATAAACTTGGTACATCTCTGTAGTCTCTTATAGATTTTGTTCATTTCTTTAATGATCCAACAAAATAATAATTGAAAAAAGTAAAGGAAACTAATGATAATAACAATAATAATAATAATAATAACAAACGGCCTCCACACAACACAAAACACAGACACACAGGAAAAAAGAACCAAGCGCAAAAAAAGGACAGGTAAAAAAAAAAGAGAGAGAGAGAGAGACACTGAGAAAGGGAAATAGTGGATGGACGAGAGAGGGCTAGTGCTGTGAAACAGGGTGTACCCTTTTGCTCTTGGTCCTGCCTGGGTGATCCTGTGGCTCGGTGAGAAAAACCTCCACATCATCAGGCACTTCTTCCAGAAAGTTGGAGGGCACCAGACCTCTGTGCCCGTTCAGTTCACCCTGACAAATGACACAACAGGACACGAAATGCAAGAGCCAATCAGATAACACACAGCAAGTCCGTGTTAAAGAGTAAAGCATAAGGGTCATGCGAATCAGGTGAACGTGATCCCTAGGGGGCAGTGTTGCATATTCCATTCAAGAATGTACAAAACGTAGCAGGAGAAGGACGACGTCTCACATTTTGGAAGAAGAAGCCGGCTTTTGTGCACGGTAACCATAACAACCACTGATATTACACAAGGGCTAAATCATACGTCGTTGTTTTAATTTTGTAGCTGGATGACGGCTGCCATGGTGAGACCACCTTGCCATAAGTCCTCGGTACTCAGCAACTCAAACACCTGGAACATTTCATTGCTGAAGATTAGCGTCTTAAACTTGTATAGTTTTACCAATAATTTCACTGACTAAGTTCAAAACAAGCTGATTAAAGAATTCTTGCTTTCAAGAAAAAAAACCCCGCTCCTCATAGCTGAAAGACGGCACAAACAAAGGTGTTTAGATGAAATGTTTATCTCAGATATAATTATTTCCCTTTTCCCATCTTTTCATGGCATTCGAGAATAACATCTATGACTTCCACTCTGCCGTCAAGCGAAAAGTGGTCTCACTAAGATGGCACCGTTACAGTTTCAAATTCTGGCGAATGAGGTCTTTTTTCTTTTCTATTTTGAGATAAACGATAACAACTGAGGGTGCTTCTCAAAACCCATGAAGTGCATCCTTGTTTCTCTCACTTATGTCTCATCCTTGCATCTTTGACCGTCCTGTCGAGGACACAAGGAGAGAAATGATGTGAGGAGTGTATTTTAAGAGAAATGAGGCAGCACAGTTAACTTGCTAGTTAAAAGCATCCAACGTCATTGAAGGGGTTACTTATACAGTGGTGTGCAGCACTTCCGGGATGGCTGCTCTTGTGTATTCTTGCTCCTCGATCATCACTCCTCAAAACATAAATAAGTGAATTGGGATGACTGACAAAGATGGCAGAACTTTCATGTCAAGCGAAGATCGAGGAGCAAGGAAACAAAAAAATAAGAGTTTTGAGATGCACCATGAGTCCAGTTATTACTAGCTAACTAAATAGGAGCGGTTTTTAGTTGCTAGCAAGCCGGCATTATATATATATATATATTTTAAACTGCAAAATAGATTCCACTCATTTATTTAATAACATTTTTTTAATAACATATATAAATAAAGTAATCTTTTTTTAACCGGAACTACGTTAAGCAAAAAGTTAGTAAAGAACTGCTTCATTTTCCTTTTACACAAGGGGCAGTGGTGGATCAGTGGATAAAGCTCAGGGTTTCTGCTCAAAAGGTTGAGGGGTCAAGCCCCAGTACCACCAGGTTGCCACTGTTGGGCCCTTGAGAGAGGCCCTTAACCCTCAACTGCTCAGTTTTATAACAATGATAAATGTAAGTCACTCTGGATATTGGACTATTATTTGCCTCTTGTTATTATTTTATGTCGTATTAAATTTGGCAACAAAGAAAAAAATTTTACGGGGTCGTTCAGGAAAATAGCTAAAGCAGGTGCAGAACCCGACTCTGAATACACCTAACCTTCTCTGGGTAGATACTGAAGAAATACTGATTTTGTAGTTAAATCAATAACGCTGAAAGTGATTGTTTACAGGTCACAAAATAGTAAACCACTCAAATGCATCACACACAAGTGTACTCACATAATAAAATCCATCTTCATCAATTTCCCCAAACACCATTATCACATCTCCGGCGCAGAAGGTCAGCTCCGCCTGAGAAAGACAACGACACACGGCCAGGGTCGGGATATTCTTCATCTACTGAATGCAGCTACTTATTTATTCAGTTAGTTCTTTTTATTTATTTGGTTTTATCCAGTTGCTCGTGTTTTCTCCCTATAAATTGCTGAGAGTGAGATAAGCGCCTTCTCAGTTTTTAAGTGTTCTTCTTTTAAGCCTTTTAGGCCTTCGCTTCTCTTAAGTGTGTATGTATCTGTTATAACCAAGAGAAAGTGTGTGCTTGTTTATTTATTTATTTTTCTATCTTTTTTTAGATGACGTCTTATGTAAAGCATGGGGCCAGTGGTGTAGTGGTTAGGGTGCTCGGCTCATGAACGAGAGTTGAAGGTCTTAACCACAGTTGTGCCTCTGTCCACTAGCGTCCCATCCAGGAGAAGGTGAACTCCTAGTCGATTCACGCTACGGAAGTCAGGATAAGCTCCGGCTGTGATGAGCCACTAGGCTCGGGTGTTAAAAACCCTCATGTGAAGCCCTTTTTGCTACACGTGGTTAAATTAAAAGTTCTGTACAAATAAAGTTTGATTGACTGTCTAATAGTGTCTAAAATCAAGTTCAAATAAGAGATTTGTTTTCTTCTATGTAACATTTGAAGTGTTTATAATAGTGAATAATATTGGGTGAAAACTTATGTTCTAATCACCAAATGTCAGAGCATTACCACGGTTCACTCGCTAGACATTAGGTTTTTACATGTAAATATGACAAAGTGTGCAACAGGTCAATTTTAGTTACTGTAGCTAAGTAAACATGAGCACAACCGGCATTATGTTGATTTCTAGTTTAATCACATGACTCTAGAAAGGAGAGGAAGCAGGCAACCATCTCGGGGCAAACACTTACAATCATTCACACTCACATTCTCAATTTCTAGAGGACATTTGGAACAGCCAGTTAGCCTAATGTGCATGTCTTTCTCTACGTGACTGTAGTTTTTTTTTGTGTGGCGTTTGCATGTTCTCCCCGTGCTGGCATGGGTTTCCTCTGAGTACTCCGGTTTCCTCCTACATCTGAGCCCACATCATAATCATCATCTTAACATCAGTGACTCTCACAAATTCAGTCAGTCACCGAACGGTTAATACTATCAGGGTCACGCGGAGGCTGGAACCCATCTCAGCCGACTCTGGGTGAAGGCAGGTTACAGGTAAACAGAGGAAACCCACGCAAACACGGGGTAGAACATGCAAACTCCACACAGAAATGCCGAGCCCAGGACTTGAATGCAGGACCTTTTTGCTGTGAGACAGACATGCTAACTACTACGCTACCCTGCAAGTAAATCCTTTCGGTTGCTAAACCGCTGAACCGTGAATGTGAGTGTTGTTTTCTTGTCTCTAATTAATGCTCACCTAGAGCTGTTTAAAAATGTAAATAACTGATTTGTCTGAAAGGCGGCATGGTGGTGTAGTGGTTAGCACGTCCGCCTCACACCAAGAAGGTCCTGGGTTCGATTCCCAGCTCGGGCGTTTCTGTGTGGAGTTTGCATGTTCTCCCTGTGCTTGCATGGG
>JAQMYF010000012.1:6445263-6474021 GCA_030014195.1 Neosilurus mollespiculum | reverse complement strand
TATATATTTTTTTTTTTGGCACTTTCACGTTAGGAATGAGGTGGTAAAGAAAACCAGAAGGGAAAAGCTCACAGGGAGAACAAACCTCTCTTGGATCTCCGAAACCTGCGATTTAGTGAGCGGCCATCTTTAAACCGATCACAGTTTACTTGAAAACAGAAAAGCAAGGAAGAAAAAAGGAGAGGAGGATGAAAAGTGCAAGCTAGCATAGGATTGGACAGCTCACTACTTTTATACCACAGATATTCAGTGCCATTAAGGATCTGAGGATAAAAAAACAAGCAAATCAGAAGAAAAAGAAGCAGGAAAGGGATGCTCATTGGAGAGGAGTCGCTAACCGAGCAGAATAAAAGTGAATGTACCGATTTTTTCCACCGGTGTGTTCAGTGGTATGAAGCCCTGTTGAAGAAGCTGGTCCATCATCTTGCCGTCCTCCGTCTCGATCTCAGATATCATGTTACAGGGGACGAGACCTCTCCGCCCACAGACCTCGGCTCTGTAGAACCCGTCCGTGTCCTTCTCTCCAAACACCTACAGCACAAGCAGAAGAGAGGAAACAACACCGGACATTAAATACAACATACCAGAACAGAATGTAATGAAGGGGAAAAATAGACAATGTGGACATTTTAGATTAAGTTGTAAACAGGTCCTTTGCCTGAATGCTTGCTCAGGTACAGAGAAAAGAACAGTGACATCGATGACATTTAAAAAAAAAAAAAGAAGGAAACTAAATCAAGCAACATTGAACAGAATAGAGAAAATATTCAAATCCTGGCAGAGAAAACGTTCCATTCACAAAAATGAGAAGGTTGAAATGGAGAGATATAAGTTATAGATCACAGGTGTCAAACTCAAGGCCCACCAGACAAATCCGGCCCACCAAGACATTTCATGTGGCCCGTGAGAGCTTTCAAAGGATATGATTATCACACATTCTTTGCATCAACCGTTACCATGAAACGTAATTCATCATCCATCCACTAGGTGGCAGCAACCGAACTGCTTACTCCTATTAGGCTCATGGGGAGACTGAGGCCTCTCACCTCAGAAAACACAGGCGAAGGCGGGGAACATCGTGAACAGCTCACCAAACCATCACAGGGCCAACACACACACACACACAACCAATCACACTCACACCCAGGGGCAATTTTGAACAGCCTAACACACATATCTTTGGACTGTGGGAGGAAATATGAGTACCAGGAGAAAAGCCATACAACACAGCAAGAACATGCAAACTCCACACAGAAATGTCCTCGCCAAGCCCAGGACTTGAACCCAGGTCTTTTTTGCTGTGAGGCAGACGTGCTAGCCGCTATGCCACCGTGCCGCCCTAATAGTAACTTGTTTCAAGTAAACAGCTAGTCATTCATGACTCAAGAAAGATTGATTGCTAACTTTTTTGATGGGGAACCAAAGTGAATAAAGGAAGAGTGCAATCATTGTGCCGTGAAGATTTCATAGAGTGATTGAATTCGGTGATTATTCGGCCCTCAATGACCCAGAAATGTAGTAACGTGTCCCTCTGCGGAAATAAACTTGACACTCCTGTTTAAAGGGATCTACATCAAGCACACAGACACATAAGAGAAGCATCATGTCTCACCTTTATCACTTGGCCCTCTTTGAAGGGAAGCTCCTCTACTGCAGCATCAGGGTTCGGGGACATGGACCGGGGGTCATAATCAAACAGAGCTACAAAAATCCTCGCCAGATTGTCCGGTTCTGACTCGTCAAAGTAGTCTGGTGAGTGTCTCTCCCGTCCTCTGTAACCGCCTAAAAAATATCAAAAGCACAGCTCCTTCTACACTCAGAACCAGAACGGCGATCAGCACCACTGTCTTTTAACAGTACTGACAAGCGTAAGGTAGCATTTATTAGCTATGTGATGTATAATAAAGATATTTTGGGAAGAAAGCAAGAACAAAAAATGTCTAGTATTTAAAAACAGCACAAGGTAATAAACAAACTAAATAATTTTGTATTTGATTAGGCAAGATCATGTTTGGTGTCTAAAATGTAGGCCATTTCTTAGATCAGTTCAGTTATTTCTAAATTTCAGTGAAACCATATCATCTGTCAAATCAGTCCCAGGTTTTTCACAACAGTCCAACATTCAAATTTTGAGTTGCGTATAGATAAAAAGGGAATCTGATTTGAGTTATGATATCGACAGAAGAATTTTCGTGAAAACCTTCAATTACTTAACCACACACTAAATATTAGCCTATTATACACACTAAACATGTCATAAGTTAATCTGTTTAAGGAAATAAATAAATATATAAATGAACGAACGATTAAATAAATAAATTAATAAATAATTACAAACTGATAAGCATGCATAGTTACCATGTGTGGGTTTACAACAGGGAAATCAAATCAAATCAAATAAACAAGCAACAGATTAGATCAAGAAAAAACAGCACTTATTAAAAGTTAATCTCATTCAAATCTATAGATCACACGTGTCAAACGTAATGCATGTGGGACAAATCCAGCCTGCCAAATCCAGTTTCAAAGTATCCGGTTATCATAGCGAACCATAATTCCTCATCCATCCACTAGGTGGCAGGAACTGATTTCCGGTGAACAGCTAGTCATTTAGGACCTAAAGATCGTATGCTAGCTTCTCACTGTTGTTCTTTATGGTTGTACTTTATGAATAGATGTTCAGTGATTTTTCGGCCCTCGATGACTTAGTCATGTGGCCCTGAGTGAACATGAGTTTGACATCCCTCTTTTAGATTCATTTCTTTTTTATGTATGCAAACATTTTAAGCCGATAGCTTCTGTTTTAACGATTTTATGGGCAGTTATTTGAAAACTGAGTCTCAGAATGATGATTTTACATGTACAAGTATAGGATTTTGATACATTCCTGCCATTTATTGAGAGATTTGTGTCGGAGGTGTTAAAAGATTTCGATAAAAATCATTACTTGTGCAGTGGGAAACTATATATACACACACTGATTCATAAATGTAAGCACAAACAACTGAAATACTGAAATAAATGATGTATAAAGCCAGACTCCTCAATGCTAACTTGGGCGTTGACGATGTCATCATTGTAAGACTCAGTCTTCTTATTAAAAAAAAAATAATAATAATAATTAAAAAAATATATTAAATAGCAGCTATCGCTGTAAGATTTTATACACAGACATATTTTATTACTGAGTTTTGATTGAGATGGACTTTTAATAAATGCTGTCTCCTCCTTTAAACAGGTAGCTTCACTCGTCACTATCATGCCTGATGTTTCAGACCGAGCAGTTTAACCAGATGAACAGGAGCTATTTCAGTAATGACCAAGAGTTATTCCAACCCCTGGATAGTTGTTCCACTACTGAAGAAATAACAGAATCTATCTATGACGTGTAGGTTAAAACAGACAGCAGACATGACAGTGGATGACTCAAGTAACAGAAGAAAGATTAAAAATCCCAGTGCAGGATGGGAAGAGCCGTGAGACCATGCAAGTTCCAGATGGTTCCACCGTGTTGAATTTAATGCCACCCGCACTCTAGCATCACTATCTAACCTCACTTCAAGTCCTAATCGCCCTGCTTCAGCTGTTGGTATTTATGACAGCTTTGATACGTGTTTTAAAGTGAAGATGAGAGAAATTATTCTTTAGAGTGATACCATAAAAGAAACCTTTTTTTGGCTTCTTACCCATTTTTTCCTCCCATTCTTTGGTTAATTTGGTTGAACAAACAGCAGCTAGTATCTAAGGAGGGAAAAGACTAGCATGTGTTTCTTCAGAGAGACCTGAAACCAGCAGCATAACCCAATCAGAGTAAAGCGCTATCTACCCTCTTCTGCACTCATCAGCTCGCAGATACTCATGATTGGCCAGCATCACTGTGACTGGCAGGGGAGCATAAGTATCCCTCCTGTTCAGACAGCATAGCCAATTGTGCTCTAAAGGCTCTTGGCTATGACAGGACATTGAGTCCACTGACCATTAACACACTCACACTTACTTTCATTCATTCATTCATTCATTCATTCATTCATTCATTCATTCAGGCTGGAGCCCTTCTCAACTGACTCTGGGCAAAGGCGGGGTACACCCCAAACAACTCGCCAGTCCATCACAGGGCCAACACACATAAACCACTCACACTCACACCGAGGGGCAATTTGGAACAGCAAAATATCTTAAAGTGCATGTCTTTGGACTGTTGGAGGAAACCAGAGTACCCAAAGAAAACCCATGCAAGCATGCAGAGAACATACAAACTTTACACACAAACGCCCTCGCTGAGCCCCGGTCACAAACCTGGGACATTCTTGCTGTGAGAGGGACACGCGCAATATCATCAATCAATCAATCAATTAATCAATCAATCAATAATTTGACGAACCGCTTTATATTATTAGGGTCGCAAGGAGGCTGGAGCCCTTCTCAGCCGACTCTGGGCAAAGGAGGGGTACACCCTGAACTGCTCGCCAGTCCATCACAGGGCCAACACACATACACAACCACTCACACTCACACTTAGGGACAATTTGGAACAGCCAATTAGCCTGATGTGCATGTCTTTGGACTATGGGAGGAAACTGGATTACCCAGAGAAAACCCACACAAGCACGGGGAGAACATGCAAACTCCACACAGAAACGCCCTTGCTGAGCTTGGGACTCGAACCCAGGGCCTTCTTGCTGTGAGGTGGATGTGAACAATATGTTCTTAGAAAGTGAAAACCTGCACAAATCGAACCATCCGTGTGTGAAAAACAACAACAAAAATTGGGTTTAAAAGTCCTTGACCACAAAGTATTTTATGGACAAGGAATCAAAATGCCACAGACTCCCAACCTGGTCCAGGAGTAGCACATTTTAGTGCTTTCGCTGTCCCACTCGAGTTGAAGTGGGTGCATTAGAGAAGGTAAATCCGCGGGGAAGAGAGTGGGTACTCTGGGTTCAGGGTGGGAAACCTGTAGCCTATGGCATCGCTCTAAAGAACCTTTATTTTGAAGAAAGCCAAAGTAAGCCAAACAATATTTCCAAAAAAAGGATGCTCATGCAACATCAAAAAGTAGAAAGACCAAGACAGGCTACGAAGGGTCACTCTGGGACAGGATGGGTATAAGGAGGGAGAAAAGTGATGGAGATGAAGGGAGAAAGGATAGAAAAGCCCTGTTTGGGCTTTAAAGACCACAGAGGAGCACAAACGAAAGGGGAGGACAATCATACTACTCTCACTGTCAGCACTGAACAGAAAGTACAGGAGAATAAAATGTTCGGAGGGCTGAAGCACTAGTTCTCCTCTGCTCTTCATTCAGGAACTACTGAAACCTCCGTACAGCCTCTACGTATAGAACTACAAGCTTCTGTCTGGTCTGCTGGTTTGATCTCGGTTATATCGGTCTGTCTTTTCCACTGGACGTACCATATCGTTCCTCTGATCGTAGCGGTGGGCATTTCCTGCGGCGCACTACACTGCCATAGTAAACATCATCCTTGCCAGGTGAGAAGTTCCCCTCACTCCCCTCACTGCTATTCTCCAATGTGATCTCTAAGGAAACACCAATCAAAGCGTTACAGCCACGCCCCTCTACTCACCACCTGTCTGATCATGAAGAAGGCATGGAAGCATGTAGTGGACATTTAGTGGGATCAGTTTGCCTCCAACATGAGTGCTAGCTCTTAGCATCATGTGCCGCAAGAAGACAACTGATCCCAGATCTGCAATCAAGTGCTACATATGAGTAAAACAGCAAGGCTGGAGCTGTTCCGACTGATTAGCATATGAGCAGATGGTGCAGTCTAACAGGATACATATCAATAAATCAAGCAGTGCTGTTCATAATAGTCCATGTCAATAATAACATGCCGGTAAACACATAACAAGGGAAAAAGTAAACAACAATGGAAATCTGAAAGAGAAAGGGGACAGGCAGTGCTTATCACACACAGGATGTGACCTCACTAACCAATGGAAGGAACCATCATGGGCCTTCTCTGGGGAGGAGGACATCCATGACTCGTCCGACGGCTGGACTGCTCCAGTCGATCCGAGCGTCCCATGGAGGAAGAGTTCCCTAAAATCTTCAGATGTAGACATTAAAGCATTCAGCTCACGAAGAAGCAGAATCATAAAATGGCAAAATGACACCATGCGCACAACTAAACCCATATATAAGCAGTCATGTTATGCTTTTACAAAACAATTCTTTATCTAAATGCTTATTGCCAGTGATTCAGAAAGCAAGGAGGATGAACTCATCGAAAAACATTGAACAGAAACGGTCAAAACAAACCCCAACAATGACATGGGCAGGGCTTCAAACCAGATGTTTAACTAAAGACCATTTAGGTTTTTGTTCAGTACTTTCTCTGTGGCTTAGTGGAACATCATACAGCTTAGAAGCACCGTGCTGTAGAGTTCTTACTATTAAAGTTTCCCATTCATGAGTGAATATCTGATGTGTTCTATATTCCATTATCAGTTCATTTTGGATGAATATAAAAGCTTCCTGGTGAAACCACCCCAGCTCATGGGCTTAGTATCTCTTATTCACCTGTTCTACATCTTTTAGTTCTATATATCTCTGTAATAACTATAACAATAACCAGACAACTTGACCGAAGGAACGATCTTGTGCATGCGTGATAACTTGGCAGTGCAACAACAGTTAGTAGAAAGTGGAAAAGTCTGAGATCAAGTGTTAAGAATCAGAAGAAGGCAAACACGATTTTAAGAAATAAAAAAGATGGTAATTGTTTACTAATAGCATGGTGCCCGATGCAGGGATCATTGACACTCGGATACAGCAGTAAGCAAATGGTTTCAGAAAGACACTGTAGACTGTATTTCATCTTTATTTAATATACCTGGGACGTGAATGGGAAACTTTAAGGAGGAAGAAATCTACCCGAGCCATCATTCATTTTTGCTGCCTTTCAAGTCTGGTCCTGGAGAAGTACGGAAGAATTAAATTTCTCTGTGTGTGTGTGTGTGTGTGTGTGTGTGTGTGTGTGTGTTATATGAGCAATTGGACTTCACTGTAATGTTAGATGCTGCTCACACTCCAGAAGAACAAGAAACACTCAGAAATGGCCTTTAGGTAATTGCAAAATAATAATAATAATAATAATAACAACAACAATAATAATAATTATAATAATAATAATAATAATAACAATGATGATAATAATAAATCTATACGTCCATAAAAGAAAACTCGCTTCACATTCTAGTAGGAATTCACATGATACAAAAAAGCAACAAACAAACAAAATAACAGGTGAACCAACCAATAAATGACGATGTAGCACATTTTCTAAACTTCTGAACATCTGAAAAAAAGAAAAAGAAAAAAACAAAAAACAAGGAAATGGAGCCTTTAAATGAGAAGGCAGAACACTGAGAAAAGAGAAATGGATTTACTGCTCATCAATGAAAGGGCAAAGCAGCTGGTGGATGATGCGGCGTGAGAGAGATGGAGACTGGAAGAGGAAGAGGAAGAGGAAGAGGAGGAGGAGGAGGAAGAGGTGGGGGTGGGGGTTTGTAGACACACACCAGAGGTTCATCCACAGCTCTGTTGAGTCTGGCCACAGAGTGAGCTCTAATGTCCCTGTTATAGCTCCTGCCAACCTCACTCAGCCTGCTCTCGCTCCGGAACCTGTGCCGTGGTCGATGGAGGTGGTGAAGGTGGTGATAAATATGTGGACGGTAGTAGTGGTGGTCACCCGCTGTGTCCAGGAAGTCCTCCTCTACACCACACTGGCGTGTCAGCATCCGCTTCCTGCCTGTTGCCAGAGCACGACGCTCTGCTGGATCCTCGCTGTGAATGCTCCTGCTGCAATGCCAGTTCCAGCTTCCACGGGATGCGAATAAGCTCTCGTCTTCGCTCCCGCAGTCCAGGCCACTGTCTGGGCTTTTGGTGCTTTGCCTGCTGCTCCAGATTGACATTCTGTCATCTGCTGAAAGGCATCGGCGCCGCTGGAATTGCTTCTGGGTGTTCGCAGACAGCCGTTCAGATTCTCTTGCTTTCTCATCTTTCCATGTTTTCTGCTCGGCGCCAGCCTCCTGCTCCTCCTCGGCCACCTCTGGGATGCTGTGGAGGCGCTTGGGGGAGCGCATAGAGCGCTGACGAACTACCTCCCGTTGCAGGTCCCAGTTACAGCTATCCTGGTCCTCCATCAGGTCCTGGCGTCTGTAGTATGCCTTTGAAGTACCAGCGGGAGTGGCGAAATCCACAGGTGATTTATTTTTTTTCATTTGTTGAATTTTAAATTGTGGGGGTTTTATTTTTAGTTTGAAGTTGTTAGGACAGGCAGAGAAGATAAAACCGTTCACAAATGAGAACCAAAATTGGGGAAAAAAAGAAAAGACAAAATAAAGACAATATTAGTTCCAGGAGGCTGTGGCTGAAGTGCAAAACATGCAGTCTGATTCTGCGACGGGTGTGGCATGCTGCGAAAGGGAATCTGTGGAAGGAATTGGTCAGGAGCACGTGGACCATACCAAAGATGGGTTGGAAGGAGGATCGCGCGATGCAGGACCTATTCAAACTAAGGGCAATAAACTACCAGGAAAATCCTTAAAAGATAATTCCATATACAGACATGAATGAGCTGAGAGATGGTAAACAAAATGATAAGGAAAAAATGGGCTTGAGAAAAATGAAGGCATAAATATATGTGGCAACAAAAAGGAAAAACAATGTTACGGTAAATGAGACCAATAAAGTGATGATATCAGTAAAAGCTAGCACCAATTTATTTGAACAGTTAACCTACTTCCATCTTCAAATCTAGGTTTGAATTAAGTGATACAACAATACTTCCTGGGGCAGAACAGCGGTGTCATGGTTAGCACGTCTACCTCCCAGCAAGAAGGGTTAATGGGTTCGTGTCTCACTCTTGGTAAGGGTGTTTCTGTTTCATGTGAGTTTCATGTGGAGTTTCGGTGTTTGCATGGGTTTCCTTCAGGTACTCCGGTTTCCTTCCGCAGACCAAAGACATTTACATTAGACTAATTGGCTGTTCCAAATTGCCCTTGTAAATGGTTGGATGTGTTGGCTATATGATGGACTGGCGAGCTGTCAAGGGCATACCCTGTCTTCACCCACAGTTGGCTGAGATAGGCGCCAGCCTCCCCGTGGCCCTAATAGGATTAAGCCATTTGGCGAATGAATGAATGAATGAATAGATTGATTATTTTACTATGTGTCTTCATCAATCCCTCTTTGTTGGACTCCCTTTACAGACATTATAGATGGTGTTGGTGTACACCTAAAATGGGCCATCAATAATCACAATACAGGAACAGCATAATTATAGCACAGCCAAATTAAGGCACCATTAATCTCCCTCAAGCACAAGTACTGGCTCGCAAAATTCTGAGTCCAACCTGAAGGTGCCACATTCCATTCCACTCTGCGATCTGTACTGCGTACCCATCAGGGACACGGTGGAAGCTGGAGCCAATCCCAGCTGACTTCAGGCAAGAGACGGGGTTACACCATTCAAACCTATGGGAAATTTAAAGTGTCCATTTAACCTAATGTGACTTGCGGAGGAAGCCGGAGTACCCAGAGGAAACCCACGCAAGCACTTAAATAATACACACGACCTCCACACAGAAAGGCCCTAGGCCGAGTGTTGAAACCAGAAGCTGTAAGGTGACTGTGCTAACCCCTATAACCCTGTGACAGCGGATGTGTTGTAGACAAGTAGTGTCTGTAAAAAGGTGGCCCAGTAGAACCATCATGTAACAAGGTCTACAACTGTGCACTGATCATGGCAGCCTACGTGTATGCCTGCTTTCCTTCAGCAGGCTGGATTGTAGAGTCAGAGTCAAAAAAATCATGTGTGATGCTGACCATCCTGAAAAGGTCACCACACCCGCCCAATGAATCCGCCTTCTGCCATCACCAGTTCTACAAAGGTGCCAAAAAACCCAGTAAGGTAATATAAAAACGATGAAAAAAGCTACACCTGGGTAGCCAGTAATGTCCATGCCAGGCTACCCAGGATAAATTTTTCCAGATTTTGTTACAACCAGAACATTCCTAGCTGCAGGTGCACCTGACATTGAACACTGTGCTGCCAATAAGACAATGAGTGGTCTGCCTGCTGGCTGTTAAAGCTCATGGCTTGGCAGCTGTTTAGACAGATACAGATGAAGTATGCTTGTCTGAAGACTGCACACCCACAGTGCATTGGCCTGACTCCTGAGCAACACTGACAACTGTTGCAGACCTTTGTTGCTCAACAAGTTTGGCCAAGTCAATGTGATGATGAAGCAATTCATAGCTTATCTCCCAGATGGGAGGGCAGAGAAGCTCCAGTGAGACTTCAGACAAAATCAGTGAGCTGGACTACCTTGTGGCATATCTGGGGCAGATGCTTTTACTCCTTTTTTCTCCGCACAGAGAGTTGGTCACAAACAGACAGACTGAATGCATTCCACATCTAGAGAGAGAGAGAGACGTTCTGCCTCCCTGTAGAGACCAACTCTCTGCATCACAGCCAGTACTAATTGCGCAGTTGCAAGTGTAGCTTTTCTGCTCATACCAAACACTCCATCAGGACACTCCAGGGTAGCTGTTCACAGCTGCCAGAAGTGTCATAACACTAAAAATTGGCGTCTACATTTATCCATTGCCTTCTAATGATGAACTGCTCGATCAGTCGGATGTTGCTTGTTTCTAATCGACACTGGATTTCTGACCTCTGTCTCAAGAAAACTGCCAGGGTCACACTCTTACACTTCCTTTTTACCCCTCAGCGTCAGAGTTGCTGTTCCTATTCCCATCACTGTCCCCAAATGTAGCATAATACCTCAACAACTACACGTACTAACCTTTTGCAAATGTATATGAGTGCCCTCTGTCCTTGGGCCTCTATGATAAAAGTGTTGTTTTGTTTATCTGACGTTTGACCTTGTCATAATGACCTTGACCTTATAAATTCTGTCCGGGCTATCTCTCAAGAACTGCTGCGTGGATCATTCTGAAAATTTGCAGGAAGGATTCCTAAGGTGTGTGAGTGTGCATGGGCTTGTCGGTTTCTCTGGGTAACCTTTGTCCTGGTCACAATGGCCTTGACCTTCTATATTTTGTCCAGGCTATTTTTTTAAAAACTGATGGGTTTTTTCCCATCTTTGATGGCTATTTTTTATTTTAGGAAGGAACCCATACATTTATATGTATATGTATGTATATACACAGATCAGTCATAACATTAAAGCTACCTGCTTATTATTGTGTAGGTCCTACTTGTGTTGCCAAAATGCCTCTAACACATAAAGCCACGGACTCCACAAGACCTCTGAGGGTGTGCTGTGGTATCTGGCACCAGGCAGTTTGCAGAACATCTTTCAATTCCTATAATTCGCAAAGTGGGCCCTCCATGGTTTGGACTTGTTTTGTCCAGCACATCCCACAGCTTGGGAATTTGAGGCCAATTTTCCCTCAGACCATTTCTGAACAGTTTTTTGCACCATGGCAGGGAACATAACGCTGTTAAAAGAGGCTTACAAAACATCACTGCTATAAAGGGGTGTACCTGGTCTACAACAATGTTATATATAGTATATCCATATCCATATGACTTCTAAATATAGATAGCAAATAAGATAGATAAGCTTCACCTTATTGAGAGTGTACTGCGGTCTTCCTCATTGTTACTAACTCTCAGATAGGACTAACAACAGCATAAACGGTAACAGCATAAAGGTTTGACAGCTTAGAGCCACAATGCTTCAGTGTAAATCGTAATAACTAACTAATCAAGATGGCGGAGCCGTCTGCTGAGAGGTGTAGCCTATCTATCTTATGATATCTATGAGGAAGAAAATTGGAGTGTGACGTTTGCATGTTCTTCCCATGCTTATGTGGGTTTTCTCCTACAGTCCAAAGTCATGCACATCAGACTAAGTGACAGTTCCAGATTGACAAAGGTGTCAGTGTGAGTGTGAATGGCTGTGTGAGAGAGAGAGAGAGAGAGAACTCCAGCCTCCCTGTGACTCTAATAAAGCATTAAGAATTTCGAAAAACGAGATCAGATTATATAATCTGGGCGGCACGGTGGTGTAGTGGTTTGCAGGTGCACCTCACAGAAAGAAAGTCCTGGGTTCGAGTCCCGGCCTCGGTGAGGGCGTTTCAGTGTAAAGTTTGCATGTTCTCCGTGTACTTGTGTGGGTTTCCTTCATGTACTCCGGTTTCCTTCCTCCACAGTCTAAAGACAGGCACATTAGGCTAACTGGCTGTTCCAAATTACCTCTAGGTACGAGTGTGAATAGATGTGCTTTTTGCCCTGCAATGGTCTGGCAAGCTGTTCAGGGTGTACCCTGCCTTCACCCAGAGTCGGCTTTGATGGCCTCCAGCCCCCCGAGACCCTAATAAAGGATAAAGTGGTTCAGAAAATGAGATGAGATAATATTACCTGTCCAATACTAAAAAGGTAGTGTGAGACTTCCTGGGGCTGACTGGCTATCATCGTAGGTTCTTTCCCTTACTATTTTGGTCTCTTGCCGCTAGACTAATCTCACTCAAAAGCTGGCACATTAAAGGATACATTGCCTACAGCGATGCCTAAATGCTTTTAATCACGTTAAGGCAGTTCACTGTAGGAGGTCGCTGCTGCATTCTCTTCCCTTTATTCTTCCCCTTTTACTGCGTCTGGTGCTGTATATCAGTTAACAGCTGTCTGTGAGTGAAATAAAGTACCGCAGCATCCATAAGGAGTGTCTAGCAATCAAGTGAGTGGCTTTCATCATCTAATACTACCTACTCAAGCTCCTCTTCACCTTCTGCTCCAATCACATCCTGCTTCAATGATTCCGCTGCATACCAACGCAAAAATCACTCAGTGGTATTTGGTGTAAAAAAAAAAGAAAAAAAAGAAGATGAAATTAGATTTTGGTTATTGCGGCTACCCAAGCTATTCAAAGCCCCAACTGTTGGTGAAGATCAGAGCGAAAGACAAGGACTGTGCGTGGAGATGAGATACACTATGGGGACGGTCTATAGCTTTAAAAACAAATTGTATTCCTTTTTGACAAAAAAAAAAAAAAAAAAAAAAAAAACTGCTAGTCCCTCTGATGAACTCCAGAGATTCTGTTTTTCAACTGGAAAATCTTCCCCCAAAGTTCCTAAGCTAAACACACATGAAAGGTTGAATGGAATTTGCCAAAATGCATCCAAAGGACTTTTGGAACATACATAACATTCCTTTGTGGCCTGATGAAACCATTTGTTGTAAATTCTAAGCGGTACGTCTGGAGGCCCTTTATGCCCTGCAAAAAGGCAGAGTGATGGCTGCATCATGACATGCCTGTGCCTGGGAGGTGTGTCAGGATTTAGGGGAAGAGGAAGAGATCCTTGAGGAAAAACCTGCTTGAGGCTTCAGACTGGACAAACGCTGCTTCTGAGATGATGCACAGCCACGAAAATCGAGGACTGGCTTTGGGGCAAGTCTGTAAACGGTCAGCCGGCACCTGAAAAAACATACTACATCAAACCTGACAGAGCTTGAGAGGAATTTTCTCAGATTCACAAATCTGGGTGTGGCAGCTTGTATCATTCATTCATTCATTCATTTGACAGTATAATCCTACTAGGGTCGCGGGGAGGCTGGAGTCGACACCCTGAACAGCTCGCCAATCCATCAGAGTCCAACACACTCACACAGCCATTCACAATTACACTCACACCCAGGGGCAATCTGGAACAGCCAGTTAGCCTAATGTGCATGTATTTGGATTGAGGAAACCAGTGTATCAGGAGGAAACCCATGCCAGCATTGGGAGAACATGCAAACGCCACACAGAAACGCCCTCGCCGAGCCCAGGACCCAAACTCAGGACCTTCTTGCTGTGAGGCAGACATGTGAACCACTGCATCACTGTGTTGCCCTCAATTAAACATGAGCAGCAGGCATGACAACTAAACACAAGGCATGTTTGGTCCTGTTTTTTCTAGAGAAGAAGGCTCATGAACATTTGAAGATGGAAGTTTTTCACACTGACTGCAGGAGTGATGACAAAAAAAATGTACTGGTGCTTTAAAAAAGAAGACAACACTGATTTAAATACTGATTAATTGTATAATTGATAATTAAATATGCATTATTATTATTATTATTATTGCAAACAAGTGGGCAGTAATGAATTACCAAGATATTTATACCATTAGATTAAACTCTTTTTAACCATACACGTTTTAAACCTTAAGGGTCAGGGTTATACCTGGCCGTTTTTGACTACTTTTGATTGTTTACCTTGCCTTGTTTGGTGTTTTTTTTTTCAGCACAACCTCAGCTGTGTGACCTTACAGTTACTTTTTTATTTTGACATACTCTATTAACACATTGGACCTAAAATAAAGTAGAAAAAATTTTGTTTTTTTACTGTGAAAAACAGAAACATGTTAAACGAACCATTTTTATGCAATTAATTTGCAACTGAATGCAAACATAAATTGTAAATTAAAAAACTTTCATACAAATTTAGCACTGACATTTCCTGGATGTGTTACTCCTCCTGTTGTCCACTTGATGGCAGCATTTACCTGCAGACTGCCTTATTTAAATTTTTTGCTGAAATCACGCCTTGTAAACTGCCATCGCAGGAAGTTAAATTAAAAGTATTCATTTATTAATCATAACTCTGATTGTACTTGACCTATCAACACCATTTAAAAACTGCTATATAGTTTGAAGTCTGCACTTTTGACACAAGTTGAAACTGAGATTCGGCAAGACCGAATTTTCCTGCTATGTCATCTTAAATCGCCGACGCGTCCAGCGACTCCTAAAGTCATCAGAATGACATGGTGCCAAACTAAGATGAACTGACAAAATAATGATAAAAGAGAAAAAGCACCAATTTATTACTCAAAATAATAAGAGTTGGTGTTTTCAGAGAATCTTTTCAGTAACTGAAGCTGCTTGTTAATGTTTTAGC
Source organism: Neosilurus mollespiculum (assembly GCA_030014195.1). NCBI lineage: Eukaryota > Metazoa > Chordata > Actinopteri > Siluriformes > Plotosidae > Neosilurus > Neosilurus mollespiculum. The sequence goes on along the minus strand of JAQMYF010000012.1, from coordinate 6,459,084 downwards.
AATGTTCAGTATACCGAAAGGAGACACATATCCACAATACAGACTTTTCAGCACTGAATAAAGCAAAAAACTGAACAGAAGTAGAAGCATGAGACAAAGAGAACCAAAAAGTGAACAATTAGTTCATTTAAATGAGAGATACTCACTTAAATGAGATTCCCAAACAGCCGCATCGTAGCCCAAGCACTTTAGTTGGCAGCTTGTTATACAGTATGTATAATATCTCTGAACATCAAAGCAAACACCACAACTTATACACTTTATATATATATTTAAACTAGGGGTGTAAAAATATTCAATATCAGATAAAGATGCCACAAAATAAAAATTACATCTGAAATAATATCTAATAATATGTGTATGTGTGTGTGTATATATACACAGTATATACACACAACCTTAAAGGAGCTGTGTCAAGATTTTTACCTAAATTCAATCACCCAAAATTGTGTAAATTTGCGATACATGTCCAAACAGCAATCTATCTTTAAATACTTATTTCAGGTAAATTTTTCTAAATCTACAAAAAAAAAAATCCAGCAATAAAAGCAGATGCAAAAAAAAAAAAATTTAAACAGAGCAGAATTATTTTTAAAAAATGTAAAAATGTAAAGCTTGTGATTGCATACGTATTCACCCCCAAATGCACTGTCATCAAAAGTGACATGGTTGCAGCACTAGATTACTTTGCTTGCTAATAAATAATTATATTATCAGCACTTTTTGTTAAACTGCGTCCACACAGGAAGTGACGAGCGACACGCGAGTCGCTTTGCTATTGAAGTAAATGCGAAATCGCCAATTTTACACGGCCAGTGTAAGCCAATAGGAAAAGGTTTTGGGGAACTCAGTGTTTGATGGCATCTGTCAATCAACCATATCTCTAAGCACTGATTGGTTATCGTGTTGCATGAAAGTTTAACTTAGTTGCACTCTATGCCCGCCCACTTGGCGTCGCGTGACATAATCTTGCCTCTCGCTGGTGTTCACTGACTTTGCACGGTCGCTTGACGCTTCCTGTGTGGATGCTGCTTTAGGATCTGAAGAGTTTCTCAAATCATTTATTGGACTGAATTAGAATCTTTATGGGTGGTTTAGGAGGCCATTTCCAGCCAACTGGATAAACTGTACATTTGACACTCCTGATATAGCTGCACACTGTGATGTTCTATTTTTATCCTGTTCCACCCCTAATTTAAACAGGTCACGTTCTATGTAGAGATGATAATACAATGCACTGCTTGACACAGTCAAAACACAACAATGTTCACAAATCTGAACGATTTATATAAGAAAAGTCAGAAACGTTCACGTTATATTATAGCACAGAATCATCAATTCAGTATAAAAGTTATATAAACATACAGTTTGAAGTGAGATGCCTAACAAAATAGCATGCATTAACACATGCAGTGTGTGTGTTATAGAAAACCAGCAGTTCCCAATTCGAGGACTGAAAGACCGAAGATTTCTTACATTATTACACAAGCTTTGTGTTTAGGTTCTTTCAGGCTGGTACGGCGAACTGCTCAAGCCACTAAGGTGTTCGTAAAGCTCTGTATTAAACATGACTGCGTGATATTAAAGTGACAGCTGGACCAAAATGAAACCTGCAACTTTAATTTCCATCAGCGGGGACGATACATGTTGGGGTTTTGTCTGTAGCTACGAGGCTAACGGATCACTTACACTTGTTTGGACTGGAACCAATGTGAAAGTTTTTGGACTGTGAGAGAAAACCGGAGTACCCGGAGGAAACCTACACAAGGTTGGAGGGGAGGATGCAAACTCTATACAGAAACAGGCAGTCATAGCTTAGTGGTTAAGGCTCTGGGTACCTTCAGGTTGGGGGTTCAAGCCCCAGTACCACCAAGCTGCCACTGTTGGGCCCTTGAGCAAGACTCTTAACCCTCAACTACTCAGTTATATAAATACGATTAAAACGTAAGTCACTCTGGATTTGACAGCTTCTGCCAAATACCATAATTTGACACCCGAGCCTGGAAAATCGAACCCAGGACCTTCTTTGCTGTGAGGCAGACATGCTAAGCACTACGCCATCGTGCTGCCATATTTATTCAGAATTTAGTATGAACTACACAGAAACCTGAGTAAACTGCAATCCATAAAGAGATGTTTTTACACTCATTGAAAGTTTTAGTATATACTATATAGAAATACAATAACATTTTTATTCTATTTTAAAGCATGACGATGATGATGATGATGATGATGCCGCCTGCTCCATGTGACCGTCACAAACTATGAGTGTCTGTTGTTTTGATTCAGGCCTTATTCACTATATATTCAATATATATATATTATTTTTTTGTTTGTTTCCTATATTTTATCTTATATGTATATTTTATTTTATTCTATACATTTTCTTTATTTCTATCTTTTTGCATTTTTATATTTATCTGACCTTTAAAATGCTTTAACTGACCTTCAAAATCCTTAAATAGTTATTGTTCTTTTCTTCTTATTACTTTGATAGTTTATTCTTTACATTTTTGGACAGTCGTACTAAGCATTTCACTACATATTGTACTGTGTATAATTTGTATGTGACAAAAAAAATTTGAATTTGAATTTGAATTTTAAAAGAAATCCGCTGTGTTAACGAGCTAAACTTTTTCACATGAGAAGAGTGTGAAGCATGAAACCTCTCGGCTACATTTCACCTTAAAGGAACAGTGTATAGCTTTAATTTTTGGCCACACTATCCCTTTAAACCAGGACAACCCAAAGCCACTGTAGCCCTACAGACCGCAATGTGTAACACCTTCAGTACAACATGCTCCAACATCCTGATGTTTAAGCTCCACGCTTCTAAAGCCTTCCAAAGTCAGTAGTACGTTAGCCAGACAGCTACCTCACCCCAGGAAGAAGCAGCTTATCTGCTTAATAGCAAGATGTGTATAGGTTGAGGGTCTGGCTAACCCAGATGGTTTGGTTGGCACAGATTTGTGTGCATAATAATCAGAGGAGGGAAAGCTAATTACCGTCTTAAACTGTTTCTATTACAGAAATGGTGCGCAAGTAATTTTAATGGACCAAAGATTAAAACAACCCTAGTTTCTTCAAAAATAAATAAATAGATAGATAGATAGATAGATAGATAGATAGATAGATAGATAGATAGATAGATAGATAGATAGATAGATAGATAAAATGCACCACTTCCACCATCACCTTCCACCAAGAGGCTCCCCAAACACATCCCCAATGAAAATACTGTAAATAAAAGGAACAGAACATCATCTAAAGATACTGAACAGTACATGAGGTTTAATTCAAAGCCAGTATATCCCAGTAGAGCAGGATGTTACGTCCTTGCTACTCTCCCTAAGCCTCAAACCCCACCTTAAACTAGAAATCCTCAAAAGCCTCAAATTCTCATCCAATCCCCTTTAATCTCTGCAGCCCTTGTGTTTAAACCGTGCCTGTGGGTATAAACCCAGTCCCTGAGTTAAAGCAGTACACCAGCATGCCTTCCTTCCTCTAGGAGGCGCAGTATGCACCACTGCATGCTCCATACCTCTATGTTTACCCAGAGGACCAGCCCCCACCTCACCCAACACATGCGCCGGAGTTGCTGGAGTGTGTGTCCTGTACCTTGAGGGTGTTGTGTGAGCTGATGCTCCGTCGGCGACCTTCCTCCAGCTGCATCTCACAGTAGAGTTCCTCCTCGTCTTCCTCCATGATGTCGGACAGATCCGAGCCTCGGCTGCTCTCCGTGTAATACTCCTCGCTGTGGGAGTAGTGATGGGGCTGAGAGGAAGAGAGAGAGAGAGAGAGAGAGAGAGAGAGAGAAATTGAGAGGGAGATGGAACGATCGACCAAGCAGAATAAATAGAATACAAACACCAGAGAGAAAGAGAGAGGTTCTAACGTGGTGATGCCCACTTACATGTGTGTTTGTGAGCTGTAAATTAAATATGACTGCACTGTGATGAAACAACATCGATGCTTCTGTTAATATGACAGAGTCAGAGTGAAAATGACTCAAATCACCACCTATTGGTTAACGCTCAAGGCCCATGATGATATACAGTCGACACTCTGTCTAATCAGTGGTGGGCGGCGCACACGTCCCCCACCCCCTGCCCTCCTTAAGATATAATCAAACTAATACCCTTAAATACGACTTATCACCCTCAAACCCCCAACTAGATAGAAAGAACATCATATTCAGCTGATTTGTTTCTGAGATTCTGACCCTGAGTCGGTTTGGTGGTGGCCAATTTGAAAAAGGGCCCAAAAAGGGGTGTTGTCGGGCCTGAAAAATTTGGACCCTATAATTTTCTTGTTACTACTGTCCATCATGGGAACAAATCTATAAAAAATAAATATTTTAGCACGATGCTAGTGTGTAGGTCAACCCGAATGTGATGTTACAGAGTGTGAAGGTCATGTGACACTGACAGGACGTGATGACAGACAAAGAGTACATCTCAAAACCCCTATTTGTCTGTTTGTTGTGACGTTCTTCTGGTCCAGCATCCTCGCTGGCCGTCCCAATTTTCTTCTTTGTGCATCAAGGAGCGAGGAGCGAGGATTAATACGGGAGTGATACAGGATACACGAGAGCAGCCTTCCTGGAAGAGCTGCACAATAGCATATTTTTCGCCCCTTTTATGGACGCGTTATACACAGCAGGACAGCTGTGCCGCTATTATCAGAAGCGGATGTCCCTCCGCGTGACGCTTCAAAGGAAACAGCGTCGCATTTCTCTTCTTCTCCATCTCCTCATGTTTCTTCGGTTTGGGGCATAAGATGCACCAATGAGACGCAAGAGAGGGAAACGAGGATGCCATTTGAGGCACCCAAATCATCCAGACCTTCATCTGGTCTTCCAAGATGGCCGCCCCCATAAACTTACAGGTACTAAACCATAAATCAACAAATCAAACATTTTTGAAAGTAGTCTCCATGTCCTACGTCTTACATGTCTGCTCATTTCAGAGCCCCTGAGAAAGTCGTCCACCGAGGCTCCTCTGCGCCTGGCGTGGGGCGAATCGTAAACATCGTCCTCCTCGTCGGAGTGAGGAGGATCTCTCTCACTGAAGATGTTCCTTCTTTCCGGCTGAACCACACACACACACACACACACACACACATTACTAAAAATAAATTACAGCATATATAAGGTAGTATGGCAGTCCATAAGGAATAGGGTCAGTGTATTGAATCAGGAATTTATAGAGAGGCCTGAGTGCTATAATTAACTCATTGCTTTTCCTTTTCAGACCCACATTAAAGCTTAAAGCTGGTGTGTAAGCGGAGTTCCTGATGCACTGTGACATTCAGATCAGAGATCCAGACATCCTTCCATTTTATGAGTCACTTAATCCTACTAGGGTCACCAGAGCCTATCTCAGCCGACTCTGGGCTAAGGAGTGGTATATCCTGAATAGCTCGTTAGTACATCGCCAGGCAACATACACACACACACACACACAAGCATTCACACTCACATTCACACCTAATGTGCATGTCTTTGGGCTGTTGAAAGGAAACCAGAGTACCCAGAGAAAACCCAGACAAGCATGGGAAGAACATGCAAATGCCCTCGCCGAGCCCAGGACTTTCTGGCTATGAGGCGGATGTGCTAACCACTACGCCGCAGTGCCACGCTCCAATCCATATACTGTACATAACCATAAAGTATCTCTAACTTTATGCAATACCATCCACAGGGGCGACCTGGTGGTCACTAGTCAACCCGACAGCTCTGCAATCATGGGGCAAATCCTTTATCCTTCTCCTTCAAAGGTCTAAGTGGAATTTAATCTCGAGTAAAACTGTAAAGCAAGCAGTATGGACTTGCACCCAGGATTTACCTGAAAAACAACTTCTTTTTGTTTTAAAGTCGAAGAATTTTATCCCTTCGACAGGAAGTTATGGCTGAATAAATATATATCCTTTGAATGACTTGGCGGTTGTTTTAAACTTTTCCTTTGCGTCATACATTAACTGCATATATACTGTATTATTTCAATGATCCTCGTGTTCACCTTGTGGTTGGCGCCGTGTCTCTGGGCTGCCTGCCTCGCCATGGCACGTGCCATTGTATTGGAGATCGGCGTTCCCTGAGGCTGGGGCAGGATCCTCTGGGTCACATGCGGTGGTGGTGCTGGCGGGTCCAGGCCGTGACCACCAGGGGTTGGGGGTGGCAGGGGCGATGGGGCTCGTTGGTGAGGCTCCCAGGGCTGGCTCTGCCTCCTGCCTGCCTCCAGCTCTTTGGCATGGGCATCTCGGGCACTTGGGAGGAGTTTAGGTTTGGGGAACGGCTGAGCAGAGGGTGAAGGGTGGATTTGGGGTTGAGGGTGAGGAGGAGGTGGCTGTGCGAGCGGTGTTGGTGTTGGTGGTGGTTGTGGTTGTGGGTGAGGGAAGCTCTGTGGGTAGCTTGGGGGAAACGGGGGCGGGTGGGGGTGGGATTGGGTCGGAGGTGGCAGTAGGCTGTGGGGGATAGAGGCAGCGTTGGAGTCTTGCGACTCGCCTTGAACTGAGATGGTGCGTACGACAACTTCATGTGCTTCCAGACACTGGATACGATTCAGCTCAACTGTTACGTATTCCGCTGTGGGAAACATCACCTCCGCGATCTATCAACACAACACACACACGGTAGTTATTTTTAATGTACAGCTCACACACTGGATGCAAACCAAAAGAATGCCATCATCAGTTGAGCTCCAGTCATCGAGAGGCCGCGGTACACAGTGATTCATTATCTGTTCTTTAAAGGAGAGGAGATGATCAACTCTCAAATGTACACTGTATAAAAATACACACACTGATATGTGCTATGCTACTCATCACTCAGCAGGTGGTGACAGAGAGCAACGTCAGCCTTCGAGATGCTCTTCAACCAACGTAAGTACACAAAAGTATACATGTAATGGATATCAGATCATAAGCGACAGATACAGGATACAGTGTAGATTCATTACTACTACAATGAGCTGACACTGATACTGCACTTGTCCCACATACTGACCTTTTGACCTTTGGTGCAGACCACATAGCCCATGACGTTGGCGCCGTTAGAGGTGCCGCTTGGTGTGAGAGGAGGGGGCTTCCAGCGCACCTGCACCACCCCTGGCGATGTCCCACAGTGCACCTGGACGTCTTGCGGAGGGAGCGGCGGACCTAGAGAAGAGCGCACCAAGAGAAGACGTTCTGATTGGCTGTGCTGTAACATAACAGAGCTGAAGGATTCATAATGCAATTCTAGTCTGTACTTCATGGACAAAAGTAGCTGTGGAGACTGATTGATATTCAGAACCACAGAGAGGAGAATGCACCAGGACATGGATATAACTTTTCTAGCCACTAGGTATAACTCAGGTTTGGTCTGCCAGTGGGATGTCTGAAAAAAAAAAATAAAATAAACGTGACTATAATCATGAAAAATAAGACAGAAGGGTAATCAGGCTTTAATAATAAAGCTTATTGTGTAGTGCAGGCTGTGCTTCGTCTACAAGCACACTCGCTTCTCAAGCTGTTTCACAAAAAAGAAAAGCCATAATGAAAAACAGAAAAAGAAATTGAACAAACAAATTGTGCATTAGGGGGGCATGTTATTTACCCTGGTGTATCGCCAAAAAAACCCCCCCCACACATACACTCACACACACACTCACACACACACACACACACACACCAACAAAAAAAACCACCACGCAGAACCCAATAAACACGATTCGTGTTGTTCTAAAGAAATCATCTTTCAAATCAGTTTTTCATGACAGCTGGTACTCAGAGAAATAATCTCTTAAGCCGCATTTACACAGGAAGCGAAAATCGACCAGGCAAAGTCACTGAACGCCAACGAAACGAGTGACGCGAGGCAAAAATTTCTCAAGCGACACGAAGTGGGCAGGCAGGGAGTTCAACTGAGCTAAGCTTTTTACGTCAGTAATTCGAGCGATTACCAATCAGAGCTTAAAGATACCGTTGATTGACAGACGCTACCAACACTGAATTCCCTAAAACCTTTCCTATTCGCTACCATAGATTTCTTGCGCAGTTTAGCGGCAAAGCGACTCACTTATCGCTCGTTGCTTCCTGTGTGAATGTGGCTTTACGCCGTGCTATGGATTTTGTAAAATCAGCAAACAGCCGCAAGCTAGCAAGAAAACTAGCACAACTAGCAAAAAGTTAGTGAAGCTAGAAAAATGACTGTTGGAGTGAGCACATGTTTACTGACTGTTTGCATGTTATGGCTCAGACAAACACTTTGAGAGTTTATGAAATTTGTACTAAAGTAAAGTAAAGTAATATTACGATAGTCATCACATGACATGGACCGGTGGAGCAAACACACGCGTTATGGGTACTCGGACACACGCATGCTCTAACTTGAAGATGAAGCCGAACTTCTAATGATCGAATTAGAATCGTTAGACCTATTGGAAGGTTCCTGTCTGTGTAAATGTAATGACTACCATAATATTACTTTATTTTAGTACAGGTCTAACGCCGGGATCTAATTAGATAATTACAAATTCAGCTTCATCTTCAAGTTAGACAGAGCGTGCATGTGTCCGAGTACCCATAACATGCGAAAGGTGTGTTCGCTCCAACGGTTCCACTTTAGTACAATTTCCCTAAGCTCTGAAATTTCAAATAATACGAATTCACGCGAAAAGTAATAACTTACCAGGACTTAGCGCGCACTCGTTGACTGCGGACAGACAAACACACACACAATTTCCTGCGTAACAAATCAACGCGTCACAGTACCTTCCGCGTGTCTCACACGAAAGGTAAAAATCCTTACACAGCTAGCAACAAATTAGCATTTTTAGCAATAAAACAAAGTACCCAATATGTACAGTGCAAATGTATTGTTTCACAATAACAGTGACAGTACTTTTAGTTGAACTCTGAAAGTCATTCATGCAGCGCGCTCCATGTCACGGACCATAAATCGGGTCTCATCCCACACTTTAGCATTTTGAGCCATGCTAACTAAAACTGCAGTTGTATCATTCAGGATGGTTTCTCTTACGTTGACTGCAATTTTACATCCTGTGAGAGAAGAAAACAGTTAATTTAGGACCTAAATGATCTGAGTTTTCTCCTCTCACAGGATGTAACAACACCAGTATATATTCATGTTATGTTTTATTGCTAAAGTAACTTTTCATGCGACCTTTGAACGCTGTGAAAGAACAAGCTTTTCAGAGAAACCCCCCCCCCAAACCCCCACACCCCCAATTTATAAACTTTTTTACATTATCCTGCTAATAAACAAACATACAAACCACATGTAAAACATAACCTCCTTGGCAGCTGTAACAAACTTAACGATGTTTCCAGACACTTCATATAATGCTAACTGAATCCATATTTCAATCACTAAATTTGGGGGGGTCGAATAATCCCTGAGCATCTATCAAAATGGGCAACCATGGAATCTGCATGGCAAAATGATTAACTGATGCATTTGTCCACTTCTCCTTTATTCACATTGCTTTCCTGATAACACTCAATAGCGACAAACTAGCTTGTAATCTTTCTTAACTAGAAGTTTACTTTTTAACAGGTTGTCGCCACCTAGTGGATGAATGATGAATTACAGTTCATGGGAACGGTTGATGTAAAGACTGGACGATAATCATATCCTCTAAAAGCCACATCAGAGGAGTTAGTGGGCCGGATTTGGTTTGAAGATTGACACTTGTGATCTAGAACTTATGACCAAAAAAATTAAAATAGTTTGTTTCCAGGTTTCCCTGAATACATGATCTTCGCTTTGTTTTTGCGCAGTGATAATATCTTTTTCTGTTTCGTAAGAAAACCTGCATTTGTGTATGTATATGTGTGTGTGTGTGTGTGTGTGTGTGTGTGTGTGTGTGTCACAGCCGTAATCTGGGCCAGAATGTGAATACAGTTTCGGTGTATGTATGTGTGCTGCTTGCGTCAGCGCTCTGCCCGTGTGAGTGCCCATCCATCAGAATCGCGCAATGTGCTCTATAGGAGCAGCAATCTCGCCCCAGGCCCTGGAACATATGCTATGTACTCAGCAGCGTTTTTCACATCACTGCTAGAGTGAATGAGAAAACAGGGAGCAACAGAACGGCAGAGAGGGAGAGGGAAAGAGATAGAGAGAGAGAGAGAGAGAGAGAGATCGAGAGAACACGAGGGAGAAATCTGCAGCACCACAGCATTAAATGTGAATTTTATTATTTGTGATCGATTCAGAACTCCTTTCCATGCACAGAAATCCAGACATTTTATTAAAATGAGTGATTTGAAAGATCTCGCGAACAAGACTGCAACCGAGGACTGTCTTCTTCACCTGGAAGGTGCTTTGGATAAAAAACGTCCTGCGAGATTTACAGTGGGGCGGCACGGTGGCGTAACGGTTAGCACGTCCACCTCACGGCAAGATGGTCCAGGGTTGGAGTTCTGAGCTCAGAGAGGGCGTTTCTGTGCGAGGTTTGCATGTTCTCCCCATGCTTGCATGGGTTCCCTCCGGGTACTCTGGTTTCCTCCAACAGTCCAAAGACATGCACATTAGGCTAATTGGCCCTTGGTGTGTATGTGAGTGTGAATGGTTGGGTGTGTTGGCCCTTTTGTGGACTGGCGAGCTGTCTAGGGTGTACCCTTCCATCGCCAGGAGTCGGTTGAGATAGGCTCCAGCCTCCCCATGACCCTTGAGGATGAAGCGGTTCGGCAAATCAGTGAGTGGGTGAGAGAGTAAGTGAGTGGGTTGAAATGAAATTCTGTCGTGTGGCGCCGTGGCACTACAGCGAACCGATCAAGGTTCTGACTGCTCTGGACTTCACAGCAAATCCGACCAATCACGGATGATCCGAGGATCTAAAGAAGGATCAAAGCTTTCCGTATTGATGGATCTGATCTGTCAGATTCCTGCTCATTTTTACCGAGAGATCAAGTGATGCAGGGACTAGGGAGAAAAAGAAAGTTGGGGAAAAGAGAGACGATAAAATCATATCTGAGGAAAAGTTGGGGAAGGAGAAGACAGTAGAGGTGAAACGGTGAGGTGAACGGAAAGCACACGGGAAAGAGAAAGGTGAAAAGGAGGAGAGGAAAAGATAGGTGGAGGAAGATAAATGTAAAGAGAAGAGGGGAGAAAGCGAAGAGAAAGAAGGAAATGAGTGTAAAAGTGGAAACAACAAAAAACAAAGAGAATAAGGACAGGCAGAGGAGAGAAGAAGGACATCTGCATCATGAATGAATGAGCGTGAGTGTGAGTGTGTGTGTGTGTGTGTGTGTGTGTGTGTGTGTGAATGCAAAAGAAATGGACACTTATGGTATTATTTATAAAGCTGACCCTGATGCTCTGGATCAAAGCTCTGTAATTGAATCCAGTTCAAAGGCAGTTGCCCAGCGTGAGGCCTGGAGATGAGCAGCACGTCGTGTAATCACAACCTCCTACATCGCATCCCACAGCACCACTCCACCAATGCTCTTATCACCACACATCACCTCCTCCATAACACCCCGACGACATAACTGTGCTGCTACCGGGCGAAATTCTTCTTCTGGGCTGCTGGAGTTGAAACAAATGAGCAGCTTTCTATTCTTCTTAAAAAAAAGTGGTTTAAAGTTAAAAGTTTGGTAAGGGGGGGGGGGTGGTTTGAGGGATGGTGGTTCAGTGGTTAGCACTGTTGCCTTATAGTGAGAATGTACTGGGTTCAATTCTTGTAAACATTAGAATGGTGCGTACTAAAATATAACACATGGACATTTATCCAGAAATTAGGCTGGAATTAGCATGATGAGAAATTCGTTGATGTTGAAAAAAAAATAAAAAATAAATCACCAAAAATGCCGGTTCTTTTTTAATATAGGGCAAAACGTTCATTTGTCGCCTACCAGGGGGAGACATTTCATTATATCGATGCCAAGTTATAATAATCCATTTGTGCCTGGCGGAGGTACTTTGCTAAGTTGTTGGCTCTATGTGTCCAATTAAGGTCACACGTAGCCGATTGATATGTGAGAACCATGGATGATACTACTGTGACCATTAGAGTGGATTTTGAGCGAGGTAATATGCAAATTAAGACAGGAAGCCAACTGAAGAAAAAAAAAAAAAGCAAACAATGCGGTTGATTAAATCTGGCACTCGTCCCACAGTAATTTTCAGCACAAACAAACTTTCCAGGAATTGAAGCCACATCCTTCTGGTTTTCAAGGTAGCTCCCTGGTTCTCATGTATTCTTAAGGAAGTGCATGGAACACTCATGAGATAGGAAAAAATTAACATTGTTAAACATCGATTACCATAAAGCAGTTTTGGCATTGTGAGACCAAGCCGTTAGTGCCATAGTATTCATCAGAACAAACTCCATGCATGTTCGGATTCCTGTTGTAGTCCTACTGTTGGTTTGTTACCTCTGTTCACCTGTTCTGTGTTAGTCCTTGGTTACTGTGTCTATGTTTACCCTTCCGCTTCAGTGGGACAATTTTTGTCTCTAACTCCCCAATCCTGTTTTTAATCCACCTACTCGTTGCCCCATGACCATCACTCACTCTCTTTAGCTGAAACACTTAGTTCTAAGTGACTATGGTCATGGGCAAGGCTGGAGCCTATCTCAGCCAACACTGGGTGAAGACAGGGTACAGCCTGAACAGCTTGCCAGTGCATTGCAGGGCCAACACAAACACAACCATTCACACTCACACTCACACCTAGGGGCAATCTGGAACAGCCGATTCATACAGAAAACGCCCTCGCCGAGCCCGAGACTGAAACCCAGGACCTTTTTACTGTCAGTCGGACGCGCTAACCACTACACTGCTGTGTGAGGAGAAAGAACCTCAAAGAAGGCAAACGTCAGTTATGAACATTAAGATTCGTTTATTATCTTATCAACAAGATAAAAAGTGTTGCGGTGAAAAGTGTGTGCATTTTTTTCTGGGTTTAAGAAGCTTGATTTGTTCATAATTTTTGGAATCTGCTGTAAAATGTGTGTTAATTCGGTGTAGAGAACTAAATCACCGCTGCTGCTCAGGATATTTCTGCTGACTCAATTTTGCATTTAGGAGCTGGGGAAGCCTGGCTGACACACACAAACACACACACACATAAACACACAAACATAAACACACAAACATATATATATATATATGTTTGCATGTCTGTTTCCTTCACTGCATTACAAGCTCTGTGTGTGTGTGTGTGTGTGTGTGTGTGTGTGTGTGTGTGTGTGTACTGCGTGGGCGAGGCAAGAAAGAGAGAGGAGTCCCTCAGATGTGAAGATAACTCACAGAACCCTGGATTCCCCCCTCCCTCCGTCTCCTGTGATTCTCTTGCTCTTTTCATCTTCCGTCGCTTCACCTCCGCTACTGCGGCAAATGCTTGGCCCACTTCCATTCCATACGCATTCATTCATTTTCTTTTCTCTCTCTCTCTCTCTCTCTCTCTCTCTCTCTCTCCCCCCTCCCTCTCTTGCTGTGCTCTAAAGCTAGTAAATACGATCCCCTCGGGAGACAGCAGCTACAGTCAAGCAATGAAAAAAGCTAAACGTGTCTTGCTTGGCTGGTGTCTTGGTTACATGAGACGTTTGTGTGTGTGTGTGTGTGTGTGTGTGTGTGTGTGGGTGGGGAAAAGCCAGAGAAAAACCCATCTCTAGATAAACATTAGGTTTCCTTTATAAAGGAAAGGGTGGTTTTTCTCTACAGTTAACGGCTGGCAATCTCTCAGAACTAAAGAGCTGCCTGTCATGGTTAATGTGAGTTCTGAGCATGAGACAGGGGGGAGAGAGAGGGAGAGAGAAAGAGAGGGAGAGAGGTGGGGGGGAGAAAGAGAGGGAGAGAGAAAGAGAGGGAGAG
>JAQMYF010000012.1:6360681-6376118 GCA_030014195.1 Neosilurus mollespiculum | reverse complement strand
TTGTTAAAATGATTTTTCTCCCTGTCTCCTGTTTTGGGTTTATATAATAGAAATCCGCCAAACAAGGAATACAAGAAAAAAACAAATAAAAACAAAAAAACACATTCCATGCAACAAAAATTTCACTGTAAACACAATAAGCATTGACCGCTAACCAAACCAAACATCTCTCAAACATGTAAACAAACATCGACAACCTGCAGATTTCAGGAGACACGTCCCAGATTTTTAGATTGAAAACGATGCTAACAATTATATCAGCAGATATTTGTAGCAGGTTGGTAAACATCATAAAATATCCATCTGTAGAGTAACTGTTCATAGAAATCACATATTCCAGGCATAGGGTGTGTGTGTGTGTGTGTGTGTGTGTGTGTGTGTGTGTGTAATCAATATGCCCTTGATTTACATCAGCCCCAGCATGCCGAGGGGAAGCCTGCAGATTTACTAGTGTGTGGGTGTGTGTGTGCGTGTGTGTGTGTGTGTGTGCGTGTGTGAGTGCATGTGTGTGATAAATCTATTTGACACCATACATGGAAAGGAGCTGAGTGCTGACAGTTTCCACCCATGTGCATAACACACATCAACACTCGCGCTCAAATCTACTTGACGTGAACCGCCGCCATTTTAAGAAAGTTCCCCTGCTTTACTTTCCTGAACAGTAAACACATACCCAAATAAGACATAATGGTATTCGTTTACATAGTGAAACTGTATGCATTACCCATAATGCACTATGATTATATGTCAGATTTGACTACATTAGCTGTAACCCTGTATTTGTTCACACCTGAGCCAGATACAGCCCTGACGGCACTGAAGTGGATAAAATCTTCTGAAACTTTGGTTTGTTAGTGTATTTTATATCCTTTTTTTTTTCTTTTTCCGGTGTTTAAAAAGAAGATAAAAAAGAACCCCTTTAGCTGTGTTAGGTTTTAGTGGTAAATAAAAACCTGTGGAATGTTTATTCTATACGCTTATTCTATACAATTTTTTTGTCTGTTGTCTTGTGTGATACTGAAAAATGTTCAAGGAAAAATAACAACCATTTTAAATGTAAAACATCAAAGCAATAAAAATAAAAACAGCCATTCGTTATAATTCTATATATAGATGGGTAGATGGATGATTCGTCAGATACATGGACAGAAAGAGACAGGGGAGCTAATGGATGGCGAGACTGATGGATAGGTAAACTGACACCCAGACAGATAGGAAGATCGATGGATGACTTAATAGATAATGAATAGATTGATGGACAGGTGGGTGAATAAATGGATGGATGGATGGACAAGGGAATGGATGGGTGGATGGATAGAAGGGTAAATGGATAGATGGATGGAGAGGCAGATGAATGAATGAATGGATTGATGGGTAGATGATGGATAGGAGAAGAAATGGAGATATTGATGGATGAATTGATGGATGAGTGGACAGATGGGCAGAGAGACAACAGAGCAGATGGGTGGCTAGACAGATTGATAGATAAACAGACAGGTAGATGGATGGATGAATGGATAGATGGACGAATGGGTGAATAAATATATGGATAAATGGATGATTTGGTGAATAAACAGATGTGTAGATGAACAAACTGATGGATGGCTGGTTGGACAAATGGATGGATGGGTGGACGAACAGTTGGATCAGAGATAGAATAACCAGAGACAGACCTGTAGACTGTGCTGATGTAAGAGTGGGAAGTGTTGCCTTTCCTCTAGGAGATGATACGCCTTTAAGTGCTGAGGCTGAAAATCTGCTCTGTGCAGCAGGAGCACGTCGCTCTTCAGCTTCTGCAACACACACACACACACACACACACACACAGACCCATTTCAGTGATTTATACTTTTTTCCTGTATGAGTTGTCGTATAACCCAAACACAGGTAACTCTGAATGTTCCTGATGTTAATCAGCCTGAATTGGTGTATAATCTAACAATATTTGCTATAAACACACACACACACACACACACACACATACACACACACACATACACGCAGGGCTGTAATGGCTCAGGGAGGGCTGAAGATGTTATGAATGCGGGAGACGGTGCACACCAGATGCTCGCCGTGGCTGTGAAACTTAATGCTGTTCATGAATTTTCACCTCGCTGCCAAAACCATCAAAACCTTCGGCGCACACATCCTGACACACACTTGGTTTCAGTGGTTCAAACACACTGTCTCTATTATACCATAAGCCAAACATTTCCTAATAATAAAATAAACTTTATTAGGATTAGAATCGGAGTGCTGCCCTACCCGGCTGATTTCATCTCTTTAATAAAATTAACTCGTTCTGTCACACCCACATGACTACAATCAATTACTGAGCAAACACCGTTAGGCATGTGCCAAAATCACATTTTTATATCGCACTAATTGCCTAACCTTTTATTATGGTTTACAAAGATGGAATACATGCTGCGCTGCTAAAAGAATGAATAAAACGCCGTCCTTCTGAACAAGACAGACGCTGCCGAAAAAGTGCTCTTTACCTCCTACTTGCTCGTAAATGGAATGCAGCATTAGCATTAGTGCGGGTATTGTAATTGAAGCACCCGTTCAGAGGCATGCTGTGAGAGGAAAATAAACAAAAATGGCATCTTGAAGCATGTCGCGAAGTGCAAAGCCCTGAAGTGCGATGTCCTGAAGTGTGTTATTCCTTACACCACAGTGATCTGACAAATAAAAACACCTACAACTACAAATAGCTGTATTTATCCATTTCCTGTATAATCACATTTATTGGTGACTCTAAAACTGTAGAAAAATTTTTTAGATTCCTCCCTAATTTAATTTTACTATGTAAAGCTGCTTTGTGACAATGTCAATTGTAAAAAGCGCTATACAAATAAAACTGAATTGAATTAAAACATGTGATCATTTACATTATATCAGATATAAAAGTTAATATGACAAAAAACTTCCTTATTATCCAGCTTTTCATTATAGATATTTTTTCTTGGATTAATAGGTGATCAGATGGATGGAAGGATGGATGGTTAAGTAAATTAATAGATGGATTGATGGATGGATGGATAGATAGGCGGTTGAGTAAATTATGGGATGTATTAATGGATGGATTGATAGATAGGTGGTTGAGTAAATTAACAGATGGATGGATGGATGGATGGAAGGATAGATGGTTGAGTAAATCAATGGATGTATGATGGATAGACAGTTGGATGGATAGACGTTTGAGTAAATGAATGGATGGATGGATGGATGGATGGAAGGATGGATATATGGTTGAGTAAATGAATGGATGGATGGATAGATGGATGAAAGGATAGATGGATGAGTAAATTAATGGATAGACTGATGGATGGAAGGAAGGATAGATGGGTGAGTAAATTAATGGATGAATCGATGCATGGATGGAAGGATAGATAGTTGAGTAAATTAATGGATGGATGATGGATGGATGGATAGACAGTTGAGTAAATGGATGGATGGATGGATGAAAGGAAGGAAAGATGGTTGAGTAAATTAATGGATGGATGGATGAATGGATGGAAGGATAGATGGTTGAGTAAATTAATGGATGGATGGATGGATGGACAGATGAAAGGAAGGAAGGATAGATGCTTGAGGTAATTAATGGATGGATGGATGGATGGATGGAAGGATAGATGGTTGTGTAAATTAATAGATGGGTTGATAGAATAAACAATTGAGTAAATTATTGGATGGATGAATGGATGGATGGAAGGATAGATGTTTGAGTAAATGGATGGATGGATAGACGGTTAAGTAAAGTAATGGATGAATAGATGGATGGATAGACAGTTGAGTAAATGGATGGATGGATGGATATATAGTTGATTAAATTATTGGATGGATGGATGGATGGAAGGATAGATGTTTGAGCAAATGGATGGATGGATGGACAGTTGAGTAAATGGAAGGATGGATGGATGGATATATAGTTGTTTAAATTAATGGATGGATGGGTTGATGGATGGATAGTGAAGTGGAAGAAATCAGGGGGCGCTGTGTGTTTTGGACCCATGAACTGAGAAAGGCCTGTAGCCTGCCAGTCTGAAATGTCATAATGTCATATATTTGGTCCTCCATAAAATATATATTTAATTTGTTAATGATTATACCTATAGCAGAGCAATTGTATGATTTACTGTACTATTTGATTATTGGATGATTTATGTGACTATTGTATGAGGATTATTTTATTATTTTATTTTCGGGCCATTCCACTCTGTACGAGTATTACTTTGCTGGCCTTGAACACAGAACAATGGAACAAAATGCCGGACCATAAAAAGACACAAAATTGCTGTCCTAAGCGATGGGGGCGTCGAGCCTATGCTTCAAGGTCAGCTCGGGACATGTAGAGACATGTCAAGACTTGTTGAGATGTTGAGATATGAGGTCATGGGGGAATCAATCAGCGTCTAGAGGTAGAGGATGATAGACCAATCAGAGTGGAATGGGCACTGTATATAAGCCAATGCAAGCTGGTAGAGTTGGTCGGAGATTTTTGTCTCAGAACAATTTCTTCTGTGTGATTGACTGTATGCTGTTCTCTTCCTAAAGGCTAAATAAACACCTGAAAAATGGATTTGAATCTCTTGCGTCGTGAACTGGACACTTTTTGCCACAACAATCGATGGATGAATGGATGGACGAACAGTTGAGTAAATGGCTAAATGGATGGATGGATAGACGGTTGAGTAGATTAATGAATGGATAAACAGATGGATATACAAAAGTTAACAGATGGATGGAGAAGTAGGCATGTAGTTGAATTGACAGGGAGATGGGTAGGTAGACAATGGATGCATAAATGGTTAAAAGGAATTTACATATAGATGGAGTGTATGGAAGTATGAGTAAATGGATATATGAATAACTAGATGAACAGATGGATGGATTGATTGATGAATAAACAAATTGGTGGTTAATAAATGAATTGATGAATAGATACAGATGGATAGACAAAAGGTGATCGGGCAAGAAAATGGATGGATGGCATGATAGACTGGTGAATACACTGGTGAATGGATGGATAGATGGATAGATAGATGAATGGGGTGAATAAATGAATGGATGGATGATTAGATGGGTGGATGGATAAATGAATGGTTGGATGGATGAGCAAATAAAATAAAGGATGGATGCATGCATGCATGAATGGAGGGATGGATAACTAGATGGATGGATTGATGTATGCATGGATGGATGGATAAATAGCAGAGTCCAAGAATTTCATTGCCAGTAATGATGGTCCATTGTTACCTGCATGTGACAACAAAACTTAAAACTTGAAACTAGATAGATGGATGGATGCATACATAGATGAATGGATGGATGGATGAATGGCTGAATGTATGTATGTATGGATGGGCAGATGCATGCATGGAGGAACGGACAGATGGATGAATGGATGGATGGATGGATGAATGGATAGATGGACAGATGCATGCATGAAGGAATGGACAGAACGTTGAATGGATGAATAGATGCATGCATAGAGGAACAGACAGACGGATGAATGGTTGGATGCATATACGCATGCATGGATGGATGGATGGATGAATGGATGAATGGATACATGGATGAATGAACTGATGGATGAAGGAACTGGGTGAATAAATGGGTGAATGAGTGAATAGCTAGACAGATGGATGGATTGTCTTTACTCTATGAGTTTATACACCCTCATCTGCTAAAATGTATATTCTGCTCTGTGGAAAGTTCTGTAGATGTTATACAGAGCGTCCGTGTGAAGTAACTCAGATTATAGAAATGATAATGAGTTATTTGGGAAAGTGATCATGAGGGCAGCTGAAAGGAAACATAATGAAACATTTGGGAATTATTTAAAATTTCTTTCAATCAGCAGCTGGAGATTTCCTGCTCCATGTCATGCTAATAAACATGCTACGGTAAACCCGAACGCTGGGCACTCAGTTAACCCTTAGGCCCATGTGCCTGAGCACAGGCTGCTGGACGAGCAGTTATTAATTCATAGCAGTGCTCGTGTGGAACTGGGAAACGGCTTTGTGTTGCTGATTGGCCTCTGAAACGTTATGCTGCAGAGACACACTCGTCACTTCAGAGCGGCTAAAATTAGAGCAGGGTATGTGAGGGGTGTGGATAATGTCCGGTTGTGCAAACATACATGCGTGTTTCATGGTGTGTGTGTGTGTGTATTCAAGAACATGTTTCACCAGTACGGAGTCACATGATAACACGTTTCACTGTCTATAAATTTTAAATCCACCCCACATGACAACGTGACAACACTTTTCTGTCTGCCCTTCCTGTTCCATTTCACATAATAATCCGAATAAAATCTGTCATGTGATGATAAATGGAACAAGACTTTGATGACTGACTTCTTGTCCAGATTATGTCACCAAATGATTGGATTAAAAATTATATGTAAAAAAAAAAATCCCATTCTGAGAATTTAGAGATTCAGAAAAAAATCTGAGAGATTATAATTTGAATAAATAAATAAAGAAATATACAATTTTAGAGAGATTATTCATTTCATTAATTTTCTGAACCGCTTATTCCTAATTAGGGTCGCGGGGAGGCTGGCGCCCATCTCAGCAGACTCTGGGCGAGGGCAGGGTACTCCCTGGACAGCTCGCCAGGCCATTGCAGGGCCTTAGACAGATTATTAATTCACAAAAAAAATACAATGGTATATCTTCTCAAACAAATGGAATGATTATAAATTGTAAAAACAAAAATCTGTAGAGATTATAATTTTTAAAAGTCTGAAAGATTTTTTTTTAATCTGAGAGATTATATATATTTTTAATCTGAGAGATGTTTTTAAAGAAATCTGGATGATTATAATTTTTTTAAAATCCAAGAGATTATATATTTTTAAAAATCTGAGAGATTATAATTTTATTAAAATCTGGGAGATTATAATTTTATTAAAAGACATTATTGCAGTAAAAAATATATATATTTTAAATGACAGACTGAATAAAACCAATTGGGACAAATCTGAGAGATTATAATTTTTAAAAAATCTGAGAGATTATAATTTTTTAAAAATCTGGGAGATTATAATTTTATTAAAAGCATTTTTACTTTTTTGCAGTAAAAAAATATATATTTTAAATGACAGACTGAATAATTGGGGACTCAAAACAGGTTTTGAGCTCTGTGGTGTGTGTCATTTCTTATCAGATAAAACCCCATCTGTGTGTGAGTGTGTGTGTAAGTGTGTGTGTGAGTGTGTGTGTGTGTAGGGGGGGATGAAAATCCTGCCCCCTTGCACGAAGCTTTTTCTCTAATATCCAGAGGATGTGGATTCAGTAGATCAACAACATGGCAACACACACATACAAACATACACACACACACACACGACCTTCATTTGTGTACAGTCACTTCACCCTAACTGATCACGTGACTGTTGGTTAAGGTTTGATACCGTATTTAGCAGGACTTCAGGAATTAAACTACGATTTGATTTGTATCACCGTTTTGGTGTCATGGTTTGGTATTGTACACCATTGTTGTTGTATAAACAGCGTCTCATGGCAAAATGTACATCTTAAGGCTGACTCACATGTAAGTGATATAGCCGCGAAATAGTGCCACGTGTTTTCTGTTGGTTTCACTCGAAAATACCATCATTATTTTCTAAATTAACCTTTGAATATCTTCGAATATCTAATAATAATAGCAGGGCTTTCAAATTGTTTTTGAGTAGCAGGAGAACCTCTAAACGTAGCAGGAACCTCTCCAATTAAGAATGACACAGACGGCAGCTCATGTCTGCTCTGAGCTTAGCTTTGGCAAGCCACTATTTCAAGGTTTGAAGCTAAAACACGGACGTGTGTTTGAGATAGTGGAGCACAGAGTCACGCGTAAAAACCTGCGCCTTCCTCCACAATGCGTTCATTCCACATCAGATCGGAACATAATTACCTGAAAGAGG
Organism: Neosilurus mollespiculum; assembly: GCA_030014195.1. Taxonomy (NCBI): domain Eukaryota; kingdom Metazoa; phylum Chordata; class Actinopteri; order Siluriformes; family Plotosidae; genus Neosilurus; species Neosilurus mollespiculum. Next base: position 6,368,182 of record JAQMYF010000012.1, on the reverse strand, counting down.
TTTTTATTAATTAAACCTGGGGATTTATGGTCAATTTTGGATGCGTGATCAGCTTTCCAACTCGCACTGATAAGGGAAAATCCCGTATTATATCACCGGAGAGATTATGTGGGAAGGTGAATAAAAAAATACAGCAGTTCACTGAGTAAACTGAATAGATTACTGCATACACATCCCAAAGAATCGAGCAGAGGTCCTGGCACACATTGGTGGAGCTCTGTCTAAAGCAAGTGTAACGGATCTGAGATGCGTCTTGCTTTGTCTGTTGTGAAACGCAGCTTGAGCAGTAAGTACACCGACAACGGAACAACCATTTATATTATATTTAGAAATAATATAATATTTTATAATATAATATGTGAGTGAGAGACACCCCCCCCCTTCTCTCCTAATTTTAGTCGCATCCAATTCCCACCCATGAAGTACTGCCTTCCCAATCACATGACCACCACCAACCAGGGAGGGGCGTAAGCATGCACGTATTTGGGGGCAGTCTAACACACTCTGAGGGAAAGCGCTATCCGCCACCACATATGAATGAGCTCACAGACACCCATAATTGGCTGGCAATTGCTGTGAGTGACAGGGAAGTGAGCGTATGCTCTCCCGTGAGAGCCCGGCCAATTAGCTCCCATGGACACCCGGGTGGCATCAACCTGCATTTGAACTTGTGGTCTCCGGGTTGATAGTCACGTACCTTGCCGATGCGCCACTCGGGACCGAAACAGTGCGTTTTACTTCAAATAGACATAAACTATGCTTGCAAGCTTTTATTAATTTTAGGTTTCATTCCCTTTTTAAGAGTTCTTTAGATCTTGGTATGATGGTGGCACACAGTACAATAGCAAAAACGAACACCAGACCCTGGATATCAGGTTTAAATAGGACAGGCTCCACCTGCAGGAGGTTCTAATCAGTGGCACCTAATCTGGAACATGCGACTGTAATTCTATGGTCTTGAAGGTGTGATAAATATGTGAATGATCTATTGTTCCCCCAGTGCAGCTAACTGTGTTATCAAATGCCGGCCATGTCTCTCACTGTCTGTGGTGAGAGGCATGTAACTGGCGAGCTGTCCAGGGTGTACTCTGCCCTCGCCCAGATGCGGCTGAGATGGACGCCAGCCTCCCCGCGACCCTAATTAGGATTAAGCAGTTCAGAAAATGAATGAATGAATGAATGATGTCAATTTCACGTTACTTGTGGAGGTATAGCACCTTTAACTGCAGGCACTGATTTAAAGAAGGTATACTCCTGGGGTGTACTTATTTTTTCACATGACTGTAAATGGTAAATTGTGGAGCGTGTGCCAAACAAGCCCAGCAAATGATTCCGATTCTATTTCCAATTTTGTGTGGGAAAGTCAAGATGCACTTGTGATGCATTTCAGAGGAGAAGCGATTTATATCCCTGGAGTATAACAGTGAGATCTGAGGTTATGCTAGCATGTGGAAGTCGTTAGATCAGTGGAAATTGTGGAGTTCACAGAAAAAAAAAAGTGAAGCCATGAATGGAGGATCCTTTCTCACTAGGGACTGATGCTGGTGGATATCTAATCTGGCTCTTCCAGGTGGGTTTCCAGCCACATGGCTGCCTCCTGTGGCCTTGTATCGACTGACCTCCACCTCTGTGGTGTCTCCAATAGACAGAGTTTCCAATTATTTCTCCTATGGATGATGTTTGTGAAAGAACGCTGCTTCTTCGTATGCTCTGCATCAGGCGTTTCAATGGGGCTTCATAAGGTCTTAAGAAGAACCTCATAACACATAATAATAATAACCTTGACTGCTTTTGAATAAAGAAAGTGTGTGTGTATGCTGGAGCATTTTACTGCTTCTGGCCTCCAGAGAAACCCAGGCAGGATATTTATAGCTCACTCCGCCCCCAGCTGCACATTTCCACCCCCTACCCCCACCCCAATCTGCCTTGGGGCAATTAGCACTAGCAAGCTTATGAAGCCTGGTAAACATGCTAATGTCCGCAACACCAACTAAAGTCTGGATTTGGGCCATCCTGGGTGATCGGAAAGGAAAAGAAGGCAGGAAGAAAAAAGAGAGAATGAGATCCAGTGTAAAAATGAGCGGAGAGGGTGATGTGATGTGTAGAATTGATTTAACAAAATTATCAAGTTAAACATCCTTTCCCTCACAGATGCGTTTGTAGATGTAGTGAGGATTTTTTCAGGGTCAGATGTTAGCCTCGTGTGTTTTGCACTGCAGTTATATGGCTGATGTAAACTCCTGAGAATGATGAGCAGCATATATTTGAAGCCCTGGTACAGATTCCCACTCAAGAGCGTCAGCTGATGGAGGTGGGCCGTCCACCTCTGACCGGAGAGAGTTAACATTATTATGTTTTTTTTTAATAAAAATTTACTGACATAGAGAAATACCATACATTAACATAAGCCTTGTAAGGTTCAGGCTGACTTTAAGCCATACATGACATTTTCAACTATTTTCATTCAACCCAAAAGACTACTATTTTGTCCACCGAAGTCATATTTATTTCATATTTATTCAGGTATGCAGTACCTCTTTAAGACCGCCGAATAGCACCACAGTGAGCTCAGCCATATTGGAATTTACGGCTCTCACACACCAGTTTGACAAAGATGTGTCTTTGGTGAATGGAGATACATCAATAGGCAAATTTCATGAGTGAGAAATGTGTTTGAAGGGTCACCCGTGTTAACTACACTTCAGTGTATGATGTTAATACATTTAAAATGTTCAATTTACAATCTATTACATGTGTTTTACTAATCACACTGCAGCAGGAGTCACACTCTGTTACACAAACAACACTAACTCATTCTCCACATGTTCATTATGGTATAAAGCCTGAGGACAGTAAAGTAATCGAGTTATAGGATTGGATATGCGCACTGGATGGTCTACACTGTGTTTCTGAAAAGGAATGAGAATAAAAACACAAGAAGTATCAGAAACAAACCAGAATCAGAATCGGGACTGGAATCAAAGCTTATTCGAAACAGAATCAGGATTAAAACGGAAAAGTAGACCACAGGGGTCCAGACACTCCCGCCGAAAGGACCTTTTCATAATATGCCAATATAGAACAAGCAGAGCATGTTTGAAAGCCTCAGCTTCAGCATGCAAATGTCCGGAAACCTAACACACAGCTTTGCCTCTGTGACCTTGAAAAGCAGGTCAAGGTCACTCCCACACAAACACAGCCTAGCACTCATAGTAGTGAGCCAAGATTGAAAGTCCCAGCCTCAGCACGCGGCAAGTAAATGTCCGGAAACTAAAGTGTGACGTACAGAACTCATTCCTATAGCCCCAGATGGGCGGGGGCTAACAAGAGGAATTATACAGTGCAAACCTCCACCATCCCAGCAACCACCACATAAACTAAAATGTAAAAACATCTCATAATGTAAAAGAATCAATTTTAAAAATTCTCTAGAATGTGACTCGGATTGTTTCCAAAATCCAGTGGAATGTTTCTTGTCAAATTTTATGAAAATCCACACAAAACATTTTGCTCAATCTTGCTAACAATCACACAAAGAGTAGGAAAAAGCTGCTTTAGTGTGGACAGAAGGATTAAACAGAATAAAAACAATTACATGTTTTCAACTTTAGGTAGCTTGGTGTGGACGTAGCCTCAAACCAAAATTACAAAAAGAAATAAAGGGACGTTTGAAACATGTGCAATGAATTTCTGCCAGGCACAAATGGATTATTGTAGCTTGGCATAATTGTAATGAAATATCTCCCCCTAGTGGACACCTGATGAAAATTTTGCCCCATATTATAAAATGGGCATTTTTTTCGAGATTTCAGGAATTCTTCTCAAAATGTTCCCATACACAGATCATCTGTAAAACCTTATGGTTTGTTACCTGTACCACACCCTTTTCTTGAAAAAAAAAATACATACAAATCTGTGCATAATTTTTGGTTATCATGCACACAAACAAACAGACAAACAAACAAACCAAAACAGCTAAAAGCATAACCTTGTGATGGAGTTAATAAAAAAAAACAAAAAAACAAAAACAGAACAAAATTAAAACGCAATCAAACAGAATATGAATCTTTTTCTGGATCAGCGACACTTTACCTCAGCTCAGAACTTGTCTGAGTAGGGCTGATGTAGCAAAGATATACAGTAGATATATAAATAAAAGGAAACTGCATTACAGATGTACACATGATAAATAGTATAAATAATGCAGTACAATATAAACAGTACAGATGAATCAACAGTGGAAAACAGTTTCGTACACAGAGACTTTATTTGTGGCTCCGCCTGCCTCAGGCTGAAGGTGGAATCTCTCCGAGAGGAATGCTGATTAGAATGCAGTTCTAAATCAAATTTAGAGCTGATGTGATTATTTAAGGCCGACACGGTGGCGTAGTGATTAGCACGTCCGCCTCAGAGCAAAAAGGTCCTGGGTTTGAGTCCTGGATTCGCATAAGCGTTCGCATTTCCTCCCTGTGCTTGTGTGATTTTCCTCTGGGTACTCCAGTTTCCTTCCATGGTCCAAAGACATGCACATTAGGCTAATTAGCCGTTCCAAATTGCCCATGAGTGCGTGAATGGCTGTGTGTGTTGGCCCTGAGATGAACTGGCGAGCTGTTTTGGGTGTACCATGCCTTCGCCCAAAGTCGGCTGAGATAGGCTCCAGCCTCCCCACGACCCTTGTGGGAATAAGCAGTTTGGCAATAGAATGAATTAATAAATTAATGAAGATCTGAAGATTATAAAGGAGGAAAATGAGATGATTTGGAGTGAAAAAGACTTTCATTTTATGTTAGCAATATAAGTACCATAAAAGAAAAATCTCATGGCTTTTGGTATAAATGTGATATTTTGCAGATCCACTGATTTAACATGTGTCCATTTTCTTCGTCCAGAAACAGTGCAGGAGGGAGTGTGTGCTTGTCTTTCCATCTAAATTGGTTTAACTATCAGGCTAGGGTCAATTAAATATGGCCCTTTATGACTACGCTATTTGATTAGTCTGCGCTCCTCTTGGTGATCTACACGAAGAGAACAGAAACCCTGGTACACGGAGACCAATTAAAAAACAAAAAAGACCCTTTCCATTTCATAAAGCAGATGTGCATTATGGGAAACATGCATAAATACCAACAGCAGTGAGCTTAGAAGAAAAATGTGACGTGAGTACATAGCCCATCATCCCCACCCCACCCCCGAACCAAAACAACAATAGAAACAAACATGCTTAAGCGTAGAAAGGAGACGCGCTTCTCCAGAGACGCAGTGAGACAATATTTATTCTGACATAATGATGTGTGAAATGAGATAGCAACCATGAGAATCAATTAGGCCCGGGGATGAAATGGTGCGATTTTAATCATAAACGCAGACCCTTACTGCTTACTGACCGGTCACACCGCCAACGCAGCTAAAAGAGCAAAAAATGATGCAATGGAATGAAAACATATGTTTCTCCTGCATACAGGAAATAATCAAATGTTCTGCTGCCTGACTGTCTGGATCAGAGGTGGAGAGGTGTAAAAAAAAAAATTCAGAGGTAATAACAGTACAGCCCAATATCACACCTTCTCAAACGGACAAGTTCACAATTCCACCTCTGTCACTGTGACAGAGAAGAAGCTGGGAATTACACCGGGCGCAAAGGAAACACCTTCTTTATTATGATTGACAGGCATTTAAGCCACACCTATTTTACTATAGAAAATAATGGGCCACACCTAATTCACTATGGAGAAAAACACAGGCCACACCTCTTTCACTAAATAGAAGAACAATGGCCACACCTCCTTCACTAGTTAGAAGAACACAGGCCACACCTTTTTCAATGTGAAAAAGAATACAGGCCACACCTCCTTCACTATGGAGAAGATCACAGGCTCCAATATATACAGTCATTGACAAAAGTCTTGTCGCTCATGGGGACATTCATGTATAAAAGCCCATATTTCACCAACCTATTAACCGATTTATGTCAACTCTTCCTAAAAGTATACAGATGGTGTTCAGCATACTTTACTGATCCCGGAGGAAATTGTGTGCACACTGTTTTGTGAAAAAAAAACAGGAAATTGTACATTTATTTATACTTTTTACAGCTAATAAAAGATGAACATATTCATTCTAGGCTCGACAAAAGTCTTGTCGTCATGTAACATCAAATTCTGGATCAAATTAATTGGTAAAATTAGTAAAATATAATTAGTAAAATTGGTTAAAAAAATAATGAAAAGTGCTTGATTAACTAAATATACATAAAATACAGGAAGCAGTAGTAAGAAATTTCAGCCTCTCTTGGTACACTTAGGAAAGTTCGGTCATGCAAGGAAAACTACCCACAAAACAACTGGCTGCACAAAAGTTGTAGTTCCTCCTGATGACTCCCTCAAAAGCTCCATTAGGACTCATAGCTTGCAATGTCTGCTTCAGCATCAACTCTACATCATATTTTTTACAAAAGGTCACCTTACACCATACACCACACAGGTCCTGTACAAGACACAGCTAGAACACCATGACGTGCACACCAAGGCAGGAACACGTGAAAACTGTTATTAGCAGAAACATGAAGAGAAAAATTATATTTGAGATGAATTATTAATTCAACATCATATCGCTCTGCACACCAATGTAGTTACTGACCATCTAGGAAATGGCTGGACCCAGAGTTCACCGAAGAGCCAGTCATGTATAAAAGTGAAACATCATGGTTCAAGGTCACCTCCAGTACGTAGGTATCACAAAGCTATGGAAGATGGGTGGGAACATTACCAGACGCAAATATCAACAGATTATGGCTTCCCGTTAAGTTTCAAACCTACAGGTGGCTCAGATTTTTCACCATAGGGATGATAACACACTGTTTTCTGATCATTTGATGGACGAGCTGCCCTGTAAAATAGCTAACACGTGAATTAAAAATGGATTATAGTGTCTTGGGCCTCAAGAATTTTTAGTAGCACTTACAAATTATTATTTGTAATTTGAAGATCTTGAAAGTGTCTGATTCTTTTAATATGATATTTATTCATCATGGCAAGCACCTGGGAGTCTGGTACCATCATGGCCATGTTTGCAGAGGAATTTTTCAATATGATGTTCTATTTGCTACAATATTATATATTTAATTATAAACAAGGACATTTGACTAGTTTTCTGTAATAAATATAGTCTTGAAAGTGAAATTAAATCTTTGCAGCGAGACTTCTGTCCAGGCAAAAACGGGAATGTTTATATTTTAGAAGCTGTAAAAATTAGAGAAAATAAGCAAATAATATTCCGTACCATGAGCGGTTTATTTTAGGTCAGAGTTGAGATACAGGCTTTTATACATGAATGTCCACATGGGAGACTTTTGTCAATGACTGTAGAAGAACACAGGCCACACCTCCTCCACTATGTAGAACAGGGGACTCAATTTACCCGAGGGACGCTGGAGGCAGAGTCTGGGTGAGGCTGGGCCGCATCAGGTTTTCCACAAGAAAAGCTTTGTTTTTAAATTTTCAAT